>CM049179.1:2132226-2484726 GCA_026770425.1 Boechera divaricarpa
GTTGCTTATGAGTTATTGGTTGAACAAATATGCAAAAAGATGGGGTTGGATAAAGATAGCACTGAAGTGAAATGTAGTTACATTCCACTTTTGGTGGATCCTAAGAAACCAGTATATATCTTCGATGATGATGATCTTTTGTGTTATTTGGAGTTGTATGAAGAGCATATGAAAAGTGTGTTGCATGTGGAGATTGTCAATAATCAGGGGTTTGAGCAAAATCATGGGTTTGAGCAAAATCAGGGGCGTGATAAACTTCCAAGAGAAGATATAATAAGTCAAGTTGTTGCAAGTAATGAGGACATGATTTCTAGTGCTAGAGCAAATTATCGAGTTGATTATGGCAACATGAATCAATCTGCAAGTGAACCGTCCGAACATTATGCTATGGTTGTCCACGATGAAGAACAAGAAGACTTGGATAATATTACATGTGAAGAACGAGGAAACATGGATAACTTGTTTATGAATGAAGATATTGAGGTCACACCTTCTATAGAAGAAGTTCAGGCTTCGATTCGTGAATGGAAAGATGGTATGAATGTAGAAATAGGCCAAGAATTTTCAACCAAGCAAGCCGTGCAAGAATTAGTAGAAAAATCCGGACATCTTAACTGTTTTGAGTTTGATGTTTTGAAGTCTGATAAAACGCGATATGTGGTTAAATGTTGTGAACAAAAAAAAGGTTGCAAGTGGGGTTTACGAGCTGCTAAGCATAAAGATTCAGATTGCTTTTCGATTAGAACGTACTACAAGATTCATACGTGTTCTCGTTCATCTGCAAGATCAAGTAAAAAGAAAAGAAGGGGCACACCACGGTTAGTTGCATCTATTTTACATGATGATTTCCCAGGGGTTATTGAAACCCCAAGGCCAAAGAATATAGTTGGTTTGGTTCAAGGAAGATATGGTGTTAAAGTATCATACGCTACCGCGTGGAGAGGGAAAAACAAAGCTATTGCCAATGTACGCGGTAGTCCAGAGGATAGTTATAAGTTGTTGTATTCTTATATGTACATGTTGGAGAAGATGAATCCGGGTACAATTTCGTATGTGGAATTGGATGAAGATAATAAGTTTAAGTACCTATTCTTCGCGTTGGGAGCAAGCATTGACGGCTTTGCAGCCATGAGAAAAGTGATCGTTGTGGATGGAACACACCTTAAACATGTGATTGGTGGAGCGCTAATAGTTGCGACCGCGCAAGATCCTGATCATCACCACTATCCGATTGCTTTTGGTGTTGTTGATGGTGAGAAAGATTTGAGTCTTATTTGGTTTTTCAATAAGTTGAAATCAATAGTACCGGATTCTCCCGATTTAGTATTCGTTTCAGATAGAAATCCGAGTCTTATCAAGTCAATAGGTGAGGTGTTCCCGTTGGCTAAGCATGGGTATTGTATATATCATTTATCTCAGAATGTGAAGAATAGCTGCTCCAACGTCCACAGAGACACCGTTGCAAAAAAATTCATGATATGTGCAAAAGCGTACACGAAGTGTGAGTTCGAAACACTATACGGTGCTTTTAAGACAAGGTATCCTCAAGCAGGGGCGTATCTTGATAAAACTTGTAAAGATAGAAAAGGTAACGATACAACATGGAAATGGGCAAGATGTTATTTCCCGGGAGAGAGGTACGACGTCTATACCACAAATATTGCTGAGTCTAGTAACGGTGTTCTGAAAGATGCAAGGAGATATGCTCTTTTACCGATGGTCGATGTGATTGTTGCGAAGATAGCTGAGTGGTTTAATTTGCATCGGCAGAGTTCTACCGAAGGAGAGATGTTGGTGCCTTATATTGAGGAAGAATTGCATCCTTTGTGTGCCGAAGCGAAGTTTTTGACGGTGACGGTGTTGAACAGTTTTTGGCTTCATTTCAACGTTCAAGGAAAAGATGGAAAAAGTTATGTGGTTGATCTAAAAATGAAAACGTGCACATGCAAGCAGTTTGATATTAATAGGTATCCGTGTGTGCATGCAATAGCCGCCCTTATGGAAGGAAGGAATGAAGGATACACTGAATTACAAATACATGAGTTGTGTTCCAAGTATTATTGGATGTCGCATTGGGCATTAGCCTACTACAAGACGATATATCCGGTTCCTCATATGTCTCAGTGGATGGTTCCTGACAATGTACGCGATATGGTTGCCCTTCCTCCGGCTTACGTCAGAAAACAAGGAAGACCCCAAGTAACAAGGTTTACATCGGTTGGCGAACATGGGCGAAGGAAAAGAAGCGGAGGTTTAGCGTCATGGTTTGAGGCTAGTAGTAGCCAAGGAGAGTGATTGAAAACTATGTATTATGTATTAGTGATAATTTATGTGTTGTGGTTATGGTTAAAAACTTTGTTCTATGGATTGAAATATAACTAGATATTACTGATATAACTATATATTGAAATATAACTAGGTATTACTAATATAACTATATATTGAAATACAACTAGGTATTACTCATATAACTATTACCAAGGTAAATTACACATATATGGTTAATTTTAATTTTAATTTTAAAATTACCAAGGTAAATTACACATATTAGTTCTAATTGAAGTTTCTTAGATCTAATTTATTTATTTTTTTAAATCAATTTTTTTTTGTTTTTGTCTTAACATATCTTAGACATGTATGATCTTTACCTAAACATTTAGGCCATTATCATGTGAATCATACAAAAATCGTAATTTTACAAATATTTTTCTATCAAAGTTTAGTAATCTTAGTTTTATTACTTATTGTAATTTGTACAACTAAAAAAAGTTATTAACAACGTAGTATAACTAGTTAAAACTCAAAAACACCAAAAATATAACTATGGGTAAGTTGGTATTACTAACAAGCTGAGTATAACTGTATAATAATAAAATATTATTATGTAGTGTGAAAGCATGCGTTAACGCGTATTTGTAGTGTGAACGCGTATGTTCACACTTGTTTTAATAATTTAATAATGTTGAAAATAATAATAATATTTGTAGTGTGAACGCGTGTGTTCACACTTGTTTTAATAATTTAATAATGTTAAAAATAATAATAATATTTGTACGTAGTAATACCTAGTAATACATAATAATACCTAGTAATACATAGTAATACCTAGTAATACATAGTTAGAGAAAAGGTTTAAATGTATACTACACTGAAAGTTTTCCCAAAGTCCAAAAACCCAACAACAAAAAAACCTGAAAATATTCTGAAAACATCAACATAAAACAGACACAAATGAAATTCCAAATAAAACACCAAGCACAAAACACTAAAACCATCTTCTTAAGCTTCTTCAAACGAATGGACTTTTCTTGAACTTCGAAGGACAACCTCTCCTCTTCGTACTCGGTGTTTTTTTCGGATTTGCACTCACATTGGACCTATGTTTTTTTCGGATGGATGCAAGGGTTTCAGCACCCTTCTGTTCCTCGTCCTCTTCTTCCTCTTCTCCTTCTTCTTCCTCTTCTTCTTCTTCAACACCCTTCCCCTTCTCCAACGCCTCAGTAGCAGCTTTCTCCTCTGCTGCTTTCTTAGCCGCCTCAACAGTTTCTACACCATATGATGTATACAGAAATTCCATATCATCATCATCTCTACCATCTCCCTCATCTCCATCATCTCCCTCATCTCCATCATCGTCCTCATTGTCCTCATCTTTTTTTTCTTCATCTCCATCATCTGATTCTGAGGAGTACGAGTCTTTTTCTCCTAAATCTTCTTCATCTGTATTTGGGGCTGCTGGGGCCTTTGCAGCTGCTACGGCCTTTACACCACCATCCCCACCACCATCTCCACCACCATTATATCCACCATCTCCACCACCACAGTTCAAAGCTTCATTCACCCCTGCCTCACAAGCGGTTATCCTTGCGTCCATGCAATCCATCCTCTCATCCATTTTATCAAACCCCTCTTTCATTTGATCAGATATCTCTTGCATTTTCTTCATAACAATCTCTATGTCAATGTTAGGAGCCACCTCGGGCTCCTTCCTAACAACCATCCCTCGACCAGCCACATCTAGTTTGAACAACTCTTCCCACCATATCCTCTTCTTCTTAGTTAGACAGTTGTACCAGCTCTGGAACATTGGATCATCTATCTCATCATCAGAATCATACTCCATGATGCGAGCCATAAGAGGTACCTCTGCATTCTCAGGTGCCAAGATGCTCTGGATTTCCTCCTCCTGTACATTTACGGACAAACAAATGGTCAGTTGTACCTAATAATCCATAAACATACAACTACGTATCACTGATATAACTAAGTAAACCAGATACAACTGATATAACTAAGTAAACTAGATACAACTACGTATCACTGATATAACTAAGTAAAAAAGATACAACTACGTATCACTGATATAACTAAGTAAACTAGATACAACTACGTATCACTGATATAACTAAGTAAACCAGTGATAGACAAAAACAGATATTTGATACCTTGTCATCTCCAAGTGCATCGTTAACCTCTTCCAATGGAAAGCCTTTCATATAACCAGCTCTCCACTTTCGCTTGCACATCCTCGGACAGCCCCTATCCGCGGTTAAGACATCTTCTCGAAACTTTTTCCGTAAATTCGGAATGCATTCGGTCGCCAAAAGCTACAAAAAACTTATATTAGATATCTCTTACATTTGCATGAATACACATATTGAAATTATAAGAAGAGTATCATTTTACCTCCAAAGGAATTATGAAACCCGGAAAGCACCATGTGCATCCGGGTTTCACCTTCCCCTTAAAATGCTCCATCATGTGGAATATCTCGTCGATATTCTGATTAAAAGTGTATCTCCCCCACGGAAAGGTTTCACACGCGTGAAGATCATCCACAATCCTGAAGAAAAAAGGATCAATGACGCCATACCTTTGCTTTGATCCGATTACCGTGCTTAAGAACAAGAGTACCGCCATCTTGATCCTATCTCCGTCTCCTCTCATTTCCATAAGCTTTTCTCTTACATCACTCACAGAAATGTCATCAACTCTCCCAAACATCCGCTTTACAAACCGTGTATCCCCCAACTTTTTATAGTATCGTGGATAATTCCGGTAATCTAAACCGCTAATTAGGCCATGCTCCCTCAGCGAATACCTAATGGGAACGCCGTTCACCACAAACCAACACATTCTCCAATCCTTCTCTATTACCATGGTCCGAAGAAGAGTCAACCACATTCCCATTAACTTGTGGTTTTTCTGTCTAGGCATGTGCAAAATATCCCGGAATTGAGGGTGGTTTTTAAACCAGTTTATTTCGTCTCTCGCAAGTACGTCACACAAAGCTTTGATTGTGTTGGAATCCTCACACTTAGAGGCTATCTTAATGGACTTACAAAACTCGGTGTGTGGGAAGAACATCTTCTCAGGTTGAAGTGGCTCTGTATCCTCCTCATTATCCTGCAAAACAAACACAAATGTTAATAACAGTTGCATCTAATGATACACAACGCTTAGTAATACCTATTGATACACAGTTGTACCACAACGCTTAGTAATACCTAATGATATACAGTTGTACCAGAAACGCTTAGTTATTCCTACTGATACCCAGTTCTACAAAATCGCTTAGTTATTTCTACTGATATCTAGATCTACAAAATCGCTTAGTTATTTCTACTGATATCTAGATCTACAAAATCGCATACCTAGTTATATCATTGAAACTTAGTTGTCCAATTTAGTTTTGCTTGAAATTCGTAATTCAACTACCAAAATCAATCCATTACACAACCAATTCGTAATTCAATTACCTGTGGAGGAGGAGGAGAATCCGTCTCTTGTACAGACGGCGGAGAAGGGTTCAGTTCTTCAGTCGGAGGCGGCGGAGAAGGGTTTGGTTCTTCAATCGGAGGCGGCGTCGGTTCTTTCGACGTTCGAGCCTTCTTCTTCTTCCTTGGAGGCGGCATTGTTAAACTCCGATTTGAGTTTCTAGGGTTTCGATTGGGTAAGTTGGGGATGAAAAAATTGAAAAATAGATGAGCTATATAAGTAGAAAGCAAGAAGAACGAGAGAGAGATCAAGAAAAATCGAGCAATAAGGAAGAATTTTTGGGCGGTTTTGATTTTGTTTTCAAAATCGTATAACGGCCGCGAAGAAGAAGGAGAAGAAGAAGGTGGGTTGATTTTTTTTTTTTTAAACAAATAATATTGTTTTATCCGGTAGATGATCCAAAATTATGGATTTTATTCGACTGGATCCTGGTTAGATCGTAAATAAATCAAAAGGGGTTAGATTTATCTATAATTTACATGTTTTTGACTTAAAAAATAAATACAAAAGAAATTCAATTATTTTTAAGGGTAAAAGAGAATATAATACAACATTAAAGGGCAAATGAGCAATTGATCCATCTTCTTCTCCGTCGCTAATTGATCAAATCCCCAATTCATAAACTCTAAGTCTTCATTTTGATTCTTTTTTTCTTTTCCATTTTGCAGATTTTGATTTTGATTTTGATTTTGATTTCCCTGTGTATACTCTTCGAATTCTCGTCTCTAACCATGAGCGCAATCTATCTAATCCGCAAATTCTCCATGAAACCTCCTTCACGGTTTCACAGAAGACTCTTGTTCTCCACTTTTTCCAAAGAATCACCATTAGATTTATCACGAAACACCTCAATTCGTCACTACTCACGCTCAATCTCAAGCGAAAGATTTGTTTCTTCGTCAATTTGGTGTTTTCCCCAATCGAAGATATTACCAAATCGGGTTTCAGAGAACACAAGCGGCGTCTCAGTACGAGAATTTTCAACATCTGTTGAAACTAATCCAAGTGACAAGAGTTTCGAGAGAATTCACGTTCAGAGTGGTGTAATTGTAGAAAGGATACACAAAAACGAAGAAGAAACAGTTTCTAGAGTAAATGTAGAAACTATTGGTGGTGGGAAAGTGGTGAGAGAAGAGAGTGAGACTGAGAAAGAAGCGTGGAGGATTTTGGAAAACGCTGTTGTTAGGTACTGTGGGTCTCCGGTTGGGACTGTGGCTGCGAATGATCCAGGAGATAAGTTGCCTTTGAATTATGATCAAGTGTTTATAAGAGACTTTGTGCCTTCTGCTTTAGCGTTTTTGCTTAAAGGTGAAGGTGATATTGTTAGGAACTTTCTCCTTCATACATTACAGCTTCAGGTATGTATGATGAATCTCTCATTGATGTTTTTATAATAAGAAACATAATTTGTAACATTTAGAATGTGTGTAGTGTTTGTGGTTTTCTATAGGTTTGTGGTTTTCTATAGGTTTGAATCAACTTCGATATAGGAACTTTAGTAGTTTGATAATTGATGTTGTGTGGTTTGGTATTGATGGAGATTTGTTTGTTTTTAAGAGTTGGGAGAAAACTGTAGACTGTTACAGTCCTGGACAGGGCTTGATGCCTGCAAGTTTCAAAGTAAGAACCGTGGCGCTTGATGAGAACACTACAGAAGAGGTTCTGGATCCAGATTTTGGTGAATCAGCTATTGGTCGTGTTGCTCCTGTGGATTCTGGTCAATGGATTCTCTTTGCCTACGCGATTTGACTATTCTTTGAGAGTGTTACTGGGAGAGCTATGTGGATTGTATTCTTTATGGGAATTTTCTGCTGATTGGTTATTTCTTTCATCCTTTATAGGTTTGTGGTGGATTATTCTCTTGAGGGCATATGGAAAGATAACAGGAGATTTCTCATTACAAGAGAGGATAGATGTTCAGACAGGCATAAAGCTCATCATGAATTTGTGTTTAGCAGATGGGTTTGATATGTTTCCAACACTTCTGGTCACCGACGGTTCTTGTATGATTGATCGTCGTATGGGTATCCATGGCCATCCCCTCGAAATCCAAGTATTAATTCTTTGTCTGATTGTTTTTTCACAGCTTTGATATATTTTTTTGGTGAGACTTAAACATGATTTTCTCTTTGGATACATTGCAGTCGCTATTCTACTCAGCACTCAGATGCTCCCGCGAGATGCTTTCTGTTAATGACAGCTCCAAGAATCTTGTAAGAGCCATTAACAATAGATTAAGTGCTTTGTCCTTTCATATCAGAGAATATTACTGGGTGGACATAAAAAAGATCAATGAGATATATCGTTACAAGACAGAAGAGTATTCCACTGATGCTACTAACAAGTTCAACATCTATCCTGAGCAAATTCCTCCATGGCTCATAGACTGGATTCCTGAGCAAGGTGGGTATCTCCTCGGGAACCTACAACCTGCGCACATGGATTTCAGATTCTTCTCACTCGGGAACTTTTGGTCTATTGTATCCTCCTTGGGTACACCAAAGCAGAATGAAGCTATATTGAACTTAATTGAAGCTAAATGGGACGATATTATTGGGAATATGCCACTTAAGATTTGCTACCCTGCATTAGAGTACGATGATTGGCGAATAATAACTGGAAGCGACCCAAAGAACACGTGAGTTTTGCTTACTCTTTACTTTCTCCTACATGCATTCCTTTCATTCAAGGCTTGTGGACAACATTCTGTATTTGCCTTCAACTATTGTGTGAACCAATCCTAAAAAGACGTGATAAACTTTGCAGGCCTTGGTCATATCACAACAGTGGATCCTGGCCAACGCTTCTTTGGCAGGTACGCCGATATTTATTTGGAATTTAGATTTGATGAAAAGTAGTTACAATCCTCAGACATGTATAAGGCGTATGTGTTATTCAAGAATCAAACTAGCCAGATAATTCCAATGAGGCCACAAAAAAACTAGGGTCGTATTAAACACTTTTTCATCGGTAACATCTGAGGTTTCTTTGTAATAAGCTTTTATTTGTTTGATTTTCATAACAGTTCACATTAGCCTGTATGAAGATGGGTAGACCAGAGCTAGCTAAGAAAGCTCTTGCATTGGCTGAAAAGAGACTGATGGCAGATCGTTGGCCAGAGTATTACGACACCCGATCTGGGAAATTCATTGGAAAGCAGTCCCGGCTTTACCAAACATGGACAGTCGCCGGATTCTTGACTTCTAAACTCCTTTTAGCAAATCCAGAGATGGCATCACTGTTGTTCTGGGAAGAAGATTACGAACTTCTGGATATCTGTGCATGTGGTCTCAGAAAATCTGACCGGAAAAAATGCTCCCGAGTCGCTGCCAAGACTCAGATTCTTGTTCGATGAGTGCAACACACAGTCTCTTTTGCTTCTCTGAACATTCGAACGCAATAAGCTTTTTAGGCTATAGATCTTACAGGAATTGAAAATTCACAGAAACTTTACTGTCACATATATTGTTATTGATCTCTGTTTGTGTGTATATGATTGCAACAGTTTTATACAGTTGCAGCTTCGTGTAGATGGCAAAGAAAGTTTTACTTAATCAAGATTTTACCAAATTGTCATTTTATCTCTACCAAACATTTGCAAGTAGTCAGTAGTTTATGCTTCTACTACACACAGAGGCCTGGACAATTATCAGAATTATCTGAAATTTTTGGTTCGGTTTCAATTAAACCATTTCCAAGTAATTTGATAGGTTCGTTTTTATAAATTTGGTTTCCGGTTTGGTTTGGTTATTATCTAAAAACACCGAATTAAAGATTGAAACCCTAGTTTAATTTGTACCTATCCCGAATTGTTATTGGTCGGTGTCGATCTCGATCTTATAACTTCTGAACCTTTTAGTTCTTAAACCGAAATTCAACAAAACTGAACCGAAATCCCACTGTCAACAACATTCTTTTAGTTGACCAAAAAAAAAAAAAAAAAACAAACATGGCAGAAATCAATCAAATTTTAATTGAGACTGAATCAAATTTTAGAAAATTGAACCGCAATTTCATAGAAATAACCACAATAATAGAAAACCTTAAACTCAATTACCCAAACTACCATAAAACGGAATCGAAATTACAATACTGAAACCCGAACCGAACTTTCACCCACCCAAACCGAACCGATTTTTCTCGGTTAAAATTCGAATTATCCGAAACTCGAACTAACCGACCCGGATACCCGAACACTCCCGAATCCGCCATGCCTAACTCACCCGCTTCGCTAACTCGGAAGCATTACAACTAAAGAAGGAGCTTTGTCGTTCTGACAATGGTGAAATTACTACAGAACCCAGGAGTCTCAAACAAACTGTGATCAGACATTGTTGGGTCTAAAAGGCAAGACATGAGCATCACGAAAATTGTACGCTCCAATGCCTTTAAACCAATCCCAAACTTTGTCAGAAGTTCTCTACGCAACGCCTGCGTCGAGTCAAGTCAAAACACAGAGTCTTCTCCATATAAACCCAAGAAGCATCACATTTTAGCCACCAATCTAATTGGTTCATATTTTGAAAAAGGCTTAGTCGAAGAAGCACGCTCACTGTTCGACGAAATGCCTGACAGAGACGTAGTTGCCTGGACCGCAATGATCACTGGTTACGCTTCTTCCAACTACAACGCTCGTGCTTGGGAGTGTTTTCAAGAGATGTTTAGGCAAGGAACGAGCCCGAATGCGTTCACGCTCTCAAGCGTTCTGAAGTCTTGTAGAAACATGAAGGTTTTGGCTTATGGTGCTTCTGTTCATGGGATTGTGTTTAAACTTGGTATGGAAGGTTCTCTGTATGTTGACAATGCTTTACTGAATATGTATGCTACTTGTTCTGTAACAATGGAGGCGGCTTGTTTAATTTTTCGGGATATTAAGGTGAAAAATGATGTCACTTGGACTACCCTAATCACTGGGTTTACGCATTTGGGTGATGGCGTTGGTGGTTTAAGAATGTATAAGAAAATGTTGCTGGTAATTTTGCTACCTTCCTCATGTTTTCGGTGAAGTTGTTATGTTTTTGGGTTGAGATTCTAACATTTTGGATCTGTTTTGTGTGTTCAGGATAATGCAGATGTGACGCCTTATTGTATAACGATAGCGGTTCGAGCTTCCGCTTCAGTTGATTCTGTAACAACCGGCAAGCAAATTCATGCATCAGTGATTAAACGCGGGTTTCAGTCTAACCTTCCGGTGATGAACTCTATATTGGACTTGTATTGCAGGTGTGGGTATTTAGCAGAGGCAAAACGCCATTTCCATGAGATGGAAGATAGAGATCTGATCACATGGAACACTTTAATATCCGAGCTTGAGCGATCAGACAGCGGTGAAGCTCTGCTTATGTTTCAGCGGTTTGAATCGCAAGGCTTTGTGCCAAATTGTTACACTTTCACGAGTTTAGTTGCTGCCTGCGCCAATATAGCAGCATTGAACTGTGGCCAGCAACTTCATGGAAGGATTTATAGAAGAGGGTTTAGCAAGAACGTTGAGTTGGCCAATGCGTTGATCGATATGTATGCTAAATGTGGTAACATACCGGACTCTCAAAGAGTATTTGGTGAAATCGCAGAGAGGAGGAATCTGGTATCTTGGACTTCAATGATGATTGGGTACGGATCACACGGTTATGGAGCAGAAGCTGTTGAACTTTTTGACAAAATGGTTAGTTCGGGTATTAGACCTGACCGGATTGTGTTCATGGCGGTTCTGAGCGCGTGCCGCCATGCCGGTCTAGTGGAGAAAGGATTAAAGTACTTCAATGTGATGGAAAGCGAGTACGGCATAAATCCAGATCGAGATATCTACAACTGTGTGGTGGATTTGCTTGGAAGAGCTGGGAAAATAGGCGAGGCTTATGAATTGGTTGAGCGGATGCCGTTTAAGCCAGACGAATCCACATGGGGAGTGATTCTAGGGGCTTGTAAAGCGCATAAACACACGGGATTGATAAGCAGATTAGCTGCAAGAAAAGTTATGGAGTTGAAACCAAGAATGGTAGGGACTTATATGATGCTTTCATACATCTATGCAGCAGAAGGGAAGTGGGTCGATTTCGCGAGAGTGAGGAAAATGATGAGGATGATGGGGAACAAAAAAGAAGTTGGTATGAGCTGGATTCAGGTCGAAAATCAGGTTTTTTGCTTTGCTGTGAGCGATAAAATGTGTCCTAATGCGAGTTCCGTATATTCAGTCTTGGGGTTACTGATAGAGGTGACCAGAGAAGCTGTGTATGTTCCTGACCTAGACTCCCTAGTTCATGATCAAGAAGTCGGAACTTAAATTTGTTATATTAATGCTCAAATGCTGCCGTTTGTTGTTAAGTTATCGGTTGGATTGATGCTCAACCGCTTTTTCGCACATTCAGTGACGCAAGAAACAACTAACAAAGATCAACAAAGTAAAGATGAATGACATCAAAGGATTGTTGAAGACCACGGAATCTGACAATATCTGGACAAATCTTCTTTTAGGTATGGCTCTATGCATACATATAGTATTGGAGACTGTTCTACTTATTAAAGAACAAACATCACCATACCTCGATTTAGATCAGGTAATGGCTAAGTTTGGTATCAGGACAATCTTGACCTGCCTCAATGGATCAAGTGTTGTTGGCCTATTTATAGTACAACTCTTCTTTCTTGTGTTGAGATTGTGATTTGTGATAGCTTCCAAGAAACTTTTAGAAATGGTTAGCTATCAAGTTACCTCTGAGCTTCCTTTATGAAAGTAAAAGATATAGCTTTCTGTTGAAATGTTAACATCAGAAGCTGTCCACAAGGTTCAGATCTAGACAATAAGAACCTATACTTTTTTTGTCATAGGTTTTTGATAATACAGAATCTGCTTTATTAAAGGATATTGATTTTATAGATATCTATAGACTCCAAATCTGAAATTGTATCATTTTATTGATAAAGGAAATTAAGCAGTAAGTAAAACATGATTAGAAGGATAAATAGAGAGACTAAGCATCAGTGACTGCCACAGCTTCTTTAACATTGCTCTTCTCCATTGCAGGCTTCTCAACCTCAGGAACAACAAAAGCCGACACTGGGAAAGTCCTGGAGAGACCGGTCGGTGTCCTGAAATTGATCTTCCCTGAACTTGTCGGCTGCTCCAAAGCAAGCTCATTGAGAGTGACCCAAATAAGAAGCTCCTTGGCCTTAACACCAGTAAGCTTCTTGATCTTTCCCACCTCAACCTGGGCGGTAACCTCGGTGGCGTAAGAGACAAGTTTCCCAATGGCTTCAAACTTGTGGGTGATGCTCTTCTTCTGCTTCAACCACACAATACCTGTCTCTCTGTCGTAACCAACCTCTTCTATGTCCTTCAATGGCAATAACCCATTAGGCATTGAAACTTCCTTGAGAAACTCCTTTGTCTTCTCACGGCATATCTCATCTCCTGTGTATTTCTCTGCCCTAGCTCTCACTTCATCTGTAACCAAACCCATCTCTGTGATTTTTTTTGGTGTTTGCTTTGTTTTGCGTTAAGATCTCTGTCTTTTGGGTTTTTAGTGAGAGATCTTTGCCTTTTCATTTATAGGTGGTGTGGTATGGCTTTACCCTTGCATTCTCTATTTAATTACGGAATTTGCCATTGTATGAAAATTAATGACATGTGTCTATGAAAAGCTCCTGCAACGGTTTAGGGTTAAAAAGTCAAAGATTTAAAAGCCTTGGGATTTTAAAAAAGTTACACAATTTGAGCAAGAAAGTAGTTGATCATTGCCTTAAGTGTGAGTCTTTAGTTTTAAAATCCAATCTGCAAAAATTGAAACATCACATTGAAATTACTACAAATGGCCACACATTTATATCAAAGATCAAAATCAAGATATCATCCATTTTTATTTATAGTTCTTACTAGCATTTTTTGTTTTTATTCTGAAAAATTGGGGTAATTTAATTTGTTAGGTGAAAAAATTGATGAATTAAAAATTTAGGGATATAGGATTGAAATGGAAAAGAAAGATTTGGGAAATGTGATGCATGTATATACTGTATAGGTCTTTAATGGTTACAGTTGGGCAGATTTATGGCCTAAATTAAAGTGACTTGGGTGAGGAGACAAACGTTATATAATACAACCAATAATGTATTGACGTGTGTAAATCGCATTTTCATTTGTAGGTAGGACGGTCACCTTATTCAATCGCATTGTGAGGCTACAACTTGCATATGTGAAGAAAAATTAAAAACAAACAAAAGTACATGAATCATAGTCTCGTATGCAAAAATATTCTATAGATCACAAGACTGAAAAAAAAATTATAATTATGTTAATTTGTCTAAATGTAGACCAAGCTGAAAAATGTAACACATAGGGGCTTTGAGATTATGTAGATATATAAAGTTTTCTAGGAACATTTAAAAATACTAAAAAAAATTCACCAAAAGCAATCATTAAAATGTTAATAAAATAGAATACAAGTTATTCAACCAAAGATTGATTGTTTTAGTAGTATATCTATGTGTTGACCAAAGATGGCAAACAACATAGGAGATGTATGTTGTAAGATATTATTTTTGACTATAAATCATAAAATGAAAATTGTGGGAGTCAAGTTGTACGGTGGTGGCTACCTCTAAGAACTCATCACATTAAGTTGCAGGTTCATGGTTCGAACTATGCTTCCTACGAGGAACTATTAAAAACCACTAAACTGTTGACAAAAAAAAAAATTCTTGAAATTCAGATCCTACTGCCAAAAACTCTTCAGATATATATATATTCAGTTAGTAGTAAAGAGAGTTACATGAATTAATGTTAGGTTCATGCTTTTATAAAATGATGAAATAATATTTCAACTTACCATACATTATTATTTAATTCGCAGAATAGTATTGAATTGTAGCATAATATACGCAGTGTACAATTTATCATTTTAAGTGTAGATTAGGTAGATATTATTTTTTGGAAGACTTATTTGAAAAAATGAAGCTGACAGACCTATAAATATGTATTGTTTTCATCTAATTTTTTTTAAAAAAGGTTGGTATCATATAAAATGTGTTATCATATAAATTAATAAAATAATTGTTAAAATATAAGAATAAAATCTATGTTATTTAGAAAGAACATACGATAAATAAACTAACTTATATATGATTTTGTCATCCATCGTTGTTGTGAATAATAATTAATATTTACAATTCTCTTAACTCTTATTTTAATTTTTAGATAGAGATAACTTCCAATTATTGTTTTTTAGTCGTCCATACATATATATATATATATATGAATATATAATTTGGATTTTAGAAAAAGTATCATTATTGTATATATATATATAACCCCTATTTATCAGATATATTTCTATTATTCAATCATAAACAAATAAACTTACATGAACCAATGTTAGGTTCATGCTTTTATAAATTTGATGAAATAATATATCCATATATATATATATATATTGGATTTTAGAAAAAGTACCATTGTAGTATATATATATATATATATATACTATCCCTATTTGTCAAATATATTTATATTTATTCATTTATAAACAAATGAACTTACATGAACCAGTGTTAGGTTGATGCTTTTATAAATTTGATGAAATAATATTCCAACATACAATAAACTACAAATTAATTCATAAAACAGAATGACAGATAAATCACGTAATATTTCTTATTTTATTTATTGGTTAGTTGGGTAGATAAATTTCGTTGATGCTTCTTTCTTAAATATGACACTAGAATATGTCCCGTACTATAGCACGGACAAATTGTAATTATAGAAAAATATCCAAAATTTATAAAATCATGATATTAGATTATTGTAAAATTCTTCTTTAAAATCTTCCAAAAAATCGCAATTTATATCAAATCTCTTATTTTTAAAAAATCAAATCAATATTTAATTTAATTTAATTAGTGTCTTTAATTAAATCAACAAAATCTTCACAAAATCTATTTTTTAACTTTTTCAAAAAAATTAAAATAAAAATTATTTAAAACGAAAATTATAAATAATTAATTTAATATTTAATTAAATGATCACATAATAATTTAATTGACTAAAATACTCTTAATGAGAGATTTTAATTTGTTCTTAGATGTAATGACAATGTGATGTAATTATTAATATTTTGTAAGGATTATTTATAAGTGTACTCTCCAAATATTATATAGGAGATGGTGAAAAACTATAAATAACTGGTATTTGTCTTTTACATTTCATTTAAAAACTAGTGATATCAAATAAAATAATTTGTTATTAGATAAAATAACATGATATTTGTTGTTGAAACAATATGTGAAAAATAAATATAGTTTTTCCATTTGTCATTTTTGCGAATGAGAAGATAGATATAAATTTATAATTATTGATTTCTGTTTAGTATTCGATATGTGTTCTACTGTAAACTAGATTATATCCCGCGCTATAGTGCGGATTGATGTTTTTTAGATTTAAGTTTTATTCTAAAGTTTTAGTTATAATATTGCAACAATTTTAGTATTTAAATAACAATTTTGAGTTAGATTATTATTTATCATTCAACAAATTAAATGTTATTTATATAATTGTACTCTCCAAATATAAGTAATAGTATATTAACTTCATCTATTTGATTCCATTAAAAACTCGTATTAGTATTAAATATATTTCATTTTTATACAAACTTTAGGATGTGTTATTATTAAATTTTATTAAAAAATCTATTTTTTGTAAATGTTTGTTTTTATTTAAAAATATTTTTAATCTTTGCAAAAAAGTAATAGATTTTACATCAATGTTTTCCATTTTAAATTAATATCTTTTATGTTTGTTTGTAAAACAAAATTAAAACAAAAGATTTTGTTGATTTATTATTGTAAATTGTCTAATTTTTAATAAGGTTTAATTACATAATTGTGTTTGGTTATATGGATAGTAGAGAAAGATTTATTAGATTATTTTTGGCTATAAAGATAAAGAATAAAATACTAACATATTTTTACCCTTAATGATTTTTTTTTCTTGTTTGCTTTTAAGATCAATAATATTGTATGTAATTGTTTACAATTTAAATATTTGTTTATAACGTGTAATTCCTAATTAATAGTATTAGATATGTATTATATGATGTTTAAATTAATTTTAACTAGTAATATTATAGTGGAAATTTGACAAATTTTTTTATAATTTATTTATTTATTTATTTTGGAATCTATAAATTATTTATTATTAATTTATATATATACTACTTTTTAAATTAAATTTTTGTTTCACTAATTGATTTATTTAAGAAACTATGAATAAAATTGTAAATAGATTTTGTGAAGATTTTATTTTCAACTATGTATTTTTAATAGTAAAAATTAGTTAAGAGTAATTTGAATAAAACTGAAAATAGATTTTCTGAATATTTTATTTTTAAATATGTATTTTTAATAGTAAAAGTAGATTAAATATTTAGACATTTTTATCCTTAATGACTTTTTTTGTTAGTTCTTAAAACTAATGGCATTGTATGTAGTTTTTAAGAATTTAAATGTTATTTTCAAATGGGTACTCTTTAAATATTAGTAAGAGGATTTTTATTATAAATCCTAAAATGAACCTTTGCCTAAAATCCAGATCATATTGCCATATATTCATCATTAACTGTATTGAAAGAATTTTTTAATTTTTTTTAAATGATGCACTGATTGATGTAAACCATACACTGAATGATGCACTGAATTGAAATATTTGATGATGCACTGATTTATGTTAACCATACATAAGTTTTTTTTATAAAGAAATATTTGATAAGGAAAAGTTATTTATTTTTGTGTTTTTGATAATGATATGCAGGTCCGACTAGGCCTGGACATTCGGGTATTCGGTTCGGTTTTGGATAAGATCCATTCGGTTCCAGATATTTTGGGTATTGGAGTTTAGGATCCATTTGGTTATTTTAGAATTTTGGTTCGGTTCGGTTCCAATTCGGTATCAGTTAGGTTTTGAATATCCGAATTATTGAAAAAAATCTTAAAATGGTTAAATTTGAATAATATTTGGTTAAATTTTGTAAAATATAACTAAGAACTTGCGAATATATTGTTATTTTTGAGTATTTTGGTTTTTTTGGTCTAAAAATAATTGATATCTTCGGATTTATAATTGTAGTTTTCGATAATTAGATTATATAAGTATAAATATAATTAATATTTTAGGTATTTAATTATATTTCGGGTATTTCGGATATCCATTCGGTTTTCGGTTCGGTTCCGGTTCTTTCAATTCTAAAATTTAAGATTCATTCGGTTCTTTTGTCAGCTCGGTTCGATTTCGGTTTGGTTATTTTGCTCAGGACTAGGTCCGACCCTGGGCTAAAGCTAGTCCTGGGCAAAATATCTGAATTGAATGAACCGAACCGGAATTGAACCGAAAAGAGAGGAACCGGAACCGAACCGAAAAAGACAAAAGAACCGAATGGATCTTAAATTTAAGAACCAAAAGAATCGGAACTGAACCGAGAACCGAATGGATACTCGAAGTATCCGAAATATAATTATATACCCAAAATATTAATTATATTTAGACTTCATATAATTCAATTATCCAAAATTATAATTTTAAACCCGAAGATATTGTTTTTTTTAAAATCAAAATAACCAAAATACTCAAAATAATTTATATATATGCAAGCTCATAGTTATATTTTTCAAAATTTAACTAAATCTTATTCAAATTTAATTATTTTTAATTTTTTCTGATAATTTGGGTAGCCGGAACCGAATTGGAACCGAAATATTAAAATACCCGAATGAATCATAAAGCTTAGAACCGAATGGAACTGGAACCGAATGGATGTTAGCCGGAACTGAACTGAATACCTGAATGTCTAGCCAAAGCTTAGGGAACTATTATTATATATTTAAAAGTTAAGGGCAATGTTTTATGCGGTCAGCTTCTGGCGTCGTGGTAAATCTGTATTTTATTGCCCCTGAATTGCTTAGTTCGATTCTCATCTTTGATATTTTTCTTATAGTTTTGTTTGTTAATGGACTCGAACACATTTTTTTTTTGCTTTAGGCATAGAAACAGTTTGGATCGGCCCGGCCCTGACGATATGTATTATGTTGAATCTGGATTATAAAACAACAACGATACTAACACAAACCATTAAACTATATGGTCTATTCATGAAATTTTTTTTTATCTAACTCTTATATGTTTTTATATTCGTTTTAAAAAAAAAAAATATTTGGTATGGATTTAACTGACAGACGAGTCCTTTTTTAAACTTCAAATCCTCCATTCCTGCCAACCATAAACTTATATCACAACTCTCTAACCATAACATATATATGATTAGATGTAACCAAGGAATAAGCAATTAAATATTAATGTGTTGTATACTGAGAAATTTCAAACCTTTAACTTATTTATTTCGATGACCAATAATTATGGTTAAATTTTTTAGTATACTTGAATTTGGAGAAGACAAATGTTGATTGCTCTTTTAATTAATGATTATAGACTACCTCTTGCTTCAACTATTGTAGATAACTAGATTATGATTTATGCGATTTACTTACGAGAAAAGGGTTGACTTCACTATACTACATCAAAATAGCGATGTCATGTTATTTTTTTCCAAACTTTTAGTTTCATCACTAAACGATCTAGAATAGTGTTATTCTTCTTCATACATCATAAACTTATAAATCTCTCCAAAATTAGTCATATTCGATAATTAATAATAAATCCCATTTTAAACTCTTATTCGCGTTTTGTTTTTGCAATTAGAGATTCCGAATTTGACCCGTTGACCCGATAAGAAAACCTTGCTTTTTCTCATTCTTCTTCTTTTTCTTATTGGTCTTCAACTCCTCTTTGTCTGCATCTCCGCTCTTCTGAACAAACAATTCCCATCATTTAGGCTTAAGCATAAATACTGCACTGAGGGTAACAGCGGCATCGTTTTTAAATTTTTACGGATGTCCCATCCAGGAGTAAAATTTTAAAGTGCTTTTTCATTTCTAGAAACTCATGGAGCTTTAAACAACCAGAGAGTACCAGTTTTTGAAGACCTTTCAGGTCACCAACACAGGTCGGGATATTTTCCAGCATTCTGCAGTCCTTCATATTCAATAAGAAGAGTCTCTCGAAGTTCACTACGTTGTCAGGAAGTTGACTTATCGTTGTTCCGTCCAAGTATAAAGCTCTTGATTTTCTGGAATCATTGGAAATTCCTTGAATGAGCAATATAAGCTAACTTATAGCTATTCTTCAGATTTTCATATCTTTTTTAGATATTATAGGTTTTAGATCTGTTTTTTTTTTTTTTTTTTTGATTCGAATATAGTTTCTAGGATATATAAAATATGAATCCATCCAAACCATATTAATATAGGCTTTGGTTTTCGGATTAAGTATTTCGATTTCAATTGGATTGGTTTATCAGTGCATGAAGTTATCAATTAAAATTAACTCGGTTATTCAATGGTATTATCATACGTCAATGCCATCCTAATACTAGGTTAACTCTCTTGTGTAATTCTTATTCTTTTTATTAGTTCAGAGAGAAGCTAATCACAAAAATGGTTTAGCTTGTTAATCTAGAACTAAATCAAGCTCTGCTACTATTTCCTGGATTACTCAAGTTTGTACACTATGTTACCTTTTTAATACAATTAGTAACATAGTGTATAAGAAGAGGAAGAAGAACATCATCATTTTGTTTTCTCGTAAGTGACTACCAAAATTTAACACCCTACGTAATAATATAGACCTCCAAATTCTTGTTGTTAGTTGTTACCGATCAGAGCCCATAAAATATCGTAACTTAGATCACAAAAATCATTGGATGTATCGATTTTTTTGTTCTTTTCTTTAAGCAAAGGAGAAACAATTTGGCACAAACAATTCACAGGAGCCCAAAGTCAAGACTTTTGACAGGCATGACCGTACCAGAAAGCTACAATCTGACATCGAATTCACCAGCGCGTGTCTGCGCACGAAACCCTTTGTAAAGACGAGGGAGAGTTTGAAGATCAAGTTTCTCGATTCTTAGGCCAGAGAGAGCAATGCCCATTATCTTAAACCCGAGTTTGAATGTCGGAAATACATGAAGCCGTTCTAAACCCGTTTCAAGCGCTAGTGTCCCTGATAAACACGGAGTCTTGTCCTTTGGTATTCGCCCGATTGTCCATGTACATGTCTGCAAAACATAGTCCCTACTCAAAAGGAAAGTTTCTAAATCCGGAAACTGAACTCATAGTAAAAGCCATACAACATATTACCTTGTTAGAGAGGATGGTTACAGTTCCATGATTTGATGAGAGATCTACAGATGAAACACAATGAGGAAGCTGGAAACTCAAAGTTATCGACTCAATTGACTTTCCTGGGTCGCTTCTGATCCCCACTAGCACGCTTATTCGACATGTACCCGAATCTGATGTTATTTGAGGCTTTACATATACAGGTGTGTTCTTAAGCTTCTTCACCCTGAATCGCCCATGAGATAGAGAAACATATACATTAGAATAAATCTTCAAGCAAGGGCAAAAATAAATTTTGGTTGTGAATACCACACACCTGTAGCTCATGAGCTTAAACTCTCCATCTGGAGGGACAAAGGAGAGAACTTGATGAGATTCCCAAGGTCTGAAGCGGACACACGGGTGAAACCTCATGTCTTCCAGGATCGATGGATTCGCAAACGACAATGTCAAATCTGGAAAACCAGTGAGCTGGGAATTCATTTGGACTTCGCCATAAATTTCGCATTTTACCAATTCTCCATCCCTGAATCAGTGTATTCAAAATTAAAATTTGAGTTAGATGAGTCTTGAAGGTTAAATGAAGATTTTGTGAATCTTCTTCGAGCACAAACCTATTTACAATTGCATCCATTTCTTCAACGAGGTCGACATAGACTTCATTGCTAGAGTACTTTGGATCTGTCGGTCGCCATGGAACACAAGAGCCAGCCCCACTTGGGAGCGTGTCACTAACATTGGAAGCATTTCCCGTTACAACACTCAACATTTTGCTGACTAGATTCGGTGGAGCTATCATTTCCCTCAGAATACTCGGTTCTGTTGTGAGAGGGAAACCATTATCGATCATCTCATCCAAAAGCTACAAGTCACAAATTTGTGTAACGTTTCAGTTTAAGGCAATCCATGAATTGGTGGGGCCATAGCTAAAACTAAACTTTGACACACACACACAGAAGCTATTAATCTCACATTGTTAATCTCTCAGTTAATGCAAACCAACAAAACAAGTACACAGAAAAGTAAGGACGATCCAACACATAAAACCTCAACAAAATGATGTATTTTCCATAACAAATCTTTGTTTCTCAATCACTCATAAGGTTCACAAGCAATCCAAAAACAGTGAAACTGGAGAAATACGAGGACATTACGATATCAACACAGAAACAATACAAGCTACAAACCTTTACGATTAACTTATACTCTCCATTTCAAATAGAAGGAATACACAACTACAGAGTTGATTAAACACTGGAGAAAGACGTTGTAAATTTATCCCAAAATGTGCACAAATGGTAAATAAAAGTAACAAGAAAACTGATGAATTGCAGAAACCATAATAGCTACCAAAGTTTCAGTTAAGAAAAAAGAGCTCACTTATAAAACGTATATTGTTTAACAAAGATACCTCATAGACAATGATGAAATTATCCTTAATGAGATCTTCATTTAGCCCACCAAGGTAATCAGACAGAACATCAGCAACCCTGCAAAGGAACTAAAATTCACAAAGTTACAAAAACTTCACATGATCTGCATTCTACCCTTTACGCAACATTGGAATCTACGAAGGAGAAGCAAAAGATTCACCTCGATTGCCATCAACGGTGGCATTTCAACTTGACTACAAGCTAAGAACGTTATGCCATCGCGAACGATTTGAAAAAGGTAATGTGTTGGTGAAGCAATCACTGGAAGTGACTATCCAAAACAAAACAAAAACCAAAAATGCATAAGACACACATTAAGGCAGTAAAATCAAGTTGAACTAAGAGCTAAAGATGAGCCATAAGTTAAAGTCTCGAAATTTCGATCGAATTTGTAAATGAAATGATAAAAGATTGAATACTGAAAAATCAAACAAATCCAAGAATCAATGAACTCACAATTATGCAGAAAACTTTTGCTATAACACTACCTTAAAGGAATCGCCTTGAGAAATAGATTGATCCCAGAACCAAGCACATATGGATCGATCAACGCGGTGACCTGTAAGCTGCTTCTCCAGCATCACCTCTCTGTGAACACAAACCAAACAACATAAGATGAATTAAGTCCAAAACTTCAGACTGATTCAATCAACGTAGATCTGAATCTGGAAAGAATGGGTTGAAGATTGACTCACCCAGAATCGGAGATGAGAAATATACATTGAAGCATCTCTGCTCTCGATGCGTGAATCTGCGATTGCTCAGCTTTCTTCTCTTCTTCCTCGATTTTGGCCTAAGTTGGGGGATTTGGCTTCGAAGTAGAATACTCTGGACCAGCCAGAGGCTTCGAATATTCTAATCCCTGGAAAATGCCAAAAAAAAGAAGGGAATATTCGTTTTGCGGAAAAAAAAAGGAGAACCAATAAAAATGGTGATGTTATTAACTGTTTAATCTCGATGATGAATTTATCTTGAGTTTTGGGCTTTATTTCGGCCAAGGCCCAGTGAATATCTCAAACTTCTCATGGGCCTTCTGTAGTAGTTATGTTTTTTTTTAATGTTCGTTTTATAGTTTTTGTAACTTTGGTTTGCTTATTGGAAAAATTCCATACAAATACACTAAATATTTTTTCTGTTTTTATAAAAATACACAAACTTTTTGAAATTACAATCTATACGAAACATATGTTAACCTAATTAAAAATCCTCGTCTTTCTCTTTTTCTCGAACTTGTGAAAATTAAAGTTACATCATTATTTTAAATTTGAGATTTTTTCTCATTTAAAAGAAAAAATCTTTGAGAAGATTGATTAATTTTCTTACTCCGAGTTAGAAATTAAATGAAATAATAAACCGTGGATATTGTCAATAAATTCCGATTATGAGATGTTGTAAAATGGATACACGGGTCAAACTTTAAATATAAAAATGGATAAAAAAAATAGTTTATATATTTTTTTGATATGCAAATAGTTCATATATTTTTATAGAAATCGGAAAATACTTGGTGTATTTTATGGAATTTTTTCTTTTGTATTAGTTGTTAGGATTGAATTTTCATCATGGCATGTTTTTCCATATGCGTACATCATCACAGTTTTATACCGCTATGGAGATTTCACTGAGTATTTTCTGTTAGTCAGGATTTCTCTACCCTTTTGTGGGTTTGTGTATACCCTTTAATGTGTTTGTTTCTATCCTTATGTGAGTTTGTCTTTACGCATATGTGGCTCTGTATCTGCTCTAAAATGGGATGTTTGTATCCTTTGATGAGTTCTTTCCAATAATTAATTCAAAAAGTTTGCCGACAAAAAAACTAATATCATCTTTTCAACTTAGAGCAAATTAAATCTGAAATGAAAATAGTGTTAAGCGATTACCGAATGACAAAAATGTTCGGCTTCATTTATGTCAAAACGATTTTGTTTCGATACTAATCTATAAAATCACAAATCATGTGTCTTATGCTCATGTAGAGAGTCTTGATAGATTATACATCTGATTTTGACTTGAACTGGTGATGGTTTGATCTAGGTGTTTAATTGGGATTTTGCGAGCGGTTAGTTCATGGAATAGGGGTTGTGGAACCTTGTGGAACATGGGTGTTTCTTTATTATGGCTTCAAATGATAACAACAGTTCGGGCAGTGCGGGACAAACAGATTAAGTAAAGCAATGCGGTTTAAATTCGGTTCATTTAGAAAAACAAACGCATCATACGGAACAAATATGATTGGTGCGAAACTAGAATGCATATTCTGTACATGCACTATTCCCAAAGACGGTACAACAAGTATTTTTTTAATTTTTTAATCATCTAACTGCATCCTAATTGTTGTTATTAGCTCACATATGCAAAAGATAAAAGGAATTTTGGAAAAAACCCCTATAAACTAACTTAAAAGAATCGCCTTGAAAAATAGTTTTGACCAAAAAAAAGAATCGTCTTGAAAAATAAATTGATCCTAAAACCAAGCTCAAATGGATTACTCGATGTGAACCAAGTATAAGAATCGCCTTTAGCATTATTACTTCTTATGTGAACACAAATCAAACAACGCCAGATGAATTAAATCAAATTTCAAACTTATCAACATAAATCTAAATTTGGGAAGAAAGAATATAATATATTAGAAGGCCACATTTTAAAAAGAAAAGGCTTTATCAATTTAATTAATTAATTTGATCTAATATGTTTTCTTTAATGAAAATTTACTTATATTGAAAATACATGCTTTAGTAATAATATAATATATAATAATAAGTCAAAATCAAATATTTAAAATAAAAATATTATTAAAAATAAAAACCCTTGAACTAATTTTTTTTTTTTTTTTGCCAACAAAGATTGTATTAGGCAGCAAAAAGAACAAAGATTCAGTGACACCAAATTTACAACGACTGGACACTATATTGTTGTAATCGTCGACGAGCTAGCTTAGCCAAAGAGTTTGCCTCTGCATTATTGTTCTGAGAAAGATACTTGAATTTAAAATGGAAACCAAATTTGCGGGAAAGGCCAAGAATGTCGTCGAGATAGACGATGAGGTCAACAATGGTTGATCGTGAGGAGCATGATTGATGAGAGATCCACTGATTTACTGCCTGAATGAGAGTCTGAGAGTCACCAGTAAAAGTTGTATTGGGGTAGTGTAGATCAGAAATCCAAGCAATAGCTTCCCGAAGTGCAACAACTTCAGCTATCAAAGGTAAAGGAGTGGGGTCTCCATTGCCTGCACCCTGAAGAAGAGTTGTACCCCAGGTCGAAACAAAATCCAACCAAATCCAATGGGATGAAAATGTGAGATCCATTTAAACAGTAAAAACTACTGTTTAGAGGACTCTCAATGATTCGTAAAGTGGTTAAAGAGTCAAGGGTACGAACAGTTGAATCTTGTGTCTTACCCCATAATTCGCGATCCGAGATGGCTAGATTGATGACATAAGGAATAGGACAACGCACCTGGTTAAAAACTAGATCATTGCGAGCTTTCCATATGCGCAAAGCAAGGAAAAAAACTAGTGGGGATTGTCCCGAGGAGATAGTGCCCCACAGGTGCTGAATCTTGTCCAAAAAAAGTATCAGATAAGGTGAAATAAGATTTAAGGGGTTGCGGGAGAATGAGGTTCCAGATTTCACAAGAGACGCGACAAGAGAGTTATAAATGAGGCACTGTTTGAGTCTCTGAGGAGCAGAGGAGACAAGTAGGATCTACAGGAACCTGTCGAATTCGTAGATTGTCAAGGAGTGGCAGTGTGTTGTAAAGCACTTTTTAACAGAAATGTTTAATCTTGGGAGGAAGAGACAAATTCCATAAAGAGGCACTTAATGAGATTAGAAGTGATGTGGATGAAGAGGAAGCTGCAGAAGGAGATGTACTGGCGGATTTGAGGAAGTGATAGCCAGATCTGACGGTGTAAAGCCCATTAGGAGTGTATGGCCAGATAAGTCGATCCTAGTGTCGAAAAAGACTTGGACAAAGTTGAAGTATAAGTGGGATGTTAGGAGAAGAGATGACCGACTCTAGTAAAGGTTTGTTCCAGCAAGAAGTACTCGTCAAGGAGCAAATCTGCAATTGTGCTATTGATAGAGATCAGATGAGCGTTACAGGGTTGAGGAGGTCGACGAGGGGAAGTAGGTAACCAAGGATCTATCCAAGTGTGATCTGTAGACCAGTGTCAATAATCCAGCGAGCTTCTTGATTGATCAATGAGGTGCCTTGGCAAAGGCTTCTCCAACCATGGCTAGTCCGACGACCGATTGGTACATGTAAGGGAGAAGTATGATGGAAATATTTTGCTTTAAGGATACGCCTAAAAGGCTAGTAGAAGTTTAAAGAATACGTCATGATTGTTTTGCAAGGAGAGCTGTGTTAAATTGGGCTAGTTCCCGAAACCTTAGTCTTCCGTCGAATTTACTGGAAGTCGAGATGGACCAAGGAGCACAAGAGATGTGGCGTTTGTGAGAATCTGTAGATCCACATTGACAACAAAAAATTGCGAAGTCGGTCATAGACAAAGGTGAGGAGAACTGGTTCTGTGTCATCAGAGAACTGAAAACGTTGAGCGAACTTGAGACGAGTATGGATGCTAATGCGAATTCTCACCCAAGCTTCAGCTAGAGACGATCGAGATGGCTGACGGAAATGGGTCTCTTCAGGGAAGCCAACAGAAGCTCCAATTTCCATCAGAGTTGGATGATTTCGAATATGAGTTGGAACATTAAGAACCTTCATCCATAGTGTAACTTGAGAGAGATATGTAGGGTGGAAGTGATTTGACCATTGGTCTACTACGACAAGCTAGCCTTTGTTAGTCCAAGGAGCTTCTTCCAAGACATGCATCAGTCGATGTTCATCATTAAAGAAGAATTGGATAGTACCATCGTATTGGATTGCCGTGGATCCTCTGCCTTCAAGTTTCCAAAGGTCAAAAAAGAGATCGCGAAGACCTCGGATCTGTTGAGAGCGATGAAGCCTCTGGATAACAAGGCTTTTGGTTGATTTTTGAAGAGAGAAACGTTGGGCAGACTGAGAGAGTCAAGAAGAGAAGTAAAGAGAGGATGAGGAAGAGAAGTAAAGGAATAGAAGGATGGAGGAAGAAGAAAGAACAGCAGAGGCTTGAAGCAGAGAGGCTATAGAAGAACAGAGGCGAAGAAGAGCAACAGAGGCAAAGCCGCGGAGGAGAAGGAGAGACTAGAGAGAAACCGGAGAGAGAAAAAACTATAATTTTTTGGTATTTTAACCGTTGAATTAAATTAAATCGAATTTGAGTAAAAAATAATTATGTTTTTTTATTATTTTTGTATTATCAGTTATTATTTTATTATTTTATTTCAATTCAATATTATGATTCTTTTTTAAAAAATATTACAAGAGTTATATTTTTAAAATTCATCCAAAGCCTTTAAGACTTTAAGCACGATACTGAATATAGAGACATATTATCGTTGTTTCAGATTCCACAATAAGTGGAAAACAAAAAAAAAGATTCCATAGAATATTCTTATACAAAAGATTAGTCAGAGTCGTAGATAAAACAGTTTGTACAGAAAGGAATTAAATTGACCCTTAAACTAACATTATCCTATTTTTCTGATTTTGTCATCCTTATAGTTAGCAAGGTCGGCCCACTGAGGAAGTTACAGCAACGCTTTCTAGTTCTTTTTTTTCTACATTACTTACTTGTGCGAACTAAAGGTAGTAAATGCCACTTGCTGGATGCATCGTGCATCTCCGGTTACAGTATACTATTGCGGCAAAAATTAGTTAGAAATGTTGACTGGGATTTATTTCAATATGACTATAGTTTTATTTAAAATAAATAAGTTATTTATTTTGGCTTTAAAAAACAAGAAGAAAATAAAATATATAAATCGGGATTTGAGTAATTTCATAGACTTTGCGGGGTTTTCGAATTTTTTTAAGTGTGGTTGATAAACTTGTTAGTTTTAAAAGTTATAATTTACTTTAAAAAATTTATAGCTCTAAAAGTTTTACAATCAGTTTTTTAACATTGGTGAAAATTGAATTGAATAAAATGGTAATGGTGACATATTAGTATATTACAATCAGCTGGTTTTTTTATTCAGATTTAAAAGTGTAACTTTTTTAGGTAACATGTTATTTTGTTATGCAAACTTCTAATTAATTGTGTGACACATGAATATTTTCTAGTTATATGTTATTATGTAAATGTCTAATTTATCACATGATATAACAACTTAATAAAACAAAATCCTAAATTTTAAATTTTGAATTCTAAACTCTATTTTTTTTTCAATCTGTTACATCATCATTAAAAATATTTGATCTAATCATGTATGATGATAGACTACCTTCAATGTTTGTGATTACGATAACAGCTTCCACGAACAACGATTCTATGATGCAGCTCTCTCCGCAATATTTGGATTCACAACGGACGGTTCTATATATATGACATCCAATAGACATGCTTTTTTTTCAAGACACGGAACCACAATAGATGGCTCTGCATGTAGTACTCTGAAATTTATGATAAACTTTGCATCAATGATTTGTAAAAGATTGCACTATCTGAATATTGAATCACAAATCTAGTGTAAAAACTTTTAAATTTTTATCATTGGACCCATGAGTTTTCACAAATTCTAAAGTCTATTTAATAAAGTAGATGTCAACCTAACAAATAACAGGTTACAAAAATATCACTTGTTCGTAACAATTGCAAAAATAGTAAAATCGTCTAAAAATATGTCGGTTATTTCAATACTATTTTAAAATTTCAGTCTTACTGTTTGACCTAGAGTACAAATCCTCTAGTATACACAGAAAATTATTTGCAATTGTTAATTAAAAAGTAAAATCGCCTAAAAATATTTAGATAAAAATTTATTGCTATTTTTTTTTGTCAACATAAATAACAAATTGACCTGTCCTTTCGAAGTTATCCGATATTTTAAAAAATAACAAAAACTGACAAGACACACAACTTTTCTTTTAATAGAAAAGTATTACCAACTTTGGATTACGTTGTACAGAAACAAATTAAAATAAAGATAATATAAAAATGACGAAAGATAACTCTTTTGAGTCTCTCGGTTTTCATCGAAAGGCGATTCTATACATCATGTAAAGAAAGATGTATATTATACATACAACCTTTTTTCGCTAAAACCTGATCTACTTCATTACAAGAACGCTTAGTATAAACACTACAAGAATACAGGTGATTTCCGACGGCCATTTCCGTCGAAAATCCGTCGACATATAGTGTTTTCGGCGAATTTCCGACGGATATATTCTGTCGGTTACACTTCGTCAGAAAATAGATTCCGTCAAAATCCGTCGGACTACTCCGACGGAATAAGGTCGTCGAAAAAGTGTTGGAATATTCCGACGGATAACCGACGGCTGTTTATCCGACGGCATTTCTAACGGATATTAGATCGGAAATATTCCGACAGATTTCCGACGGATTTCAGACGACATCAGTTCCGACGGATTTCCGACGGCCGTAGTTCCGACAGATATCCGACGGCTTATTTTCGACAGATTTCTGACGGCTTTAGTTCCAACGGATTTCCGACATACTTAGTTCCGACGGATATTCAATTTGAATATTTATAAAGTTTTTTAATTTATAAATATTATATAATTATAAATAATTAAATGAAATAATTATTTAAAAATTTAATTATTTTAATTAATAAAATTCATTAAGATTAAAAAACAATATTCAGTAAACAAAATATTTTAATGTTAAAAAAAAAACGTTCAGATCGACCTTTGACTTTTCTAGTTTCCTATGAAAATAAAACATCAAAATAATGTTAGTAATGAAATTTTGAAAAAAAAAATAATAATTCAAAACAATTAGACACTCACACTGAGGACAATGTTGTTGATATCTTCCTGGGATAACTCGTTAGAGGACGACGACCCATCGAGAGTGAGCTGCGAGAGTCCAACTTCTTGTTCCCGATCCAACTTCTTCTTCTTGCACGTCTCAACGACTTCACGCATGCCGGGATCCTGGATCACACCAGCTTTTTTGTTGGTGTGCCTCTGCTCTATCACTCGAAGGTAATCGGGAGCTACGCCATCTCTTGCCGCCTGTAAAATAATGTAAAGTTAATAATAGTAAACACTAAAATAATAATTAAAAATTGAAATTTGACTTACCATTTTCATAACTTTCCGTTCGACGGTCTTTGCGCCGTCGTTGTGAATGTACATCCCCTTCCCTCCTCGTTCGCTCCTCCGGTTCTTTGTGTTTGTTTCGGAGAGCTGCTTCGTCTTCGGCTTGCTCCAATACTCGCAGAAGCCCTTCCGAGGTTCGCTGGAGACGAGATGCCGAAGAGAGAGAGAGAGAGATAAGAGAAAAATGAGAAAGGAATATAAGATTTGCGGATATATCGCGATTTCCGACGGACAGATCCGTCGGAAACTGAAAAGTTTTTTTTATTAAGGCGGCACAATTTACCGCGTCCGGTAAACTCTAAAAATTTCACAATCCCTCGGAAATCCGTGGGAAATTTCCGACGGATTTTCGACGAATAGTGAAATATACCGTATATTCTCTGCATGTGTTGCCATTGGCCAGTCAACACATATGATCTGTCGGAAATTTCCTACGGATTTCCGACGGATAGTGGAATATAATGTATATTCTCTGCATGTGTTGCCATTGGCCAGTCAACACATAGATCCGTCGGAAATATGTCGAAAATTTCCCACGGATATAGGGTATAATTAGAGTTTAGGGTTTAGGTTATATGATTTAGAAGACCCTAATGTATATGTTTCATTCATAAAATAAGAAATACACCATCGTTAAAGACTTTACATGAGTGTATATGTTATACAACATCAAATGCTATACATTTAACATAAATCAGCTATACCTTATATTATAACTTATATAAACATTTCCATCAAATTTTCTAAATTCTATATAGCACATTAATTTTGAAATATTTCAAGTTCAAACTACTGTATATACATCATACAAGTGTTCGTCCATGTGTACGGTGAAATCAACAACAAGGTCCACCTCAAGGGAATGCTCGATTGAATCCAAACCTACAAAGCTTTGTTGGAGGGATTCATGATCCGACATCCCATTTATCGATGTGACTGTAACCCACTGGTTTTGCTTGTTTGTCATCCGAAGATAGGAAATATAACATACCTAGACAGTGTAATAAAGTAATATAAAACTTTTACTAATTCAGAAGACAAAATACTAAATTAAAAATTAACGTAAAAGATAAAAACTAACCTGGTCTACTTGTGAAGTAAGTACGAATGGATCGTATTTCTAGAGTCGCCTTCTGCTATGTATTGATGTAACACCAAATTGGTCGTATCGCACACCGCTTCCTCTAATGGGTCGTTCCAGTCGCATAAAAATGCAACGCATCTCAAACCGAGCATTCCCGGGTATTGAATATCAAAAATCTCACGTACGACACCATAATATATAAGATCATCAGACTTAATAGATACACCGTAATCTGAATTTGTCGCACTCCTATCTTCCCGAAAAATCTTAAAAGCATATTTCGTATGCTATGCATCACATGTGATTGTACGTTGGCTAGTGGAAAACGCACAATTTCTTCTAACAACGTGAGAAATCTTTGACCGTTAGCCTTCTCAGTCGTGACCTGCACGAATAAAATCTAAACTTAGCAAAATAAATCATTCATTATATATGATAGTTAAATACAAGGCAATTAAAACACTTACATAATCTCTTAACCAACGTCCGAACTCCTCTTGTTTGAGCTCTAATATCTCATCCTCTGTTTTGTCCGGAAATGCAAAACGTTGATATGCCATATAAATCATGTGATATTGAAGCAATCATCATGTTAACATATATATAATCAAAGACCCAATTAAAAAAAATAAATCGTTCAATATAATACCTCTCATATTCTTCAATGCCGTCGCAATTTGTAAGAATATACATGTGCAAATGATTCCGCTCACGTGCTGAAAGTCTACGCTTCTTATCTTTCCCACTAAGTCGTCCAATCTCTAAGAATATATGAGGAACATCAACCAGATAATGTGGTAGTACGCCTCTGTCATCATGTCGAATTGGTCTACGACTCTTCGTTTTACTTGTGATGGAAAGTAGAACTCCATAAAATGTGAGGTTTCTTCATTGATGCTCTGTGCGACAATAGAACCTTCCACTTTGCTCAATTTTTTTATCTTCTTTTTTAGATGAAACATATACCGTTCAAAATGATATATCCAACGGTACTGAACCGGGCCCCCAAGCTCTGCTTCTCAAGGGAGATGAATTATTATATGTTCCATAACATCAAAAAAGGAAGGCGGAAATATCTTTTCCAAATTGCAAAAGATGACGGGTATATTATTCGCAAGGTTGCGGATACCGTCTGTAAGAGACCGCGAAGATATATCTCGAAAAAAGACACCAATACCTGCATAATATGCATAAAAAATTAATAAATAACTTATTACTATAATATTGTGTAAAGTATTTAAAAATTAATTTAATGATTGTATATATGCAATTGCTTCGTGGACATTACGTGGTAGAAAACATGTAAATGCAAAAGGAAGGAGGCGCTGCATCACCACATGACAATCGTGACTCTTCATCTTAGTAAACTTTCCTTCTCCATGATCAACGCAGTTCCGAAAGTTATATGCGTATCCGTCCGGGAATCTAACACTTTCGGTAATCCAGTAAAAAACGAGATCAGAGTCTTCTTGTTCCCTGTCACATGTAGTGCTCAACGAGAACAAATATCTAGCAAGTCCAATCTAGAATTTAGATTGTACTTCGTCTTCCCTTGGACATTGAGAACGGTGTTCATAATATTGTCGAAAATTTCTTCTCAATGTGCATGACATCCAGATTATGCCTAAAAAGATGGTCTTTCCAATAAGGTAAATCCCAAAAAATACTCCTCTTGTGCCAATTATGTAAGTTGCCACAACCATCAACAGAAAGATGCCCGTTACCACCACAATCAGTGGTACTATCTGCACCAAAATCTCTGAACTGATCCAACAAATATTGTCCTTCTAACTCAGGAGGTGGACCATCAATTACTATCTTGTTTTTCCTAAACAATGAGGCGCTCCGACGGTAAGGATGATCTCTTGGTAGGAATCGCTTATGACAATCAAACCAAGACGTTTTGCGTCCGTACTTCAATTGGAACGCATCTGTGTTATCTTGACAGTACGGGCACGATAACCTTCCGTGAGTTGTCCATCCTGATAACATGTCATATTTTGAAAAATCGCTAATGGTCCACATAAGTACCGCCCGTATGACCAAATTCTGCTGACAATGAACATCAAACGCCTCAATTCCATGCTCCCATAACATTTGCAGCTCATAAATCAATGGCTGCAAAAACACATCGAGTGCTCTCTTCGGATGCTCTATTTCAGGAACGAGAATGCTAAGGAACAAGAACTCCCATCTCATGCACAAAGATGGCGGCAAATTGTAGGTTTTACAATTACTGGCCGCAATGAATATTGTCTACCGTGCTTTCCAAAAGGGTTGAAACCATTAGTACATAAGCCAAGATATACGTTCCTCACCTCATACGCAAAACTAGGATACAGTGATTGAAAATGTTTCCAAGCTTTTGCGTCTGAGGGATGAGCAATTTTTCCATCCATTGTATGCTCTGTATGCCATCTCATTCCTCCCGATGTGCGCTCTGATTGATATAACCTCTTCAATCTATCTGTTAACAATAAATACCACATCCGTTTATGTGGCACTGACACTCTTCCACCTGTCTCCTTATACCGAGGTTTGCGACAAAAACGATATGTCGAACGGCCTTCGTCCTCTCTCTAGTATATCATACAGTTGTCAATGCATACATCTATCATCTGATACGGTAATCTTAGCCCAGCAACAAGTTTCTGTATCTCATAGTATGATGCCGCTGCAAGATTATATTCTGGCAAAATGTCTTTCACGAAATCAGCGATTGCATCCACGCACTCCTCACTCAAATTGAAATACGTCTTTATACCCATCATTGTAGTTGCAGCTGATAAAAGGAAATGTCCACCTCTACACCCATCATATAAAAGGTTTTTAGCAGCGTCTAACATATCAAAAAATTTCTGAGCTTATGCGTTAGGTTCTTCCCCTCTATCGCCATACTCAGCAACCGATGACATACTTTCACGGAATGCATCGTTCACCATCTGAACATGACCTACATTACTTTATACTTCCATTGCAGGTTCTACTAAGCTAGCGCTATCTCTAATATACTGTTCACTAGTACTAGCATAATTATCAACCATTGTATCATTTTCTCAATGATTATACCAGATCTTGTAACTCGGCACAAACCCATGACAGTAAAGATGTGATCATACTTCTTTTATCAAGATTAATCTACGATTCCAACAATTCGTACAAAGACAGTAGATTTTACCTGTTTTTTTTTGCTTTCCTCTGCTTAGCCGCAAATGCCATGAATTCCTGCACACCTTCTCTGAATTCTTCCGTAAATAGGCCCATGTCCGGAATTTGATGAGACTTGTCCATCCATGATCTAAAATAATTATAAAGATTTGAAGAAGATATTTTTGTAAGAAATGGTAGATGAGAGGTTTTTTGTATTTGTGAACGAGAGGGTGGATAGATTTTTATAAGGAAAATGAAGGCGTAACGGCTATTTTTAAACGGTCATGTAATGGCTACAATCCGTCAAAAAACTGTCGATAACGTCAAACGGCTATATCTTATGTCAAAAATCCGTCGGTTTTTTTCCCACGGACATTTTTCGTCGGAAATCCGTCGAAAATTTCTGACGGATTTTCGATGGGTCCAGTTGTCCGACGGATTTAACTTTCGTCAATGTTCCGTCGGAATTTTCCAACAGAATTTTCGCCGTTGGAATCTACCCTGTTTTCTTGTAGTGAAATGAATCGAACGTCTTAAAGCTTAGATGCCCAATAATGAATATCTTGACATAAACCTTCGATAAAAACATCTAAAGTAATGCCATTGATGATATTGATAAGAACTTCATAGTCTCTTTCGAACTGAACTGAAGTGAACCCTTTGGACCAAGTTTGTTGTATCGAAGTTAATAAAGCTTCTGCAGCAGCCTCTAAAGGTGTATGGGCTGGGCGTAGTCTAGCGGGTCCCCAACATTTAGACATACTTTGATTATCACGATTCACGAATAATCCAACCTCCTATGACGTGATGAGTGTGCGCGTCATAGCCTGCATCATAGTTGCATTTGACAAATGGAGAAGGTGGTCTAGTCCAATGATTCCAAACAATATTCTCTTGAAGAGGTGTAGCAGCGTTATCAATACGAGTAGCTTGAATCCATTCTTTAACATCGGCTTGAGCCTTTATGATCTACTTTGGAAGGAATTTCAAATCTTTTAAGTCTTTTTTTTTTTTTGTCAACTGAAATTTTATTAGAAACTATTAAAGTGGAATACGATAAGATCTTACATGAGCCGACGGAAAACATGAACATCACGGAAACAAAAGCCCAAACAAGGGAAGCTAAAGCCGGTAGACTAAGTAAAAGTCTCCGGAAACAACGTCGCCGTAAACTAAATTTTTTCGGAAATTATAATCTAAACCAAAAGAAAGGGCAACTATAAAGCATAATCAAAACCCTAAAAACCAAAGGACAACCATCTTAAACAATCAGGGAACCAAGCAAGGCAAACCATCAAATCTTGAGAGGGAACTACGAACGATAAGTACCAGGATGCTCTCAGCCAATCTCACCGCACTAACTATCTTCTCCAAAGCCAAAGAGAGCAGATCTCTCCACACCACGTAACGAAGACTTCTCCATCCGACACGAGAGGAACTCAACATAATCCCATACAACTCACCGGAAAAAGCCGAGACTATGCGAAACTACACATCCATACAAATCTTTTAAGTCATGCAATTAAATATATGATTTTATCTAGATATACCGGAAATAGTCGGCCAGTAATCGGTCAGACAAACTTCTAATTTAGTGTTATGACACATGAATATTTTCTAGTTATATATTATTTATGTAAACATCTAATTTATCACATGATAATTTAATAATCGAAAATCCTCAAATTACTTTATTTAATAAATTAGATGTCTACAAAACAACATGTTAAAAAAATTACATGTTCGTAACAGTTATAAAAATAGTAAAATCGTCTAAAAAATTTATGTAGGTCATTTCAATGCTATTTAAAAAATTCAATCTTATTGTTTAGAAAATTTTTGCAACTGTTAAAAATATTTAGGTCATTTTAATGCTGTTTTATCTTCGTTTGTAACATAGATAACATATTGACATGTTCTTTCGAATTTTTTTTTTTCAAAAAACGAAATACACAGAACTTTTTTTGTTAATATAAAAAAGTATTACCAACTTTAGATTACCTTTGACAGAAGCAAATTTAATAAAAATAATATAAAAATGACGAAAGATAATCTTTTGAGTCATGCAATTAAATAACGTCCAGATTTAACAGTAATAGTCGGTCGGTCATCGGTCAGACAAACTACCACAAGAAATTAAACCAAACGGTTAAGTAGGCCCGACAAATATCCATCGTTGGACTTTCCTCTCGACACGTGACATTGTCACCGCCTAGTACGTTCCACGTAGACACGTGTCATCTTATTAACCAATCAGAAAATCCCACACTAGTCCAGTATTAACTACCTCAAAACGACGTCGTAGTATCTGAAGTGGAGCCTACAGACAAAGTGACCGATCAACCACCACGAGAAGTCGAGATCTATTAAAAACCTTGATGAACGAAATGTCTGGATACTGACACGTGTTGTTGATAATACCACCTGGATTAAGTGGGACCCATTCTCGTTTAATAGTTAATTTAAAACGAAGCTTCGCGCGCGTATCTAAAGCCGTTGGATTCCACCGTCTTGCTTAATAGCCGTTAGATCAAAATCTTTTATCTGGACGTTTAGTAGTCGGTCGTATTTAATTATCAAAAATAATTAGTGATTAATCTTTAAATTAATTAACCAAAATCCTATATAAAGCACCATTATGCTTCACCTACAAACTCATCACACTACACACAAACTCAAACACAAACAAAATCAAACACAAGCACAAACACAAAAGTATTTTCTAAAGACAAGAAGATGGCACCTGAAATCAATACCAAACTCAACAACAACGGACCGGTCGTTTCAGCCACCGCTTACGGCGGAGAAAAGAGGGCTTACGTGACTTTTCTTGCCGGAAACGGAGACTACGTGAAAGGAGTGGTGGGTCTTGCTAAGGGGCTAAGGAAAGCTAAGAGCAAGTATCCACTCGTGGTGGCTGTATTGCCCGACGTCCCGGAGGATCATCGGAAACAGTTGGTGGATCAAGGCTGTCTCGTTAAAGAGATAGAGCCGGTTTATCCACCGGAGAATCAAACTGAGTTCGCTATGGCTTACTACGTCATCAACTACTCTAAGCTTCGTATCTGGAAGGTATGCATACAATTTTTTTTTTTTTCTGGTTTTCAATTTTTTTTTGTTTGGTTAAAATAAATAACACATATTTTTTTTTTGAAATTTTTCATAAATAAAATATATTTTAAGTACTATTTTAAAATTTTTGAATATTTAGATATATTTTAATTATATTTATATAATATTAAATGAATTCGGTTAAGTTGGTTTTATTGTAGTGATTCGGTTCAGTATTAATTTATTCCGACCGGAAAATATTTTATCATCAAAATATACATGTTTTCTAAAACTTTTTTTTGTCCAAAACTATGGGTGCATAAATCCAACAATATTTGTCAACTTTTGTGATATTTTTATTATGTTTCGCTATATTCTTGTGCTAAAATTTTATTGTCTTTTAGTTTAATTTCTTCTGTATAATAAAATATATATGGTTGCAGTTTGTGGAGTACAGCAAGATGATATACTTGGACGGAGACATACAAGTGTTCGACAACATAGATCACTTGTTTGATCTCCCTGACGGCCAATTCTACGCAGTCATGGACTGTTTCTGCGAGAAGACATGGAGCCACTCGCCACAATACAAGATCGGTTATTGCCAACAGTGTCCGGACAAGGTGACATGGCCAGAGGCCAAGCTTGGTCCTAAGCCGCCTTTGTACTTCAACGCTGGTATGTTCGTTTACGAGCCTAACCTCTCCACTTATCATAACCTCTTGGAGACTCTCAAAGTCGTGCCTCCCACTCTTTTTGCTGAACAGGTAAATGGAAGAAATTATTAATAATAATATTAACCCCAAAATTTTTTATCATTAATTATTATGGATATTACAACCCAAAACATATTATAATCATTTGATTTGTATTTATCTTTGTTATAGGATTTCTTGAATATGTACTTTAAAGACATATACAAGCCAATACCATCAGCTTATAACTTGGTCTTGGCCATGCTTTGGAGGCATCCAGAGAATATAGAGCTTGACCAAGTCAAAGTTGTTCACTACTGTGCTGCTGGTGCTAAGCCGTGGAGGTAATTCCAATCACAATTGATCTATTTATATTTTACGCTAGGCTGTTAATTTGAATATTCTGAAAGTTGTTTGTTGTATTTATATCAGATTCACTGGAGAAGAAGAGAACATGGATAGAGAAGACATTAAGTTGCTGGTCAAGAAATGGTGGGACATTTACAACGACGAGTCTCTTGATTACAAGAACATTGTTATTGCAGACAGCCACAAGAAGCAACAGACATTTCAGCAGTTTATAGAAGCTTTGTCCGAAGCTGGTGTGCTTCAGTACGTCAAAGCTCCATCTGCAGCTTAGAGACCATATGATCATCAGGCTTGTTGCTGCGCTTCTTATGACTATAGTATTGCTTTAGTTTGAACCTTGTTTATAGTAATATATAGTTTTACTATTATGAGATTGTGTTACTATTTTTTTTTTGGTTTTTGGAGGAGTTTTTAAATCTCCAAATCCGTTTTTACTTACTTAGATACTAGCTTGTTGAGAAGGAACAATGTTTCCTGCTATATTGTAAAGTAAATTTACTATACATGAGAATACAATATGTGTTTAATTATATTATTTCTATTGTTCTTATCTTCTCCAACTTTTGAGTCCCAATTTTATCGCAAAGCATAAAGCATTTGTTCTTTTTATGTCTTTATAGTCACCTCAAACTTTCACTGTATATACTTTCGACATTAGTCCAAATGAAATGTTGACAAGATATAACGAAATAACTCAGCTACATAAAGCAACACTTACTCTGCTCTGAATACAAAAAGCAACACTTACCCTGCTTTGAATACATAAAGTATAACTCTGCAAGCTTCGGGAAAACATAGAGTATAACTTTCATGCAATTCACAATTATATTTGAACTCTGCAAACATGTTTTCATAAATCTTACTAATTCAGAGGCTAAGTTTTCTAAGAGAGGCCCACATTAGAAAACTGATGCTTGCAAGTCCATTAATTGTATTCAGATGTAGATCTTGGTAAGATGTATATCATGTGACCTATCATTCATAGAAGAAAGCTATAACTCACGCACGTGCCATCAGTTTGCGCACGGAGAAGAACTTCATGTGCAGAGGACATGAGATATGACCATTATATATCACAATGTTGCGCCACTGTTCTGCATTTCCTTTTAAAATTTTGAAATTGTAGCCAAGACATGTTTGGAAACTTGCTTAAACTTTCTCTGCCGGTAGCCATTTGATCATTAATTGTCTTCTTATTTCAATGTCCCACATCGTTTGAGTTTGTAAGCAATGTTCTTACAATCTTCTTCCCTTAAGCTAGTTTTTGGTGTAAGTTAGGCCCACACTTACTAATATGATGTCAGAGTTAGGTCCAATACTCTGATTGTGGGGCCACCCGTGGATGACAAGTCCCACAAACTTCACGCTTTATATGTTGAGCTCTGAACATGAGGTGGGTGTATTAGAATGTCCCACATCGCTTGAGTTTGTAAACAATGTTCTCTATATAAGTGTGAGGCAATCCTCTCCCTTGATCTAGCTTTTGGGTGGGAGTTAATGCCCACACTTACTAATACCATATCTATTCTTAGTGTTTCCTCTGTTGAAGCAACACTAGTTCAATAGAGAAAGCACTCAGAACGGATCCTATGAAAATGAAGATGACAACTAATGATCAAATGGTCACCGAAAGAGAAAGTTAAAGCATGTCCCTAAAACTTTCCCTGGCTTCAATTTCTAAATATCCAAGGAATTCAAAGTACCAATAGCAGCGACTTTCCAATATGTAATGTAACCTCTCGTTTTGTTGGGTCATCCATCGAAGGCTGTATTAATGAGGCTAGTCCTAGGAGGAAGGATCGATGGAGACTAGAGAGGATTTGAAAGATTTGAAGATGGAAACATAGTCGTCTTTGATCTGTCTCAAGAATCTCTCTGGTTCGAACCCTAGTGTCCCCACAATCTTCTACGAACGCGGTCTGCTGGACTGGCTCCATCGCAAAAAAAAAAAAAAAAAAAATACTTGTCCATTGTGTTGGATCTGTGTTGTACGAAATGATGATATTTAGGTTTCATTGTTTGTTTGCCACAAATGAATTTGGTCACACTCTGTGCCTGAAGAAATTGAACGTAACTGGCTACAATTTGGTCACATTTTTTGCCGGGTTGTTGCCTCGATACCAATTCTTGTAGCTTTAATCGTTCCATGATTCAAACATGAGCTGTTTCACTTATTGGTAAAGTAAAACATTTTTACCGTTAACTTAGCGAGATGGGTCGAGTAAATTTGAAGGCTTGAATATTCGAATAAAATTTGAATATATCGCTTAAAGTGAGTTCATACATGGTCCGAGTTTTGTATCAAAACTCGGGCCGCGTATTGTGCTCTCCCTGAATTAATTTGCTTCCTCGTCTGACCATTTGGGTTTTTCTCCATTTGACCCCTAACAGTGTGGCCACAACATTAACGAACGAAAAATACAAAACTCGGGCCGCGTGTTGTGATTTCCCTGAATTCATTTGCTTCCTCGTCTGAGCATTTGAGTTTTTCTCCATTTGACTCCTAAGACCATGTTTATTGGGGAGAAACCCATTTTGGGTTTCTTAATATTTTTTAATAATAAATTTTAAGATACCATGAAAAAGAAAGAGAGAGAAGAAGAAATAGAGAACCAAGAAACCCTTAAAATGGGTTTCTTAAATAAGAGATTCAAGAGATGGTTTCTTAAAAATATAATAATAAAATAATTAATAACCCTACTTAAAAACCCCTAATAATCATGCTCTAACAGTGTAGCCACAACATTAACAAACGAAAAAAGCCCAAATGGCATCACCCATAGATTCGTTTGGGCCTTGACGGATAGATCCAACCTCTTAAGCGTTTTTCACAGGTGGCAACAGATAAATGGATCACACTAGATGAATGGATTTTTCTCAAACAAAGATTTTCCTTATATCTATATATACAATCTGAATTAATATTAGTAGAATACTAATTTTGAAAAAAACATATATATTAAACTTAACACAAAATTATGTAAGTAAATATTTTATTGCCCCAAAGTTAAGAATTTTGCTTAATATATATATAAACATATTTTATATTGAGTTATATCAAATTTTAATTGTCATTTTCTGGTAGTGCATACATCTATATCTCGATATTTTAATATGTATGCAGTTATTTTTTAATTAATTAAAAATGATAATTTTATATTAATAGAATTTTAACAATGAATTATATTACTTATTATTACTATTAATTATTATATATACTCTCCAAAAGAGTTAACAATAAGGGTTATCACACAACGGAAAAAGAAAGGTGCCATCATCAGACCTCTTCTGGCTTTGAAGTACTTTTGCTATGAAGATCGGAGATGAGAATTTATGCGATCACCAGAAGATATACTCACATGTCACAACTCGACGATAATCTTCATGCGTTACGGCTGAGATAGGTTGGATAAACGAAAAGGGTAAATCTAAAGCTTTATACATAATCCTAGATATAGATTATCATTAGCTTCTATCCCTTTTCATTGAATGAGGGATTCATTTAATGAGAAAGAGATACGTAAAATGTTATCTCGTTGCTTAGCTTCTATCACTTTTCATCTCATGACAAAGGAACACGTAAAACTATTATCTTGCTGCTTATAAAAACCATAATCATTACTATTCTCCGCCACATATATAACACATAATTGAAATTCCAAATATGTTACTTTAGTAGTGATAATGGTTGTTATTAGTGGCAAAATAACATTTTTACCTGTTCCTTTGTCATTAGATGAAAAGTGATAGCAGCTAAGCAGTGAGATAACATTCTACGTGTCCCTTTTTCATACAATGAAAAGTGATGGAAGCTAATGATAAACTGTGTCTAGGATTATATATAAAGCTTTTGTTTTAACCTTTTGGTTCATTCAACCAACCCCATTCGTTACATGTGAAGATCATCGTTGAGTTGTGAGTATCTCTTATGCTGATCGCATAAACTCTCATTTTTGCTCGTCATAGCAAACGCATCTCAAAGTCGAAGAGGTCTTGATGATGTCGCCTTTCTTTCTGAAAACACTAGTTTGATAATTATTTTTTCTTTAAATATACAAACATATCTTTTAATTCACTCATTGACACGATTGTGCAAAAGCTCTTGAACAATGACAAAAATGTTAAAACATGAAATACCAGAAAAAGCATAGAAACAAATAACAAAACAATTAAAACATGAAATAGCGAAAAAAGAAGTTTGCAGTGTTAAGAGACATATACCACCACTTGTACCATAAGTAATCATCTCAAATGGAATGACAAACCAAGGGAAAATTTCAAGCGAAGAATACAACAAAAATCAAATTTATTCGGGTCTTAATATGGTTCATAGTAACCTAAAGTATAACACAAATCCATAATACATACGAGAAACATTAGAATCTGCGTAACATGTGATGGTCATGATAAATATGAAATTTAATTGTAATGAAAGCAGCCAAAATCCAAATGAGATTTTCAGATTCAAAATATTGAAAAGAAATAATAAAAGGGGTTAGTTTAATGGATATTCATATTTGAGAAGATTTTAGACCAAGATCGAAATTGTCGGACAAAAGACAGTCAAATGTTGAGTTAGAAACCAGATCAGGTAAAATTATTTACAATAATGAGAAAAAGATAACGATTGTAATTTGTAAACATAAAAACAAGAACTCTGGCTTGTACAAAAATATTCATTTTTTAAAAAAATTGAAAAGTATTTAGATCTAATACATAAATCTGATATTATCTTGATCTATGAAAAAAAAAACAACTGAGACGATGAAAACAAACTTAAAGAGAAAGGCTAATTGTTACCCTGAATTTCACGAGAAACTCAAAGAATTTTAGAGAAATCGAAGAAAGTTTTGAGCGAAAATATCAGGGTTTGTTGTTGAGAGATTGAAGAAAATATGAGCGAATGGTGTGTTTATATACATACAAGATGGTGTCAACAAAAGTTATGGTGAGGATGACTTTTGAGATAGAGGGGATGACCAGAAGTTATGGTGAGAGAGAGAATCTAAAAAATTATGAAAAAAATCAATTGAAGATAAGAACAAGAAAGTTATAGTTGAATATGATTCAATATACTTTTGAAGGCTAGTAAATCTGAAAATGATTCAATATAGATTTTTAACTTCTTAGTCAAGGAAAATCTAGTCTTCTTAAATGCAGCTAAACAAAATGTAGTTACCTAAAAACGAAATAAAATGTACCTTCAAAATATATTAAGTTTACATATTTTAGTTTGAAAAATGACTCATATTTTATCGATGGTACTAAGATATGATGTTGTTTGATGACTTGAGTTTCCAATATTTTTATAAGGGGATTTTATATAAGAAGTATTTTGTGCTCTAAGTTGTTCTAGGGTTTTTTTTGGGTTTACAGATCTCTCTAGGTTTCTATAAGTAACGAGTTTCTAGATAATAAAGTAATGAACAGAGTGTTGGTAAACCTCTCCAGGTTTATTTCAGAAAAAAGGACAAGGCACAAGGGGTATTGAAGGAAAATTACAAATCAGGGAGAGCAAAAGTTGGAGACACACAACATGGACAGACCGTTAGATCATGATTATTGGGGGTTCTTAGGAGGTTCTTAGGTGAGTTTCTTAATAATTTTAATGATTAAATTTATTATATTTTTTAAAAACTAATGTAGATAGTTTCTTATTTTAGATATTTAAGAAACTGTCTCTTAAGAATTTAATATTATAAAAATATTAAAAAATCCATAAAGTGTTTCTCCATTACTCACTACAAACAAAGGGAAGAGCAAGGTAGGGAGCGTGCCTCTCTGTCACTAATCCAGAGCATTCGTAGTTAAATAGAGAAGGGGAAGCATGAAGTGAGATAGTTTTTTGGTGGTTGAGATAGTTTTCTATCTCTGTATATCTTAATCAAACTTCTGTAATCCTCTTTTCATCAATAAAGCTTTGGTTTTTCTTACATATTGGGTTTCGAGAGGGAAATACAGAGGGATGAAGAAAGTTGAGAGCTTGTTCTTTTACTGCAGGAAACAGGTTCTTATCAAGTGTGGGAACTCCAAAAGTCGCTTCCAAGTGAGTGGCTCTACGTAGGCTTCTTTAATACAAAATGATTTCATTCGTATGTAGCGTTTTTTTCATGAAAACTATAGCTATGATGTTGTGTTTCATGCTGACATATTGTCTTGTTGATTTGCAGGTTATGGAATAGATGAAAAGACAAAGACACATCTCGGTGAACTTGACCGCTCACGAGAGGTTTCACTATGAAGCAAAATCAATAGCTTACAACAGAGAATCACTCACCCCCACAGAAAGATAACTCTCATGAACAAAGATTATACCGAGAAGAAGAAGAACCCTCACCACTCACTCAACCTCTCTCTGTTTTCCCGTACCTCTCTGCAACTTCAGACTTTGCTTTTCAATCTTCTCTTCATGGGCTTAAACAACTTAACATTTGTGGCCCAATGTAATGTTGCAACACCAAAAGCCCATAGCCACCAAAAACCTAAATCGAATCACATCGTAATTATGATTGTTTGCATTCGCGCACACTATTCGAGATTCATACATTTTCTTCATTTATTTATCTTTTGCAGGTAGAATCCTCTCAAAACACAGAACTTTCCTTTGTACGGCAAGCAAAGTTTATCATCTCAATGCTGATAAATATATTCAACTTGTGTTTCTTCCTGATTCTCTTGGACACTGTTCCATTTCTAGTTGTAGAATCTTAGATTTTTGTTTCTTTTGTTGCTTGATTGACGTATGATTACGGATTTGTGTGTGTGATAATCAGTCGAAGTAAGCTTTCTGATTCTTCAGGTCTTGTATTTTGATTGGGTGGAATCTTTATTACATTTCATGGCCAAGCAAGTTGATAAGAAGTTTGCTTGGGTGGTTAAGAATTTCTCCTCTTTGCAATGTGAGAAGTGTTATTCTGTTCCGGTCCTCATCGGTGACTGCAAATGGTAAAATCACCAGTTTATATTCTCCAATTTTTTTTTTTGGTCGATCTACGTACATATATATAGGATCTATCATTCATGGTTTTGCTGACTTGTGTTTCCTTCAGGCGTCTTTGTGCACAGGGAATGAACGTTGGTGACTTCTCTTTGTCTCTGGAAGTCGTTGATTTAGAATCATTGCCTTCTGGATGGAGAAGATACGTTAAATTTCGGCTAACTATAGTATCACAGAATCCCAAAAAATACCCAGTACAGAGAGGTGATTCTTACTTAAATCTGCTAACTACTTGATTGATTTTGTGCAATGGTCCTTGTCAGCTTAAGTGTCAGTAACATATATATATATAGTAATTAGTTTGAAAGTAGCATTGCTAGATATTTTATTTCATCCATCTTCTTATTAAAACATATATTTTATTATACTCAAAAATCTTGTTATGTTGCGAATTAGTATTTATGATGTTTTGTACAAGGTTTTTCTAGATTTGGGGTTGCGAGTGAACACAGTCCATAAGGATTATACTTCCAGAGGAACATTGATCGATGTTAAATTAACTATTGTAATAAATTGTTACAGAAGCACATTGCTGGTTTGATAAGGTGCGTAGGTCCTGGGGATTTCCATCTATGATCCGTCTTACTACACTTCATGACAAAGATAAAGAATTACTTGTGAACGGAGTAGTCATTATTGTTGCTGAGATAGATGTTCTTGAAGTTATTGGCACATTGGATGCTTCAGAAAAATCTAAAGAGTCAAGCAGTCCTCTGAAAAAGATAAAGCTAAATGATGATTGTGCGGAGTCTAATGTTTTGCCTAAGGAAGCTTCATCAGTAAAGGAAAGCATGGTTATCAATAATGGGTTTCAAGTTCTTCCTTCACAGGTATGTTATCAAGAATGGTGCAAACTTCTTGTTACTTTTACAAGAACAAGAAGCGAGGTCATGTGTTTCCCAATCTCAATTAAATGCCTTTTTTCACTTGCAGGTAGAATCCGTGAGACGTATATTTGAAAGACATCCAGACATTGCAGTAGACTTCCGTGCAAAGAGCCAATATCTAAGGACAACATGCATGAATTTCTTGCTCAGCTTAATCGAGACGCTGTGCAAGTCACTTCAGGAGCTTTCCAATGAAGATTTCGTGGATGCAGACATTGCGCTAACATTCTTGAAAGATGTGAGCTTTAAGGTGGGTTGGTTGGAGAAGAAGCTGGACCAAGTAAAAGAAAAGAAAGAGAAAGAGCAGTCTGTTATGGCCGGACTCCAAGAGACAGAAGAAAATATACTGAAGTTGAAGCAAAAGCTTTCAGATCTAGATGCTTTAGCGGAGGAGCAAAAGGCAGAGTTGTTGGCCACCAGAACTACTCTATCATTCGATGATGTTGTTTGATGCTTGGATTCTTAGGCATTTGGTGTTCTCATATTTTCATTTCTCCATGTCTTTTGCAAGGTAATTGAATTTGAACTTATGTTTGAAGTTGTCACATTTTGTGAAATAAGTAAATTGCCGCTATGGTTTATCTAAGTTTCGGCTACCAAAATTGTTTTGTAACTGAGTTTCTTACGAGAAACTTTAAAGCTCTTGTTCCTTAAACAGAGATCTTGGAGAGTTCTTAGGCACCTTGAGTTAATTGACTTGGTTTTGAAATGAGAATCACATGGTTGTAGAAATGTAGAACAATTGTCACATTTTTGTGAAGTTAAGAATATAGAGTGGCATTTGCAGAGTCACATGGTTATGAATCTTGATGATAAAGTAATCTCTTTGTGTATGAAAACAGAAAGATGTTTGCTTTTTCACCAAAAACAGAAAGAGTTTTTTTGGGTCCAGCCCGACCCTGTTTTTTAAAACTCGGCCCTAAATGAACTCTAACCCTTTTGATCCAATCAAATATTGTAAAACAGGATTAAACCTTTTGTAACCCATTTGAACTCTAAACCTTTGTAATCCTTTTTTAAATTTACAAATTTTTAGTAACAATAAATATAAAAATAACTAATTAATAATTATATCATCATATGTTATCATTTTGACATCATCATCAATGATATGAAATATGAATTCACGTTTTGGCGGAAAAATTACGGAATAATGTTTTTGACAAAAAATTGTGGAATCGAGTTTTTGGCGGAAAAATGTAGGCTTGCGTTTTTTGCGAGAAAATTATGAAACTGTGTTTTTAGCATGAAAATTGTGAAACCGTGTTTTTTTGGCGGAAAAATTACTGAATCACATTTTTGGCGGTAAAATAATGAAATTACGTTTTTGGGTGAGAAAATACGAACTCGTGTTTTTGGTGGAAAAAATATGGACTCGTGTTTTTAGCGGGAAAAATACGGACTCGTGCTTTTGGCGTGAAAATACGGACTCGTGCTTTTGGCGTGAAAATACGGACTCGTGTTTTTGACGGGAAAATACGGACTAGTGTTTTTGGCGGGAAAATACAGACTCGTGTTTTTGGCAGAAAAATACAGACTCGTGTTTTTGGCGGAAAAATACAGACTCGTGTTTTGGCGGGAAAAATATGGACTTGTATTTTTTGCGGAAAAATACAGACTCGTGTTTTTGGTGAGAAAATACAGACTCGTGTTTTTGGCGGGAAAATACAGACTCATATTTTTTGCAGGAAAAAGCGAAAAAATACGACTCATGTTTTTGGTGGAAAAAATACGGACTTGTGTTTTTTACTGGAAAATACAGACTCGTGTTTTTGGCGGGAAAAAACGGACTCGTGTTTTTGGTGGGAAAAATATGGACTCGTGTTTTGATATGCTCAAATTAATACCCTATAATGATACTAAAGCAGTTGCTGCAGTAAAGTTAGGGGTCGAACACAAGAACTCAAGAAAATTCACGCAATAGATGAAAGATGCAGATTGTGCTAAGCAAACAAATGATTGATGAGAAAACAAATGATCGAATTAAACTTAGGTTGATTTATATGAGGGGAAACTAGGCTCAGGGAAATTTTCAGGAAGTCAATGATAGATAACAATTAATCAATTAAGGTTCAATTCAATTAAGCGCCGTTCTCGAACTCAAACACGAAAGTATAGTTAACCAACTGTCGTTGCGAAAACTAACTAAGTCTAAAGTCTAAAATTCCAAATCTCTTTGCAAATCCTACACAGTAAACCAGCAATCAATTCAAGTTTGATATGTTCACAATTCGATTAAACCAAATCTCTTTGCAGATATTCCAATTGCTCACCCTAGGTTTTATCAGATTACTCAATTGCACTATCGTGCCTAATCGATTAATCTAGGTTCTATGTTCTAAGTGATCAGGTTAGAAATAGCTTTGAGAACAACCTATGGTGAAGAACTATTCAGATTTTGAACCTTAACTAATCAATCATAATAAATCAGAGAAATCCATATGAGAAAACCCTGAACCTAAAAAGAGACTACTCAGACATGATAGATGAAACAAATAACATAACTGAATAGATCATGAAATTAAATATAGCAAAAGAATAAAAACAAGGGTTCGGGATCTTCTCTATGATGAACAGAGTCTTGGATCCGTCTCCCTCACAAAAGCTCTCAAATCTCAATGGTGGCTCAAATAATAGTCAAAAGTAAAGTCTGCAGCCCCCCTTGACCTAATGACTAAAAACTTACTTAAATAGGTCTAAAAACACGAGCTGGGCCTCTTTGTAAATAAGGGAAAGTATTGGGCTTCTTATGGTGAGAATTCTCTTCCTTGGATATCTCTCTATCCCGCGTCAGTCGTCGGTATCGATCGATACCGGAATGGTGTCGATCGATACTCGAAATGGTGTCGATCGATACTCGTAATGGTGTCGATCGATACTCAGAATGGTGTCGATCGATACTCAGAATGGTGTTGATCGATACTCAGGCTTCAAAACGGGTACTTTCTTCGGTTTGCTCCAAAAAGGCTCCAAATGTCTCCAAAATCTCCAATTTCGTCCCAAACGTGCTAAAACTTGAAAAGACTCTAAAATGATAGAAAAAGCACTAGAAAGACTCGATAAAGCGACTTATATCATGGCTAAAAACGGGTAAAATCCATGATATATCACGCCCCCAGACTTAGCCTTTTGCTTGCCCTCAAGCAAAACAGAAAACTAAGTTAGAGAAAGAGGTTTGAAAAACCTTAGAGATCTGACCTCTTACCGAAATCGCTGTAATGATCCTTTTTCCCAAGCGCCCACTGCTGCCTGATCAGCTCCAGATCTAACCACCATGTACTTCTCCGTAGGAACCCCAACTTCCCAAGATTTCACTTACTATCTCACACCAATATTCATCCAAGCTCTCATCGCCAGTTTCATCGCTGCAATCAGTGTTCAAGAACTTTCTAGATTCTTGCCCATACAATATCATAGCTAAGGAACCATTTATTCAACAACATTTATTGCTTTCCGGTATTCTTCATCTCCCCCAGACTTATTTCATAATCAGTTCTCATTAGATTTCAACAGCGCAGGTTTATTTGAACAGCATATACAAATCAAGGTCCGAAACGCGAGTATTGATAGTGTTTGCTACCGAATCCCCGGTTCTTACCCTCTCAATGTATCAAAAGTCTTAGGTGAATAATGGGGTCATAGGAAATTTTCCTACCCCTTACTTCAGGCCTTTGTGTGATCATTCCTTATCCAAGTAGAATAATGGGGTCATAGGAAATTTTCCTACCCCTCTACTCGGCGGAAATCATTTCATCTTTTATATAGATTTTACAATTTTCACGGGAGAGATATACCACAATTTTCAAGCATGATGGGTTCCTTAGCCAGATATGAATGATGAATCAAGCTCTAAGAACACTAACCGCGTAGATGAAGTGCAAAATTTGGCTAAAGCTTGTGAAGAACCTTGCTGGAGACATCAGTGATTTCTAGCTGGCTGGTTATCCCTTGGATTTTTCATTAGTCGAACTGAAACTAATCCTGTAACAGTGGTCACTCAAAAGCAAAACCAGAACAATAAAACCAAGCACAATCCAGAAAACTCTAAGTTGTTTTGACTCAATTAAACAAAATTATTATTATTATTTTTTTTTTTTTTCAAAATGAACACACAATGTCAGTAACTACCTCCCCCAGACTTAAACAACACTGTCCCCAGTGTTTATCAAGCCCAGAGAAGGTGAAGGAAAACAAAGGACAAAACGAAATAGGTCAAGAACAAGAGGTGTTACCATAGAGCAGTGGTGTCGATCGATACCAAGGTGGTGTCGATCGATAGGAACAAAAACGACCATCCTTCTTCCGACCTGATTCGCAAAACACAACAAAACACAAAAACAAAAACTAATCTTTATAGACTTACCAGTGGGTTGCCTCCCACTAAGCGCTTGTTTAATGTCACGAGCTTGACTTTGGCTAAGATATCAGTCAGGACAAGGTGGAGAACTCACTCCGAAATAAGCTCCACAATCAGACATCTGCAGCTTCAAAGTTTTGCTCATCATATCCTCTTCTTTCTCTTTCATCTCCGGAGGAATGAGAACTCTAACCTTAGAGAAAGGTTTCGAGGTTCCCTTGCACTTCACCTTATATTCGATCGAATCTCCATCACACTTCTGAGGAATCAAAGTGAAATTAGCAGCACCGTTGATCTTCTTGCTCGTCGCCTTCCCCTTTGTTGCCTTGGTCTTCTCCACAACTTTCTTGGGGTGTTGGGGGGGTTCATTTGAAACATCTGCGACTTTTGGTTCATCATAAGACTCATCGAGCAGATCGATCATCAGAGTCTCGCCCGAGGCAATGGTGATGCACGAGACATGTCTGGGTGCTCCTCCAGAAGGAATGGCATCGTAGAAGACTTCTCCGTCAATGCAAGAGAAAGAGATTCTCTTATTAGGCGTGTCCATGATCGCGCCAACAGTAGCCATAAATGGTCTTCCCAAAATCAAGGGCACCTTGGATCCTTGGCTTATCTCCACAACCTGAAAATCAGTAGGAATCAGATAATCTCCTATTTTAACAGGTAAATCAAGAATTGTAGCGTAAGGGAGTGAGCTAGAAGAATCCGCGTATGTGAGAAGCGTGTTAGGAGATCTCATATCAGCTTTCAATCTCTCTGCAATCGCCCTCGACATGACGTTGACACTAGACTCTGAGTCAACGAGAGACTCCTTGAAGTTTACTCTAGAGATGGAGCATGGAACTGAGAATTTCCATGGGTCTTCCCTCTTTGTCAACTGTCTCAGCGGTGGTGGTGTATTGGTAACGGGAGGTCCTGCAACCATTTTTTTTGATAAAAACTTGCTTCTAGCAGCCTCCCACTCCTCTCTTGTCAGCTTGGGAAGAACAGGGTAAGGTAGCTTTGGTTTGTATACCCGTTCCTCAACCATCTCTGTCCTTTTCTCAGTTATTGATTCAGCCTGCGAAGGGTATCGACCGATACCAGATGAGTGTCGATCGATACTGGAGTTTTGTATCGTCTCTGCAGGTTGGTGTCGATCGACACAGGTAGGGGTGTCGGTCGATACTCGTGGAATGTCAGAATTCTTATCTTCATCTTCAGCGACCTTCGAATCTACAGCAGGTCTCGGGAGGTATCGATCGATACCAGGCAGGTATCGATCGATACTAGTATCACTGGATACGAACACAGTCATCGCAGGCTCAAAATCCTCTTCTCTAGCGCTCGAGGTGATTGCATTGACATGTCCATGCTGTGGTTGAACTATCTTTCCCTTGACAGCTGCTGATGTCTGAGCTAATTGATTTTCCAGCATCTTCTGATGGATTTCGAGAGCGTTGATTTTCCCATTCAGATCAGTGTACACATTATCCAGCTTTCTATTGAAATCCACAGTCATCTTTTCTTGTCCCTGCAGAATTTATTCCAAGAGGATCTCCGTCTTACCCTCTGTAGACCTCGGAGAATGCGGTTGGTAAGATGAATTACCGTATTGGCGAGTAAAGTCATTGCTCTGAAGTGGTTTTTGGGCGAATTGAGTGGCACCAAAACCAGATTGGTTACCACCAGATTTGTAACCACCTTGCTGATTGTTGTTGAGGCTTCTGTTGTTGTTGTAACCAAATCGCTGACCCTGAAAACCAGAACCACCAATGTAGTTAACATCCTCTGCTTCATCGTCAATGTTCTCTATTTCCTCAGCAAAATGTACAGTCTTCTTCGTCTTTCCCACTAAGAGGTTGTGCATCGTGTCCAGTTTCGCCTGAACCTCAGCAATCTGCGAACCGTCGGCAACACTAGCGAGCCTCTTCTGCTCGAAATCAGCATTCTTGGTGCTATTGCTAGACGCCAAGTTCTCAATCAGCTTCACAGCATCGGTTGGAATCCTAGTGTTGAAGTTCCCGTTGCTTGCAGAATCCAGTGCCATCTGATACCGCCAATCAATCCCTCTGTAAAAGATCCCGAGCAGTTGAACTTGACTGAAACCGTGATGAGGACAGTCTCTCTGGTAGGATCTGAATCGCACCCAAGCAGCCTTGAGTGCTTCTGTTGGACCCTGAGAAAATTGAGATATCTTGTTCCTGAGTTCCTCTGATCTCGCATCGTCATAAAAGTTGTTCAGGAAAGCGTTCTTGGTCTCATTCCAAGTAGCGAGAGATCCGGGAGGTAGCTGCTTCAGTCAGTAAGCTGCCTCTCCACCAAGAGAGTATGGAAAGAGCTTACAGAAGAGATATTCATGTGGTACTCCATTGTACTTCATACTGGTGACCAAGTCTTCGAATTTCTCGATGTGATCCATCGGGTGCTCATGAGAGAGACCGGTGAAGGGGTGCTGTCCAACAAGAGCGAAGTAAGCAGGCTTCAGCTCAAAGTCATTTCTCTGGAAAGTCGGAATACGGATCGCTGCACGATTGGCATAGAACTGATCCGGTCGGTTGTAATCGCCAAGTGTCCGTTCTGCAACAGCTTGGGCTTGTTGTGGAGGAGGTAGTTGTCCACCTTCCTCATTATGCTCCAAACCTTGTGGAAGATCCATCTCAACTGTAGTTCTTTTCCTTGTTCGACTCGTGCGTTCAAGCTCTGCTAGCTCTGAGTTGGAGAGATTAATCAGTGGTGTGTTCTTCGTTCTCCTGGTGGTACGCTGATGCATACACCTGAAAATCAAAAGAAAACGAGAAGATAAGTAACCAAAATTTAAAAACAGACGTTCAGTGTTGATCGATACCAATGGAGTATCGATCGATACTGACGACGAACTTAGACAAAATCGACAACTAAAACTCTAAGGGTGAATATTTAGAGTCCCCGGCAACGGCGCCAAATTTGATATGCTCAAATTAATACCCTATAATGATACTAAAGCAGTTGCTGCAGTAAAGTTAGGGGTCGAACACAAGAACTCAAGAAAATTCACGCAATAGATGAAAGATGCAGATTGTGCTAAGCAAACAAATGATTGATGAGAAAGCAAATGATCGAATTAAACTTAGGTTGATTTATATGAGGGGAAACTAGGCTCAGGGAAATTTTCAGGAAGTCAATGATAGATAACAATTAATCAATTAAGGTTCAATTCAATTAAGCGCCGTTCTCGAACTCAAACACGAAAGTATAGTTAACCAACTGTCGTTGCGAAAACTAACTAAGTCTAAAGTCTAAAATTTCAAATCTCTTTGCAAATCCTACACAGTAAACCAGCAATCAATTCAAGTTTGATATGTTCACAATTCGATTAAACCAAATCTCTTTGCAGATAATCCAATTGCTCACCCTAGGTTTTATCAGAGTACTCAATTGCACTGTCGTGCCTAATCGATTAATCTAGGTTCTATGTTCTAAGTGATCAGGTTAGAAATAGCTTTGAGAACAACCTATGGTGAAGAACTATTCAGATTTTGAACCTTAACTAATCAATCATAATAAATCAGAGAAATCCATATGAGAAAACCCTGAACCTAAAAAGAGACTACTCAGACATGATAGATGAAACAAATAACATAACTGAATAGATCATGAAATTAAATATAGCAAAAGAATAAAAACAAGGGTTCGGGATCTTCTCTATGATGAACAGAGTCTTGGATCCGTCTCCCTCACAAAAGCTCTCAAATCTCAATGGTGGCTCAAATAATAGTCAAAAGTAAAGTCTGCAGCCCCCCTTGACCTAATGACTAAAAACTTACTTAAATAGGTCTAAAAACACGAGCTGGGTCTCTTTGTAAATAAGGGAAAGTATTGGGCTTCTTATGGTGAGAATTCTCTTCCTTGGATATCTCTCTATCCCGCGTCAGTCGTCGGTATCGATCGATACCGGAATGGTGTCGATCGATACTCGGAATGGTGTCGATCGATACTCGTAATGGTGTCGATCGATACTCAGAATGGTGTCGATCGATACTCAGAATGGTGTCGATCGATACTCAGGCTTCAAAACGGGTACTTTCTTCGGTTTGCTCCAAAAAGGCTCCAAATGTCTCCAAAATCTCCAATTTCGTCCCAAACGTGTTAAAACCTGAAAAGACTCTAAAATGATAGAAAAAGCACTAGAAAGACTCGATAAAGCGACTTATATCATGGCTAAAAACGGGTAAAATCCATGATATATCATGTTTTTGGTGGAAAAAATACGGACTCGTGTTTTTGTCCAAAACTAAGCCAAAAAGAAACAGAAAACAATAGAAAACTATGAAAGCTAATAAAAATCAGGACCAGATTTTGAGCCTTGTTTGAACCCTAATTTTTTTGAACTTAATCCTAAATGAGCACATATATAAAAAACAGGGTTAGGGTTATAATTTTATGGGCCGAGCCGGACCAGCCCTAAAGATTTTAACCCTTATTAACATCCCTATTTATATCTATTGCATGAAGAATCTTGGAACAAGACAAAACTTCCGGTGTGCCTGCTCTGTAAGTATAGCTTCTTTTTTGCTCTGTTTCTTTCCTTGGTCACTGATGCACCTGCGCTTTGATTCTCATTTTATCATTGTTGTTGATGTCAGAGAGTATGTATTTCTGTTTCTTCCTGATTCATAACATCTGTGTCTCTCTATCTTGGCATCTCAAAAGGGTAGTGATCTAAAAGCACTAGGAAACTTTGTTGCTAAAGGCTTTTAGAACATAATGGAATCTTAGTTGTTAATATATGGATATAAACATCTCCGAGCATATAAAGTTTCCTAAAAATTAGCAATCATTAAAAAAAATAAGAATCATGTTTTTTTATTTTTAATTATGAGTATTTTTGAGATTTAACGCTGTCTTTTTAATCAGAAAAATCGAAATCTCAACTTTCATTGTGAGCCAATACGATGTACTTGCTCCCAATTTTTTTTTTTTTTTTTTTTTAAAAACTGCTTTTACTCGGTCCATGTCCACAAGTTGGACTAGGCGGAATTACATGAAGAAAAGCATCATACATAAAGGAGCTACTTATATGACTAGCGAGAGCATTTGCTTCTTTGAATCCGTGCATTGTATCTTGTATCCGGATAATATATAATCCCTACTATGCACAGTTAATTGATATATATAAACTATTGTCTTTTGACAAGCCAAACCATAGAGTCAATATTAAAATAACATGAGGTTAATATTATGGTACTGTAAATGAGGAGTTTTTTCCGAAAACGTATTTTTACTTGATTTATTTTTTCAACCCCATATTTATAGTCATTAAAAATCGACTTCTTGATTAGTTGCTAAATAAATTCAGATCAGGATCGTTTGCAAACATAATATCTAAACGTAAATAAAGGTTTTATGTTTCAAAATGTAGAGTACTTTTGGATTTAGATTTAAAGCAACGTAACTTAAATTAAATGGTATCCATTTAATTCACTTTATATTTTTATTGCAATTGAAGTTAATGAAACCTCACTTTTCACTTTTCATTGGTGATAATCGTGAGATTCTTCTCTAAACTTTGCTGCATAATTTAATCAATGCTATTAACATAAAAACGTTTTAATGCAATAAAAAGTATGGCACCCACATAACGTATATTGAGAGTAAAAAGCCAATATTAAGAATTTGCTTATTATATGAGCATGAAAAAAACAAAAGTTCGACCAATCCATTAATGCGGCCAATCCATTAACAATATGAGAAAAACCAATAAGAAGTTGATAACATAGAAGCATGTTAAATTTATGAACAAAGATGAGACTGTAAGTGCAAAACATTATCCTGAAAAACCAATAAATACATATATATATATATATATATATATATATATTATTACAGTCTTTAGCAGTGATTTGAATCCCCTAGAGTTGAATGATATGATGAAGTATAAATAGGAATAAAATAAGTAAGAGATAAAAAGAGCATAAGACGGTATATGGATAATGTAATAATACTAACTGGAATTGTGTTCGTCATAAGCTTTTCGGCACTGTCACCGCAAAAAAGGTTTTGAGTCTACCATATAGTAGTGCAAGCTTAGGTCTATATATGATTTGTGTTATGTTTCTTCAAATTTGTTCCCTTCTTCTATTGGTCTTAAGTTTTTAGGAGTTTAGATATCAAATCGCTAGATAATCTTGAAAGTTTGAAGAAACATTAAAAAAAAAAATTTAATTAGGAAACATAAAATGACTGAGACTTACAAGTCAACGATGTTCAAGAGGAGCTACATTGATTTCTTTTTCTCATTTGTAACTAGTGAACAATAATGATAGTACCAATGTCCAATAATCAATATAGTGAAGGAATTCTTGAAAATAGAGATTTAAACTCACGTTTACTGTTACGAATCTGAAATATACTCATAAAAATCTAGCATTAAATCAAATATGAAAAAAAAAATATTTGGACAAAAATCGGTCGAAAATTTTCGATTGATTAGCGACAGATAAAAAGTCAATAAATCGTCGCAATGACATTTTTCTTGTAGTGACAGCTTGTTGAGCAGGTATTAAAGGCTGACCTCCTAAAACCATAGTAGACCATAACCAAGTGGTCTCCGGGTGTAAAAACGTTGTTAGCCTCGAATCATCACATATAGCAGCATACATGTTGAAACCTCTTATCTTCAAATGGTTGTTCAAGCGGCCAAAAGCGCGATCCTCAGATATAGCAAGTATATGAGCTTTGCGATTTCATACTGCATAAGAATAGATGTGATTCACCACGTTTAACGCAGCGAGTCGAGAGTCCTTTTTTCAGGACGTACTAAAAAAGAGATGATATAAAATTAGTAGTTTAATAACAAAAATTAAAAATTATTATAATCACGATGGTCTTTACACCGGAAATAAAGTAAATTCCTTTTGTCATATAAGTATTTTTTGAACTCATCACGTCCCAAAAATTTAAGACGAAATTGATTGTCTTCGTCTTCCAGAAGTACATAACATTTGATTTTATCTTTGATATGTAAATCCGGGTTGTAGTGTTTCAAAGCGGCAACAATTCAAGATTTTAGATTACCCAACTCAATATCTGGTATTATGGTTGTATCCGTGTCCCCGAAAACCATCACCTCATTCTTCGGATCCTCATTCTTCGGATCCTCATTTTTCGCATCCACCGCCACATTGTTTTTCTGATAACGTCTGCTAATAGTTCTCTTGGGAATTTGCCATTCCTAACATTTATCAAATCCATCGATCAATCTAAATCATTTAAAAGAAATCTACATCATAAAGATGATAGTGAGACAAGAGCTCAGCACATCAAAAAGACATTAAGCAATATCAGACCTCCACTTTTGGATACATATATGCAAAATTCTCCCAAGAACAGATCAATTTCTATGAAACCTACAAGTGTTTAACTATATCCTAAACAAAATAACAACCAATAATCATAACTGAAATGATACAAAAAAAAATCACATTTTTGAGGGAGCATACATGTTGAATGGTTTCTTGGTGCATACATGTTGTAATTAGTTAAATATAAATATGTAATGTAGATAATAAATTGTATGAAAGAAAAAATTTTAAAATTTCATATATTTTTAAAATTTTATTGTATTTAAACTTTTTATGTATTTTAATTAGTTAAATGTAGGGATATTAGTGTAGATAATCAAACGGTATAAAAGAAAATTTATCTTATTAAATGTCATAATAATAAAAAATTTAGAAGATAAACATTAAAGTATTATATGTGCCACATTTTGTAAGAAAAAAGTGTCAAATGTCATGATAATAAATTTCTTAGAATACCTTCTCATATTATTCTTATAAATCGGTAGGAATTCCAACTAATTTGGTCAGACATAACAAGTCTTTTGAGATAGTTAATTAAGATTATAGTATTTCATGCTATAGAAATTCTTTTTGCTCTTGATGCATTGACTTGTTTGCGCCTCTTTGTTACTTTGTATTAGTTTCTTAAAATGCATGCTCTTTCATAGTTGTCAGTCCATTTTTTTCTTTTGGATATTCATTTTACATTATGTCAAAGTTAGCTAGTCTTGTTTATTGCAATTTTATTATTGTTAATGTTTGATCCCATGGTTCACACTATCCAATCTATTGTTTTATCTTAGTTCATTTCGTATCTCATACTTCTATTGAATAATGTTTAACTTTTGTAGATTTGATATATTTTGCGTTTGTGAATATTGTAGCTTTTGTAAACATCTTTAATCTTCAAAAACGTTACTATAAATGCTGTATTTGTAAGAGATTCCAAAAGAGAAAGAGGAATATAATACAGTTTAACCAAAAAAAAACAAAAAACAAATACGTTAGTATCCATTTTATTACTTATCCCATTTATTCAAAGTTGATCACATTATTATTTTTCGGAAAATTATGAAAATAATCCAAAAAAAACAAACAACACATTATATTAAAACAAAATAAATACAAAACAAGTAAGTTGACTGCATCGTTTCCAAGTTTTAATATAAATACAAAGAAAGAGTTTTAATACGATGCAGTCAACTTAAGTCATGGTGAGAATCATGAGCGTTTCCCAGAAGGGGATCAGTGACGCTTTCATTAGGCAAATGTTGAGAATCAGTTACGGGAAGAGGAAAGTTCCCCAAGAGGGCAACATTGACGTACTCATTAGGAAAATGAGAAGGAAGTCCCGGAATCAACAATGCGACAAGCCTAAAACATGTCAATAACCATCCTTCTCTGTACTGTCCACCTGTCCAACAAAACATGATGAAACTCCTTATCAACTCCCACACTGCGATCAACATTTTCGGTATAACCCATAAGATGTTGAAGTAGTTTTTGTTTGGCTCCTCTTCTTCCACCTGAACATTATATCAAATAGATATCATCAGTTGGGGAAATGGATAAATAGGAATTCATTATGGGATTCTGCGGAAACAAGACAAAAATTCTCGTTTTCCCTATTTGGATACATATATATATATTAAAAGATATATAAAATATGTTGATATGAAAAGATAGAACTTAAGAAAATAAGAAAAATAAAAACATCTAACTTTTTATCATTCTCTATATAGAGAGATTCTACTACTTTTCATTAATATAATCATTTACTTTCTATCTTTCAGATGAAAATGTGAAGTCTTGTACCGATCGGGAGTACATTCTCATATGGGAAGGAACTTTAGGAACAGTTGCTTTTGCGGAACAATAGAGGACAAAAGAGTTTTTAAACCCTAATCATGAGTAATTAATTCAAAGAAACTGAATCATAAATTGTAATTTATAACTAACCTTTCCGTTGTATAAACTGTTATAGTAGAGGCAGCCCCCAAAATGTTTGAACATGAGTGTCTTGTTGTCGAAAGGTAACCTAGGAACCATGTCGTTGGAATAAACATATCTATTGTACTTCACGTTAAATTCCTTTAATTTGCCTTTCATGTAATTTCCAAAATCCTCGTTTCCTACGCGTGGCTGACCAAATGTGTAAACTCCTTCGAGCCTCTCCAACATTTCCTTCTCATTATGCATCATCAACACGGCTGTGAACAGGATCGCTAGGGCTCCACCTAAGCTATGTCCGGTCAAGATAAATTGGGATGTTGGGTTTTTGTCGAAAACCTCTTTCAGTTGACGCAAAATTGTGTAGTATGCAACTTGAGTTTTTTCATTTTGGGTTTGGTCAGGGTTTAGTTTTTCAAGCCATCCATTTTTCGGAAGACCTAAAGCTTTCATGAATCCGCCGTGGATCTTTCCCACATTCATAACATCGGGCTTATTTTTGTTGATAATAACCTCGTACCTATTTTTGAAATCAGCATTAGTTTGATCATGAGAAGCTAACGTTGAACCTAAACCGAATAAAAACAAACCTAAACCAAAGTAATATACAGTATTATGTAGATTTGTGGAGAAAGAAAATTTAAACAAAAGAAAACAAAATTACCAAGAGAAATCAAAGTCTGTGCACCAATCATCGGCGTTGAAAGGATCGGTGCCTCTGAAACTGACAACGATGATGTTTGGATTTGCTTGTGTGTCCTTTATAACGATCACTTCTGTTGACCTCGTTTGTTCGTAATCTGAGAAGTCCAAAGAATAAAGTATATTATTTCAGAAGAATAATAACTATATAATTAATGTTTTACAATAAATTTATAACAATTTTTTAAAATTCATCCACAATTATATAAATATTCATTAAAGTTTAAATCATTTAAAATGTATGTAAACCCAAACAAGCGAAAGAATAATAACTATATAAAATTTCTTAGGTCATTATTATTGATTTGACTATTATTGGAATTAAATCTTGTTGTTAAGAAAAAGTAAAATATCCCCCATATCAGACGTTGTTTTCACGTGGTATCTGCATTTTTGGTCCAAGTCCAACACAGTTAATTATTCATTATAATTATACAAGAAATGGAAGCAATCTACATACAAAAAAATGGAAAAAAAAAGAACGAAAGGGAAGCAGTCTCACCATTCCGACAGCTGTAGAAACCCAATAAGTCCATCTTTGCCAGAACATAATAAACAAATAATAGTGATCATAAGTGATTTTATTATATTCAAAATTAAAGAGAACATGCATGATCATACTTATAAGTTATAAGACAAAGTTAATTAACTCGAGAAAAGATACAGCTTTGACCCAAAAGAAAAAAGGAAAAAAAACAGATACATCTAATATATCACAATACTGCATTGGTTGCCGTATTTTTATACGAAACTTTTTAACTCGGAAAGCGAGAAAAGTCTTCTCTTTTTATTTTACAAGGAAAAACTAAATGGACTATAGAAAATTTTCTTTATAGTGAGAGTTATGAAAGATAATTAAGGAAAAATGCAAGAGTTAGTTAATAAAACCTTCAACTGGTCTTCAAGAACGGATCTGATAAAGTTTTCGTTCTCGTAAGACAGCTTAGAAGCCAAAATTGACAACAGTGGTTTGTTTATTTCACTTCCTTTATCTTTTGTACTCCGGCCTAAACCTAACTCGAAACGCTGGTCTAGGTTTCCGTTTAACGATGCAAATGTCGCTGATGATTTTTCAGGCCAAATAATCCTTCCTGAAATAATATAAATGTGAAACTTAGGGTATATAACCGGCGATACGATATTTATTCGCCAGATCATGCAAACAAGTTTCTAAAATTAAATAGGGTGAATTTGCTATATATATATATAACTAAACTGCAAAAATAATTTACAGAAAATATGTTTTTATTTTCTTATTAAGTAGTAACACCTCATGCCCTAACTACGTTTTATTTATTGTAGATCATCTCTCAGATGTGGTTTCAGTATATTCAATCAATTAAGAGATTATGATTAAAAAGAAAGAAAACCCTTTTGGAGTAACTTGGCTACCTCAGTCACGCATGATAGTTTGTGAAGAATAATTCATAGTTACCATCACTTATTGGTTGATTTCCCTCCTTGTTTCCGTTCGAGATATCGAAATGAAGAAATTAGTATGCATGTATTCAACTTTGTATTTTATTTATAATGTAATATCTAACCGAACTTATGCCAATAAGTTCTAAACAAGAAAGCCAAAAGAAAATCTAACCTTGGACAAGATTTAGGAATATCTTGAAGAAGCCACCATTGGAAGAAGGAAGGTTGAACCAAAAGCCAAGAGCGAATCCCAAGAAGGAGAGAGGTTTCCGGAGGATAATCATGAATTTCTGAACAACGATGGATACAAAAATGATCCACCGTCCCCCGAATTTGCAAAGATCACTCTCAATATTCTCTATTGAAGTATCAACGAACTTTCTATTCTTGAGATCCGAGGAGAAGAGAAGATATATCAGATCCATGACGGTGGCTTCTCTCGGATCCAGAACAAAATAGTTTTCAGGTTGAACCATTTTGTTGTTGTTAGTGGTTTAATTGTCAACGTTAATTGAGCTTCGAAACTTGAATAGTTGTTTTGCAGGCTAAGTCACGATTAGCTTTGTGTAGTTATAATGGTTTCTTTTATTTAAAATAATTGTGTATATATAATGTTCGGTTAATATATATAATACCACGAGTCCATGCTTGGATTTGTTTATTGGGGAAAATGGCCTATTCCCATATCAAGATTTGAGGGTCCATGACTATTTCTATACCATGAATCAATATTCGTCTTAAACTACACCAAGAATTAACCGTAAACGTGACTAAACGTGACTTGCCGTCATGAAAAAACTATAACGACGGCTGAAAAACCCTCATCGAGCAAACGTGTGTCAGAATGACTGTAAACTTTACGTTCCAATGTATTCCGTTACTCTGTAACCTTTTTTGTTTAATACTATTAACCCTTTAAACAAAAAAAAAAAATGATTGTAAAATGCGCTGACCTGGTGTGCACTAGGCTGTAACATGTTACCACATCACCATGTAACTCCCTCTTAGTTAAATGGGTTGAGCCCGAATCCAGAACCCCATAACCTGAACCGAATTGAAGGCACCTTGACCGTGGATCCACACAATAGATCTAATTGAAGGCCCAGCATTTGAAGTGTACTATAACCACCACATACGGAAAGTCTAGAAGATCTTTTGTCAGATACAATATTAGAGGCTTTGATGGTTTGTAGGATGTTCTTTGGCTTCCGAAATCAAGCTCTTCTCGTGATGTCATGCATTTGACAATATTCAAATCTCAAAGTTGCCTAGTTTATCTCAGCAATAAACATAATTCTTTTCACAAGCTCTTCTAGCCTTCTATAGTATCAAATGGTTGTTCCATCCGAATAAGAAATTACTAGTATTCCATTTGCAGCCACAGAATTATGTATTCAATAATGTCCTCACACATACATATTTTGCGTAAAATTTAAGACTGCTCTGAGAGGAATGGAGTTGTCGGAGATACATTAGTCAATTTATATAGATCAAATATTCTTGCTTAAAACATCTTAACCATTCTGATCAATAGAAAAAAAAAACACATTTATCAAATTTTTTTTTTCACAAGATCGTTAATATAATTTCGGAAATCGTAACAGTTTGGTCTTTCTCTTCTAGGAAATGCTATATCCTTAAAGATAGTGTCCAACTTTTTTCCGAAGTAAAACTTCTTGGCCTGAAGACAAAATATGTTGGATCTGCATGTAAACCAACATACTCATTGCGAGAAGCAACTAAGATCTTCCAGCGTAGAAAATATATCTATTTCATATAATAAGAAATAAAAAGCCTTTATCCAATGTGTGGGTCTCCCTTTCATATTTATCCCTTCACAATATTTTCATATAATAAGTGGCATGTTCAACTCTCTCAAAATTCCTCTCTAGCCTGTTCATATGTAACCCTCAAAAGAATTTAAGAGTAGTGAATGGTGACCGTGAAGCTGCATCAATTGGAGATTATGCTGCACCATAACATTTTACTACTACTTTCTAGGCTCTGAGTTACAACAGGACACTGTAAATAATCTATAGTTTTCAATAAAATACCTTTTTAATTACATTCTCCGGTTAGTAAATATCAATATTTTTATTTAGGATTCATCAAGAAACTGAAGCACAAAATCTCACATAACAAGGAAGGTATTAAATTTCAAAAAAAAGGATATAATTTGAATAGATAATGGTGAATAAAAGGGAGATTTACCAGATATTACTTTATTGAGGAATTTACACGAACATTTTCGTCTGCATGCATTATAAAACAAGTCATCTGAAATCTCCCCGTAGATTCTCATACCGAACAGTCGAAACAAAACAAAAAAATGTTAAAGATCATTCGAATTTTTCGTTCTGTTAAATTTAATATACCAAAGTGAGAGATATTCATATTTGTATAAAAGGTACGATTAAATAATTGAGAAATTTAAAATATATACTTTTAAAATCTATGTAGTTACATCATACTGATTATATAATTGAGATATTTAAAATATACTTTTAGATAAACTTTTAAAATCTATGTAAGTTACATCATATTGCTTTTGATCTGGTTTCACATAAAAGTAAATCTTGTTCGAACCATAAAAATTATTTTGGTCAACAACTTTGAAAAACTTATTTTACTCTGCCGCAATCTAAGTTATGTCCAACCCTAATTTTAGATTTGTTTCATTACATAGCATTTACACATAATTAGATTTATTGTAATACTAATTTGAATATACTAAATTAAAATTAATAAATCTTTTAAATCTACTAGAACTCTTAAGACGTTAAACTACTTCCATTGGTGACCTACTGCTGGAAAAGAATAAAGAGAAATGTAATTTTATTCATTAAACTTTATACATGTTAAAAAGAATTCTTTTTTTTTTCAAAGCTAGAAATGCGTTTTAATTTTCATTTCTCTAAATTCATTTCTCTCAAGGAATAATAAAAAAAAAAATTAGTCATTATCAAAGTCAAAATTTTTAATTATTATTTTAGAGATAACTTTTTTTATTATTCTTTGGGAGAAATTAATTTAGAGGAATGAAGATGAAAAAACATGTCTAATTTTGAAAATTAATTATTTTTAATTGGTATAAAGTTTAATTGGTAAGGACACATTCTCCCCATTCTTTTCCTCTAATAAGTCACCAGTCAAAATATGTTAAGGTCTAAGGAATTCTAGTTGAGTTGAAAATATTATTGAATAGAAAATTTAGTAAATTCAAAAAGTATTACATTAAATCCAATTATTTAAATGCAACGCTATGTAATGAAATAAACCTAAAATTAAGGTTGGACATACCTTACTTAGATTGCGGCGGAGTAAAATAACCTTCTTGATCGGAACAAATATCGTGGTTTGAACAATATTTAATTGTATGTGAAACTAGATCAAAAGGGGTATGATGTAACTACACAGATTTTTAAAAATATTCTAAAAAACTATTATGAATTATAAATTTAAAAGATTCTCAAAAAATATTTATTAATTATAACAATGTCAATTCAACTAATGAAACAAATCTAAAATAAGTGATTGAACATACCTTAGATTGCAGTAGAATAAACAATTTCCTCGAAGTCATTAAGCGGAACCAATATTGTGGCTCGCACAAAATCTACTCGTCTGTGAAGTTGAATCAAAAGCAATATAATCTACCACTTTGTCATAAGCTCAAGTGTTAGGTTAGATATAGAGAATTTCTTAGAAAATATATATAAACAATATTGGATTGAGTAAAGATAAGAACAAAAAAATAAGAGTTAGTATTTGTTTTTTTTAGGTCAGCAAGAGTTAGGATTTAATTCAACTTTTTAGGGTTAGTAAATCTGGAAAAGATTTGTTGCTCTCCAAAATATTAAAATATATTAGAAGTGATATTGTAAAGCGTGCAAAGTTTTGTTAAAATTAGGTTATTTTTTGTATGTTCAAATGATATTTTAACATATCTATTTAGACCAAATATTTATTTTACGAAATTATTTTCTTAAATTGGATTCTTTTAATTTTAAAGTAAGTTTATTTTGGAACAAGATTCTGAATTTTGCGCAAAATTTTAAAATGATTGGATGACTCAAAATTACATAAGGCAATGTGAATACATATTTTCATTTGGTACAATTTTACATTTTGCTTAGAATTGTATAAATTATCATATGATTCAAAATTATATATAGAAATATGAACAAATATACTTTATTAGGTAAGATTCTTCACTAGGAATATTAAATATGCGTAATAGTTGCAAATTTGATTGATTATCTATAATTATTTTGCTTTAATAATATTGGGATTATATCAGTTAGTATTGATACATACACATAGATAAACTAACATTTTACGCAACAGTTAAATCACAGGAGTAAAACTGTCTAAAACGTGTTATAACTCATTTTATTATATTGGACAAAAAAAATTATAATTTTAATTATCCTCATTTCTATTATCATTTAATTCACAAGCTTAAAAAAAAAACAATTTATGCATACACACATAAGGAATTTATTGGTTCATAGAATTTAATGGGTTTGGTCTGCTTCCCTCCCAAGCCCGATTTGTATGAAACCAATACAGAATCAAAACATGTCGGAATTGATTAAACTCATTAACTTTTTTGCATATACGACATTTAACATGTTGGAATTTGGTTAGATTTTTTTTTTTTTTGAATAATTGTTAAATTAATTCAAAGAAAAAAGCGTTTTTACAAAGACTTTTTTCGATACATTATTAGAGGCCATTTAGAGTAAAGTTACAAAGCTGTTATCTTGTGGTGAGCCACTCTTGGAATCCTTCTCGGTACCGTTGATCGTCTAGTGCTTGGATTGAGCTAAGCCGGTTGCGAACGTTTTTGTCGATGAGTTTTGTCAGAAGAGCTGAAGAGGAGGGAGGATTACAGTGCTTTCGAGAATTCGTTTCCCGCCATAACTTGTTGTTTGTAGCGCGTATTTGAGAAGGAAATTGATATTCTGATTTGCTCCACCGTGACTGAGCAGCTGAATGAGTTGGACCCATTTCGTGTGTAATTCCTTCGTAAGAGTTTGTGAGCCACAACTTTCCAAATTTCCTCCGAATAGCGGCATTGAAAGAAAAGATGGTTTCGAGATTCCATAATATTATCACAGAAACTGCAGCTGGTTCGTTGCCCTGTATTCGATGAACTGATTTGACTCCCGGTTGCCAGTCTATCATGTATTGCTAGCCAAGTAATGAAGCTGTACTTCGGGATAGAATGAGTAAACCAAACAACCCTGCTCCAATCCATCAGTTGCCACGTTGCTTTTGTACTGAACTCGTTCTTAAAATTGTCCACAGCGCTTTTCCAAGATGAATGTCCCGTGTATCAGGATGCTCCGAAATCTGATGGGTTATTGCCACTATCTCTGTCTCGACATATTTCAGCAGCTCTGTTCGGTGTCGTCTACGTCGCCGTACATGAACTACCGTTTCCACCGTTGAATCCCTGGGGATTCCCAAGTCAATATCACCTCGGTCTCCCAAAACATCAATCAGCCTACCTTGTTTGGACCAGCTATCATACAAGGATGTAGATGCTCCATTATATATCTCCATTTTATGAAAGGACTTAGCAGTTTCGCGTAGCTTCAAAAGTTTTTTTCAAACCCAAGATCCTGTCGATGTTGACTCTTTTACCTCCCAAAAGGACCTTTTACAAATGATATATGTCCATATCCATGAGACCCATAAGGACGGCTGCGAGGACACTATTCTCTATATAAGTTTCAAACAACTCACCTTATTTGCCTCGATCAATGATTTGATTCCGAAACCACCTTTTTGTTTCGGTTTACAAATGTCAAGCCATGGATCTTTGCCTTCCGAGGGTTAATGTAAGACCCGTCCTTCGGGCATTCTTTTTGTCGACTCGGTCAGTTTATCGGGCAGGTCCCGAATCATCGGTATTTTGTATACTGGACGTATGTGGAGAGATCGGATTTACCGATGCTTGGGCTGGAACGGATCAGCATGTATCGTCGGTGTTTTGAGTCTCTAAGGTTAGGTTTTTGTCGATGTTTGGTTTTGGCTATCGTCGGCGTTTTTGGTATTCTGAGAGATGTCGGATTTTGAGATCATCAGCCTTTGGTCGAGCCGGACGTGCGGACGGATCCGCTATCGTCAGCATTTGGGAAGGACGGACATGTTTGGATGAGAGGTTATGGACATGACATCCGGATGGTGTCTGCGGACGTACGGATAGGACGTCTGGATAGTGTCTGCGGACGTACGGACAAAACTTCCGGATGGTGTCTACGGACGTACGGACAGGACGTTCAAGTGGTATCTGCAGACGTACGGACATGACGTTTGGATGGTGTCTATGGATGTACAGAAAGGGCGTCCGGATGGTGTCTGCGGATGTACGAATATCGTCCTGCGGATGTGCGATACGAACGTGTGATCAGATCGATTTTGGGACTTTTCTTAAATGGAATTTTCGATTATGCCATGTCTGAAACTCAATAAAAACTTGTGTTTTGAGCTGTATGGGCCGGGGCTCTTTGCGAATTTGGAGGCCTTTTGGAGTGTGGCTTAAGGCTTGGCCTGTGAGATATTTTAACCTAATGTCTCCTATTTAAGCTCTCTTTTTGCACACTTGGCTGCGATTTTTAGACTGCTGCAATAGAGATAGCTCATTTTTGGCTGAGAGAAATCGAGAGAAAGCTTTGGCGTGAGAAGCTTTTGGCCGTAAGTCTCTTCTGAAAGACCCCATCCCGGATTTTTCTAAGTCTGTGGAGATTTTCTCGTCCGGATTGCTATTTGATCCGCACATCTACAAAGTTTTAAGTCTGTACGTTGGTTATTTATCCGTTTTCATTCTGAGATTCGATACTTAGAGTCGATATGCAAATATTAGAGTAAAAAACAGAAACGGGGACTTTATTAAATATGTAAGGATTCGGTATTACTTATGAGTTTGCAACATAGGCTATTATAAGTTCATACATTCGATCCTAACTACCCCGAATACATCACCACCCATCTTCCTGGCTATGAGCTCTCGTGCCTAAGCCAACCTTCCCACGATCACCGTCTTTCCCTGAAACACCCATATAACATAGTATACGAATTTACTTAAGGAGATGATGCACGTTTCATGCTTATGCACACCCGTTATCGCGCTTGGGTCTGAGGGCAAACGCATGGATTCATGCCGAGTCTCGGCAGATTCTGACCGATCCCCAAGCCACTCGCCCACATATAGCATAACCAAGTTATGTAGAAAATGATTAAAATTTAAGAACGATAAAGCAGGATATGAATCAATTATTCAAAATGTCCCTACAACGAATGCACAGACAAACCGCACGGTCAGAATGCCTTCTGTCACCAAGCACAAAGCCACGTCAACGCTCACCTCGACCACGCAGATCGTTGGTCTAGCAGATCTTTCTGCAAGTTCCCCTTGTGTCTTATCGGATCCTTCTACGAATTATCTCGATGGATCTTACTTACTTTTTTTGGAGTTCTTCTGTGCGTTTTTCTCCCTCCGATCCCCCTGAAATCGTGTTCTAGGCCCTCTATTTATAGAGTTTCGGCCAAGGAACTATCCAGAACTGCTGTATCGTAAGCGCCCCATCACTAGTGATTATTCGGCCAAAACCACTCGATGGCACCCTTTCAGATACAAAGTAACCATCCATCCTTGGAACACATCCGTTCGGCCTCGCATGGTAACCATCCAGTACTCGGACCTAGCTTGGCCAGCTGAGTTAGCTCGGCCAGCTGCCCAACAGTCTTCCGAGCTTAGCTGAGCTTCTGGCAGCTAGTCCAGCTAGCTAGCTCGGTCATCTCAGCTTATTTTTAGCTCGGACATTAGCTTTATCGAATGGATCACCTATTCCGAGCTGAGAAATGCTCATTTCTAGACTTGTCCGAGTTCCTACTCTTTTTCTCGGACCAAGTCACGTCCGCCGACCCTACTGAGGATCACGGGCGTTACATGTTCCTCCCCCTTTGTGCGTTTGTTGAGGGAAGTTTTTGGGGCTATTCTAATGAGAATTCTCGTGCAAAACAGCAGGTTGAGGGGCTGTTGCAAAATCATGTACTTTTGCTCTTTGGTCCTTGTGGAATCGTGAATTGGTAAGGGATTGTGGAATCGTGAATTGAGGGGCTCGTAAGCGATTGGGTTTTGTTGTGTTTTTGTTGGGACGTTTGTGTAACTAGCTGGGCATGTATTTGTAGGCTGCTAAGTGTTGTTTCTGAGCTAAGAAGGTTGTGTTTGGTGGCTGTGGTGTTGTTGCTCCAATCGCTTGGTAAGAACCTCCTTGGAATTGTTTTTGGATATGATTTTGTGGGCTATTGTTAATTGGAATTTCATGTGTCTCTGGACAGCAGCTGTATCCGTGTCTTACTGAGGCTGAGAGTGATCAGTTGGTGGTTGTGGTTGTAGTCTTTGCATCGTTTGTGGTAAGGAACCATTTTGGGTCGTTTTAGGACTGTTTTGGTGAGTCGAGTGTAATCGACTTTTGTATGGTGTTTTGGTGTTCAGCGTGTGTTGTGTGAGCTGTTGTGGTGAGTTCGAGCTTGGCTTGTACTCGTTTGGGCAATCGTTTGGGGTAAGTGACCCGTGTGGTCATTTTGAGATCGTTTTGATGTTTGTTTGGTGAATCGATCTCTAATTGATTTTTGTGTGCTATTTTTATGTTCAGGAGTGTGTTTGGTTGCTGTGAGAAGTTAGGACTGAGCGTGTAACCTCAGTTCTATAATCGTTTGGTAAGGGGCTCTCTTTAGGGTCCATTTGAGTGTTATTTCGTATAGAACTTTGAAAGCGAGTGTAACTCGGTTCGTTTGTGTTGTTAGGCTATTGGCGTTTGTTGTTGGTATTTTTAGGTGTGCTTTTGAGTTCAGGCCAGTAGCATTTGAGGTGAGTGTGTGATCGTGGCTATGTATTTATTGCGTTTTGAGTATTGTGTTTTGATAGTCTTGTTTGATTAGTTTGTTGAATGTCATGACAAGTTTGGGTTTCGTTTGAGGTTGGTGTTTGCTTTGAATTTGTTTCATGGCATTCACGTTTCTGGAACCGTTGCATTACATTAATCATACATGATATATCTCGCACTTTCGTATTTGATCGTTTCTGTTCTAAGCCTAGTGAGACAGGATGACCACCTCACTAAGCAATTCTTTTGCTTACGCATTCAGACTTACGAATGCAGGTAGTGATGATTGAGGAGCACGCGGGACTAGGTGGTGTCGTGAGAGGATGGATGGTTTTAGAATCTAATGAGATTGCTATTAAGTTTTTGCTAGTATATCAGAACTATTCTGCTGAATTTGGTTGGATTCCTGGATGGTGTTGGTACCGTGTTGTGGTTTTAGATCTCGTTAAGTTGAGAATTGTTAGAATTGCTTAGACGAATTATTTGGGTATTGTTGGAATTATTGTTGAATAATTGTGGAGTTTTTATGGATGAATTTTGAGGATTAATTTGTTGTGTTTTAGTTGTGTATTTGTTGCTGAATTGTTATTGTGATTTCTGTAAGTTAATTGGAACGGAGATCGCCTAAATAAATTAGAAAATTTGGTTAAGTCTTCCGCTTTGCGTAAATATCTGATTAGTATTCGAGAAGTAACACATACTAAGTAAAATTTTAAAATTTTGCGAAATGGGGGTGTTACAGTTTGGTATCAGAGCACGGTCGACTCTAGAATTTTAGGAATTGTGTGAAATTTTGTTGATACTCTGATACCAGTTTGGTATCAGAGCATACTTGATTCTAGGATTTGTGAGTTATTTGAGTTATTTTTGTAAGTATTTGTGTAGTAAAACCATCTTCGCGATACCTAGTGTAACATCCGTGTTCCGTCGTTCTCTTGTATTATGTTTATTCGACCCTTGATGTTCATCGTAACCCTCAGAGTTGTTGTATTTAGACGAGGTTTGCTAATAAAAAGGTTATTAACAAAACAAGATGTTTATAATTGATACATGATACGGATTTCGTGTATCGGATGTTATATAATACGTGATGTGGATTTCACGTGTTATAGGTGGTTCGACACATGATGGGGATTTCATGTGTGATGGTGATGTCGGGTGAGGTGTCGCTACGTTACTTGGTTAGGTGGAGTAGGGTTTAATATCGTTAGATCCTAATGAGGCATGTTTAGGATTATGTGGATTTGATCCTAAACGGATAGGGGTTATGTGGACTTAGCCCTTATCGGAGGATTATGCGGATTTAATCTTCGGGTGGTCGGGATTATGTATATTTAATCCTGACGGGTGGGTTTGTTGATTAGGACTATGTGGATTTAGTCCTAATATATCGATAAACCGAGTGAGGACTATGTGGATTTAGTCCTAATATATCGATAAACCGAGTGAGGACTATGTGGATTTAGTTCTCGAGTGGACTTCGCCTATTAATCCGGGTATAGGACTCGATGGGCTTTGTCGTCATATGACCGCGTGGGATCTACGGTATTGACTCCGATATTGTTATTAACCCAAGTACGGGATGATATGGAGCTCGAACGATGGCCCTAGAGGCAGTGGATGATTTAAATTGATCAATAGATTGGTTGTTGTTAAGAAATTTCGAATGGTTCGGTTTAAGCGGAATTAGCGGTAATTCCGGAGTTTGACGGGGTTTTAGCGGAAGTGAAAGAAATATTTTGGGGCGGAGAGATGTCTCAAATATTTTGAGAATTTGGGCGGAATTACTAAACCGAGCGGGAGGAATTAATTTAAAATCGATAGATTGCGGTTTAGTGATTTCGGTTCGGTTTGGTTTAATTTGATTAAACCACAAAAATATCTTCTCCTTCTTCTCAAAGGTTCTACACACTTCTTCTTCTCCATTTTTTCTCATGGGAAGATGATGATTTCGAGCTAGGGAGAGGGAGAGAGAAGAAGAGAGAAAAGGAGAAAGAAGAAGAAGGAGAAGAGGAGAAAGAAACTTGGAGAAAAACAGAGTTTTGGGAGCTGATTCAGGGGGACGATCGGCCTGGATAAATAGCTCGGTTTTGGCTGAAACTTTGTGGGCTTGTAGTGGATATCTTAGTGTGTGATTGTACCAAGGGGAATCAAGCTTGAAGTTCTAAAGTTTTCGTGTAGACTCAACCGTCAAAGCAAAGGTGAGTGCGTGACCGTGGTTAGACTATGTGATCATTGCTTTTTCGTGATTGTTGTGTGCTTAGGAACTAGACCAATTGGGTGTGATTCATGGCCAAATGTTGTGTGTTGTGTTTGTAACGGAGCTCTATTACGGTATGTGTTTGGTTGTTCGTAAGTGCATTTTGATTTCGTTTAATCTTTGATCATATGGGTGTATAACCGGTGGGACGGGATGACCGCCTCTCTAAGAATTTCCAATGCTTTCGCACCTCTTTTAGTGCAGGTAAAGAGAAGACTTAGGTGATGGAGCTCGTGGAACCAAGGCCGAGGAGAAGAGGATGATTAGGAGTTCCTTGTCGAGTTTCTTGTTGGGTATTGGATGGTTTTTCTCATGCCTTGGTGATTGTTGTTCTGGGACTCCTGAGTTGAGTTTTATAATGTTAAGAGGTGTGAATGAATTGTTGTTTTGATGGGTTATGAAAGTTGTTGGCTTGTTGTTCGTTGTTGATGTTTTGGCCACAGGGAAAGGGGATCAATCAATCAAGGGATCGATTGATCGATCCAGTAGGTCGGTTAAGGCATCTAGAATTTTCTAAAGGACCTGATCGATCGATCAGATGGGGCGATCGATTGATCATTAAGACGAAAATTCGCCGTATGGGTTGACGATCGAGCTGAGCGGTTTAGATCGATCGGTCAAAGGGTCAGATCGATCGATCGTAAAGGTCATCGATCGATCCGTGTTTCTCTGTTTTAGTATCTGAGATCGATCAATCTCGGATCAGATCGATCGATCCATGTTTTAAACCTCCTTGTTTATTTTAATTGAGATGTTAGTATTTGACTTGGATCGCAAGAAAAAGGGTTTTACTCGAATGGTTTCAACCGTTTTAAGAAAAGTTTTAAAAATTCTCGGGTTTTATGATTTTCCGCATTTTCTGGGACATGGTTACGATGGATTTCGTGGTTGGATTGCCAAACTCGCGGGGCCGAGATGCTATATGGGTTATTGTTGATCGCTTGACTAAGTCTGCTCATTTCCTGGCCATAAGGAAGACAGATGGAGCGTGAGTGTTGGCGAGAAGGTACATCAATGAGATTGTGAGATTACATGGTGTACCTGCGAGCATCGTATCGGACCGTGACAGTAAGTTCACATCGGTTTTCTGGCGGGAATTCCAGAAGGAGATGGGTACTAAGGTACACATGAATACATCATATCATCCTCAGACGGACGGGCAGTCAGAGAGGACTATTCAGACCCTGGAGGATCTATTGAGGATGTGTGTGCTGGATTGGGGTGGTCATTGGGCCGATTACCTGAGCTTGGTAGAGTTCACGTATAATAACAGCTATCAGGCAAGTATCGGGATGGCACCATATGAGGCTCTGTATGGGAGACCTTGTAGGACGCCATTATGTTGGGCTCAAGTGGGGGAGCGAAGCATGTTTGGCGAGAGTTTGGTGCAGGAGACTACGGAGAAGATCCGAGCCTTGAAGTTAAACATGAAAGAGGCTCAGGATCGCCAGAAGAGTTACGCGGATAACCGCAGGAGAGACTTGAAGTTCACCGTAGGAGATATGGTTTATCTGAAGATGGCGATGTTTAAAGGTTCTAACAGGACATTTTCCGAGGGCAAGTTGAGCCTGAGATATTTGGGACCGTTCCGAGGGGTGGAACGCGTTGGACTTGTTGCTTACAGGCTGGAGTTGCCAGCGTCTATGCAAGCATTTCATGATGTGTTCCATGTGTCTAAGTTGAAGAAGTGCTTGCATAGGGATGATCAGGTGTTACCCGAGGTTCCACCTGAGATGTCGCCGAGTTTGAGGGTTAAGGCGAGACCCGTGAGGATTCTAGATCGTAGAATCAGGGTTGACGGGAGGAGGAGAGCTCCCGAGGTGAGGATCCTTTGGGATTGTGACGGGGTTGAAGAGGAGACTTGGGAACCCGAGAGACGGATAAGGGCTAAATTCTCCAAGTGGTTCAGGGAACAAGTTGCTGCTTGAGATTCGAGGACGAATCTAATTAGTGGGGGAGAATTGTAACATCCGTGTTCCTAAGTCGTCTGCTCGAGTTGTAATTATTTGTAATATTGCTGTATTGAACCCTCGGGATATTGTATTTTGGAGTTGATTAATAATATAAGGATGTTTTGCGGATTGATTCGTGGTTTATAATACATGATGTGATACTTCATGTATTGGGATGTCGAGTACATGATGTGGTATTTCATGTATCGACGGGGCGACATATGGTGCGATACTCCATATGTTGCGGGATTGAGCGAGGTATTCGTTTCGTCATGGTTTGGTGATTTTGGGTTTTACGTCAATGGATCCTACTATGTGGTTGGGGTCAATATGATTATGTGGTATTTAATCCTATTGACGGGCCATTAGGGTTATGTGGTAATTAACCCTAATGATAGGTCATTAGAGTATGTGGTATTTACTCTAATGATGTTGTTAGGGCTATGTGGTATTTAGCCCTAACGAGGCGGTTTACCGTGGTAAACCGAGTGAGAGCCTGTGGTATTGGATCTCACGGGGACTTAGCATATTAGGGTCCTGTGGTATTGGATTCTAATATGCTAGGTCGTTTGACGACTTACTCGTTTGGATCCTGTGGTATTGGATTCGACGGGTTAGCCGTTGGGTGACCACGTAGGACTTTGCGATGTAGACCCGGGGTGCTATTGAAGTATGGCACGGTACCGAGCTCGATTGGTGGCCCTAGGGGCGGGAAACAAGGTGAAACGATCAAAGGATTGATCGTTGTTTGGAAATTCCGAGTGGTTCGGTTTTAGCGGAATTGAATAGTAATTTCGGGAATTGTCGGGAATGACAGGAGATATTTTGGGACGGGAGATGTCTCAAATATTTCGGGAAATTGGACGGAGTTACTAAACCGAGCGGGAGAGGTTAATTAGAGAAGTAATCGTTGCGGTTTAGTGGATTTGGTTTGGTTTGATTTAATTTTGACTAAACCAACAAACATATACATACATGTATATGCCTCTTCTTCTCTATAAACTTCTACACTCTTCTTCTTTCTTCATTTTGGATTGCAAAAATATCTAAGTCTAGAGAGAGAGAGAAGAGAAAAAGAGAGAGGAGAAGCAAGAAAAGGAGAGAAAGAAGGAGAAGAAGGAGAAGGAGAGAGGAAGAAAAAGAGTGAGAAGAACAGATTTTGGGGCAACTTGTGAGCTTCGATCGTGGTAGCAAACGGACAGGGTTTGAGCTGAGATTTGGTTGTTGAAAGTTTGATCTTGAAGTTCACCGAAGGAATTTCAAAAATCCGATCTAGGGTAAGAGTTATGACCGGTTGAATAAGACTCTGTTTTTGGAGGAAGGAATCCAATTTAGGGGCTTGGGTAATCCGAGTTCAAAGGGGTGTAATTGGATTTTTGGAGCTTGCGTTCATTCAAGTAAAATGTTTGTTGGTCTCTTACTAGGCAAGAGGTGATATTTTGGTGAGTAGGAGCTAAGGTTCAAGGGAAGCAAGCTTAAAGTTGGAATCGTCAAGTTCGAATCGTCAACGAGGTGAGTGCGTGACCGTAGCGTAGACGTACAATTATTAGACTTCTCGTGTTTGATGTGTGATGTAGGGTTTGACCATATGGGTGTAAATTATGGCTATTCCAAGTGGTGTGTTGTGTGTGTGACGATAGAGCTCTATCATGTTATGGTTTACTTGTTTGCATTGCATGTTGATTGCGGTAAGTTTGGTAGTTGTATGTTCGTCTCGCGGTGGGGACGGGATGACCGCCTCACTAAGCACTATCAATGCTTACGCGCCTCTTTTGGTGCAGGTAAGGATAAAGAAAAGACTTAGATGTGGAGCGCGTGGAACCAAGGCCGAGGAGAAGGGATGATCTTGGGGTTGGAGGTTTTTGGTTTGTGATCTATTGTGTTCTTGTGTTTATGTTGGCTTTAGAAGCTTGATAGTGTGCACAAGTGGGTCATGTAAGATCGTTTAGAATGCAAGGAATGGTTATGTTTTGTGATGTTTTTGAAAGTTAGATGTTATAATGACTTGTGGTTGTGTGTTGAGTAACTTGTTGGAATTGTTGTGTTATTCTCGGGTTGCAGGGCAAGAGGGGATCGACCGATCCAGGTAGGATCGATCGATCCTGTAGTATCGTTTTGTGGCAGAAACTTTTGGGAACTAGAGATAGATCGATCCCGGCAAGATCGATCGATCCTATAGGGCCGTTCTGGTCCAGAGGGGCTGTGAGTCGATCCTAGGATTCGGGATCGATCGATCCTGGGGGGGGGATCGATCGATCCGTTTTGGTAAAAAGCTCTCGGGACGTTTTTAGGGGGGTCAGATCGATCGATCTTATGGGGAACGATCGATCCGTTTTTGCCGTAAAGTATTGAGGATCGACCGGTCTAGGAAGGATCGATCGATCTTGGGTAGTCGATTTTGGGCAGAGAGCCTCAGGTCGATTTTTGGGGTTGGGGACCGATCGATCCCGGCCGAGATCGATCGATCCTGTAAGTGCATTTCGAGGCTGAGGCCTCTGGCTGTCTTTAAGGGGCCAAGATCGATCGTTCCTGGGTAAGAACGATCGATCCTTTGTAGTCAGATCGATCGATCCAGAGGTGGGATCGACCGATCCGCGGGTAAAAAAAAAAAAAAAAAGTCTTTCGCTTTTGGGGGTAGGTCTTTTCAATTTGGTATCACGTTACTGTAGACAGGGAAGAGCATTGGCATATATAGAGGCTGCCTCCAGTTTCCTGGCTTTAGAAACCCTAATTTCCCTTTAGGTTTAACGTTTTATGGGCCATTATGGGCCTTTTCAATAAAACCCAGCAAAATTCTAAGCCTGCTGATATGAATATGCATCTGAATGAATGATTGTTTAGTTTCTGTTTTAAACCTAATTGTTTATTTTAATTGAGATGTTAGTATTTGACTTGGATCGCAAGAAAAAGGGTTTTACTCGAATGGTTTCAACCGTTTTAAGAAAAGTTTTAAAAATTCTCGGGTTTTATGATTTTCCGCATTTTTTATTTTTGTACTCGGGATGGGGTGTGTCAATTTGGTATCAGAGCGGTAGCGGTTCTAGGATTTGTTGGAGGCTTGCTTGCTTGTTTTGGATTGTTTGACCCGATTCCATGATTGAGTGATGTTATTTGCGATTGCATATGTTTTTATGTGATTGTGGGTTGGGTTAAAGATCATCCTCTTCGGCCAAGTAAAAGGTTCCACGGTAAGACTTCTTTTGTGTTTTGTGTTGTTTAAATTGTGAGTATTGAATGCCTTGTGGAATTATCGAGTTTCGTGAGAGGTGCTAAAAGAGGTAGAGGTAGAGGTAGAGGTAGAGGAAAGGGAAGGGTGGCGAGGAAGCCGGTTGAGCCGGAAGAGAGTGTAGGGGTGAGAATGTTGTTAGGGAGGAGGATAGTGGAGCTGCGGGTAATGCAGCTCAAGCGGTCGAGGTCGAACCGTAAGCTGAGGCTCAACAACATGCGGGTCAAAACCAGATGGGGCAGATGTTGAGTTTACTGACTCAGCTTTGGGAGAGGTTACCAAAGACGGTACCAGCTTCGGCTCCTGAAGTGCCACCCAGAGTTGATTAGCCACTGAGAGTGGTGAATCAGGACGTTAGGGAAGAGACTGTAGTAGCAGAACCTATGATTCCGTCGTACCTTACAGTGATGGATCATATGTAGAGGGTTGACACCATTCTCTTTTCGGGAAGCACAAGGCATGTTTAAGTGGACGAGTGGGAGTCGAGGTCGAAAAGAAACTTCCACTCTGTACGGTGTCCGGAAAAGCATAAGATTGTTTTTGCGGTGCATTATCTAGTCAGAGAAGCACATACGCGGTGGAAGAGTGTGTTGGCTGGGAGAGCCAATAATGTAAATACTTGGGGAGGATTTCGTGAAGAATTGAATCTTAAGTATTTTCCTCAGGAGCTGTTGGGAGAACTCGAGGGAGAGTTCTTGGATTTGTCTCAGGGAACTAAGTCGGTTCGGAAATATGAGATGGAATTTAACCGACTTTGGAGATTGCGGGAAGGGGGGGGCTTTAGGATGAGTAGGCCTAAGCGAGAAAAGTTGGTTAAGTGGTTTAGTGATTGGAGGTTGAGAATTACCCAAATTTTGATGAACTCTGTTTCGGAACAGGGGAGGACCGATCGATCTATGAGGTATAGATCGATCGATCCATCTTGTTCGTTGGGTAGTCGGACGAGTTTTGAGAGGAGGATCGACCGATCTCAAATGGAGATCGATCGATGGAATGTGTTGGATAGTTCGGGATTGATCAGGAAAGGTAAGATCAATCGTGTTGAGTAAGATCGATCGATCATGGGAGAGGATCGATCGATTCGAACTTTGAAGGTGGATTTTTGGGTAGTAAACAGATGGATGAGGAGGTGACTGTTATTTCAGTAATTTGGGAATGGTTGTGGTTGCTAGATCTTATGATCTAGGTTAGATATTGACAAGATTACATTATGGAGTGAGGACATGTCCTGGTTAAGTAGTGTTATGATCTAAGGGTATATTAGATTGTAGAACATAAGGGGATGAGCTAATGGTTTTCATTGTCATGATGGCCAGATTAGTATGTGATGGATGTTATTGTTAGATCGAGTATCTAGCAAGGTGAATGATACATGATGTTGATTTCATGTATCAATGGTAATTTAATATATGATGCGGACTTCATGTATGGGGATGGTTGATACATGATAAAGATTTCATGTATCGGTAGTGGTCGATACATGATGTGGATTTCATGTATCGGGGATGATCAAACACATGATGAGGTACTTCATGGGTTGTTAAGGCTGTATGAATACATGATGTGGTATTTCATGTATTCGTAGTGGATAAATACATGATGCGGTATTTCATGTATTGGGGTATATGATACATGATGTAGTATTTCATGTATCGGGGTGTCGGATACATGATGGGGTATTTCATGTATCGACGGATTTGACCCATGATGTGGTATTTCATGTGTTGCTGAGATGAGAGCGAAATGTTATTCCGTCATTTGGTTCGGTGAGTTTTTGGGATTGATGTTACTAGATCCTAATACGTGGTGGAGTCGGTAGAATTATGTGATATTTAATTCTATCGACGGGGTCATAAGGATTATGTGGTATTTAATCCTAATGATGGGTCATTGGGGTTATGCGATGTAGCCCAATGATGGGTCATTAGAGTTATGTGATATTTAACTCTAATGATGTGGGTTAGAATTATGGGTGATTTAATCCTAGCCGGGTGGTTTATCGATTAGTGTTATGGGTGATTTAATCCTAATTGACGGTAAACCAGGGGTGAGATCCAATGATATTGGTTCTCACGGGGACTTCGTATATTAGGATCCGGGGTTATTGGATTCTAATGTACTAGGTCGTTTGACGGTTTAACTCATTCGAATCCGGGGTGATTGGATTTCAATGGGTTAACCGTTGGGTGCCACGTGGGATCTTGTGGTATTGGATCCGGGGATGTTATTGAACCGAGTACGGAACAACATTGAGCTCAACTGAAAACCATATGGTGTAGTTGGACTGTAATAAGGGTGTTGTTGCAGTCATTGTTGAGTTGTAGCAAGTACAGTTATGACTAGTGTTAGGTCAGAGCGGAAGTACTGCTACAGCGGCAATGGATCATGATTGTTGTACTGCGACTGGTTTGGGATTATAGATAAAATGCTGCTACCATTGTTGGATTATGATCTGTTAAGTGTTGATGTTGTGGTACCACGACTGTTGAGTTACCAGTGATGTTGAGGGCAGCAGGTGCACTCAGAGACAGATATGATAGAACGATCGAAATCTTTGAGGTTTACTGAGGATGTATGTATTGAATTAGGGAGGTCATTGGGTCTATTACTGGAACTACCATATGAGGTTCTATATGGTAGGTCGTGCATGATGCCATTATGCTGAACTCTAGTGGGGGAGTGAGGCAGATTGGCGAGAGTGTGGTGCAGTAGACTCCGGAGGAGATCGGAGTCTTGAAGGTTAAAAAGGAGAAAGGAAACTCCTGAGATTAAGGTCATGCGGGATTATGTTGGGGTTGACAAGAAAACTAGGGAACTTGAGAAAGGATGGAAGTGCAATTCTCCCAGGTGGGTCGTAAGGCGGGTTAAGCCTTAAGATTCGAGGACGAATCTAATTAAGTGGGGGAGAATTGTAACATCCGTGTTCCGTCGTTCTCTTGTATTATGTTTATTCGACCCTTGATGTTCATCGTAACCCTCGGAGTTGTTGTATTTAGACGATGTTTGCTAATAAAAAGGTTATTAACAAAACAAGATGTTTATAATTGATACATGATACTGATTTCGTGTATCGGATGTTATATAATACGTGATGTGGATTTCACGTGTTATAGGTGGTTCGACACATGATGGGGATTTCATGTGTGATGGTGATGTCGGGTGAGGTGTCGCTACGTTACTTGGTTAGGTGGAGTAGGGTTTAATATCATTAGATCCTAATGAGGCATGTTTAGGATTATGTGGATTTGATCCTAAACGGATAGGGGTTATGTGGACTTAGCCCTTATCGGAGGATTATGCGGATTTAATCCTCGGGTGGTCGGGATTATGTAGATTTAATCCTGACGGGTGGGTTTGTTGATTAGGACTATGTGGATTTAGTCCTAATATATCGATAAACCGAGTGAGGACTATGTGGATTTAGTTCTCGAGTGGACTTCGCCTATTAATCCGGGTATAGGACTCGATGGGCTTTGTCGTCATATGACCGCGTGCGATCTACGGTATTGACTCCGAGATTGTTATTAAACCAAGTACGGGATGATATGGAGCTCGAACGATGGCCCTAGGGGCAGTGGATGATTTAAATTGATCAATAGATTGGTTGTTGTTAAGAAATCTCGAATGGTTCGGTTTAAGCGGAATTAGCGGTAATTCTGGAGTTTGACGGGGTTTTAGCGGAAGTGAAGGAAATATTTTGGGGCGGAGAGATGTCTCAAATATTTCGGGAATTTGGGCGGAATTACTAAACCGAGCGGGAGGACTTAATTTAAAATCGATAGATTGCGGTTTAGTGATTTCGGTTCGGTTTGGTTTAATTTGATTAAACCACAAAAATATCTTCTCCTTCTTCTCAAAGGTTCTACACACTTCTTCTTCTCCATTTTTTCTCATGGGAAGATGATGATTTCGAGCTAGGGAGAGGGAGAGAGAAGAAGAGAGAAAAGGAGAAAGAAGAAGAAGGAGAAGAGGAGAAAGAAACTTGGAGAAAAACAGAGTTTTGGGAGCTGATTCAGGGGGACGATCGGCCTGGATAAATAGCTCGGTTTTGGCTGAAACTTTGTGGGCTTGTAGTGGATATCTTAGTGTGTGATTGTACCAAGGGGAATCAAGCTTGAGGTTCTAAAGTTTTCGTGTAGACTCAACCGTCAAAGCAAAGGTGAGTGCGTGACCGTGGTTAGACTATGTGATCATTGCTTTTTCGTGATTGTTGTGTGCTTAGGAACTAGACCAATTGGGTGTGATTCATGGCTTGGCCATGTTGTGTGTTGTGTTTGTAACGGAGCTCTATTACGGTATGTGTTTGGTTGTTCGTAAGTGCATTTTGATTTCGTTTAATCTTTGATCATATGGGTGTATAACCGGTGGGACGGGATGACCGCCTCACTAAGAATTTCCAATGCTTTCGCACCTCTTTTGGTGCAGGTAAAGAGAAGACTTAGGTGATGGAGCTCGTGGAACCAAGGCCGAGGAGAAGAGGATGATTAGGAGTTCCTTGTCGAGTTTCTTGTTAGGTATTGGATGGTTGTTCTCATGCCTTGGTGATTGTTGTTCTGGGACTCCGAAGTTGAGTTTTATAATGTTAAGAGGTGTGAATGAATTGTTGTTTTGATGGGTTATGAAAGTTGTTGGCTTGTTGTTCGTTGTTGATGTTTTGGCCACACGGAAAGGGGACTGATAGATCAAGGGGTCGATCGATCGATCCAGTAGGTCGGTTAAGGCATCTAGAATTTTCTAAGGGACCTGATCGATCGATCAGATGGGGCGATCGATCGATGATTAAGACGAAAATTCGCCGTATGGGTTGACGATCGAGCTGAGCGGTTTAGATCGATCAGTCAAAGTGTCAGATCGATCGATCGTAAAGGTCATCGATCGATCCGTGTTTCTCTGTTTTAGTATCTGAGATCGATCGATCTCGGATCAGATCGATCGATCCATGTTTTAGACCTAATTGTTTATTTTAATTGAGATGTTAGTATTTCACTTGGATCGCAAGAAAAAGGGTTTTACTCGAATGGTTTCAACCGATTTAAGAAAAGTTTTGAAAATTCTCGGATTTTATGATTTTCCGCATTTTCTGTTTTTGTACTCGGGATGGGGTGTGTCACCTAGTCTCGCGGTAAATCTCGTTTGTTTCTGTAAATTTATCTTAAAATTTGTGATGAATTGTTTATGAAGCCGTTTGGCGTGGGCGAGTTTGTGTGAACTTAGCATGAATTTTGGGACCTTGCAGATGGCTAGAAAGATCAGAAGTTCGCGTCCTGTTGAGAGAGCCGCTGATGGCTCGAAAAATAACTCGATCCGTGGGGAAACAACCGAGAATGTTGCTGGGAACGGTATTGAGGATCATAGTGAACTGCTTACTAATGCTATTCAGCGGATTACAGTAAGCCGCTGATGGCAGTTGTGTTAGCTCAGGTGGCCGAGGTATTGGCCAGAATCCCTGTGGCACCGCCGGTTGGAAACGCTTTGGTCGTAGAGAATTTTGTGCCTGAGAATATGGAACAGGATGAGGTTCGTGTTGAGGCAGGAGTTCCTGAGCCTAGAGTTCCATCTTACCTGAAGGTGTTGGACCATATGCAGAAGTTGGGTACTGATTGTTTCGCGGAAGGTATCAAACCCGTGGAAGCTGACGAGTGAAGATCTCATATTAAGAGGAACTTTGCTATTTTGAGGGTCCAGATCCGTCGTTTGCTACGCGGTATGCGGTTGGAGCTGTGTAACCGCTGTCTATTGTGTGACTATGGGTCTATATTGGAACTTGTGGCGATAACGGCTATAATTGAGAATTGTATGGTTGCTGAGGACAACAAGAGATAAGACCAGGCTGGTGAAAACTGTAAGACTCAGGCTGGATCCGCGGGAAACAAGTCTGGGAACTCTTTTGCAGGACAGAAAAAGAAGTGGGATGGTACTTTGTCGGGCAAGACGAGTGTGGAGAGTGGTTCGGGATTCCAGAGTGGGGGTTACTTCAGGTGTGGTAGCAAGGATCATAGCATTGCAAACTGTCCTAAGCTGGACATGGGTAAGATTTACAACTATTGTAAGGAACCGGGTCATTTCAAGGACAAGTGCCCGAAGCTGGCACATAAATATGAGAGAGGAGCCATGGCATTGCCACCGCCACCTCCTAAGAGGTCCACACACATGCCTCTGGTTTACTCCATGGCTGGAGATGGGAGCGGTTCGAGCACATCTCGTCCGATCACTGGTGAATTTTGGAAAAACTTATATTTGTGAATTGTCGTTTCTGTGAAAAGTTTTGGTTATGTGTATTACTGCTTTAGGTCCTTAGCATAATAATCATTGTGTAAGGACCTTAAACATGTGTGGTGTAGAGACCCATGTTTTGTTCGACTCGGGAGCCTCACATTGTTTTGTGAATCCAGGGGTGATCGGGAAGGGTGAATTTCAGAAGGAACCTGGGAATCATCAGGGAGTTGTTAAGGCCGCTGGTGGACAACTTATGACAACCTTGGGAAGGGTTTTGAACGTGTCTACCTGGATCAGTGGTGATGATATGAAAGCCGACTTAGTCATTTGCCCTGTGGAGACTTATGATGTAATCCTTGGGATGGATTGGCTCGGGAGGCCCAAAGCCCATTTAGACTGTCACAGAAGACGTGTGAACTTTTAGAGGGGCAAAAAAATGCTAGTCTATCAGGGTGTCAGACCGACTTCAGGAAGTTTGATTGTGTCGGCTATTCAGGTTGAACATTTGTTGGAGAAAGGATGTGAGGCCTATTTGGCTACTATCTCCATGGTAGAGGAGAGTGGTACTACGGACCATACGGACATTGTGGTGGTACAAGAATTTGAGGACGTGTTTCGTGTAGTCACTTGAGTACCACCGTCGAGGTCCGATCTGTTCACTTTGAGTTAGAGACTGGTACGGCTCAAGTTTTGAAGGCACCTTACAGAATGGCACCTGCTGAGATGGCTGAGTTGAAAAAGCAGCTAGAGGAACTAATGGAAAAAGGGTTCATAAGAGCTAGTAGTTCACCGTGGGGTGCATCGGTGTTGTTTGTCAAAAAAAAGACGGATCTTTTAGGTTGTGTATCGATTACAGAGGTCTGAACCGAGTAACGGTTTATAATAGGTATCTTTTACCGAGGATTGACGAGTTGTTGGATCGGCTCAGAGGAGCTACATGATTTTCTAAGATCGATTTGGCTTCGGGATATCATCAAATCCCAATAGATGAGATGGATAATCGTAAGATTGCGTTCATGACTCGTTTTGGGCATTTTGAGTTTGTGGTTCTGCCATTTGGGTTGACGAATGCTCCTGCAGCATTTATGAAGTTGATGAACAATGTGTTCAGAGAGTTCCTGGACGAGTTTGTGATTATCTTTATTGATGATATTTTGGTGTAGTCTAAGACTCGTGAAGAGCACGAGGGTCATTTGAGATCTGTGATGAGTAAGCTCCAAGAGCATAAGTTGTTTGCCAAGTTGAAGAAGTATAGCTTCTGGCAGCGTGAGATCGGTTTCTTAGGTCATGTAGTCTCGGATAAGGGAGTGTCCGTAGACTCGAAAAAGATTCGGGCCATTGCGGATTGGTTGAGACCGAGGAATGCGAAAGAGATACGCAGTTTTCTGGGGTTGGCCGGTTATTACCGACGTTTTGTCAAGAATTTTGCGAGTATGGCCAACCCTTTGACTAAGTTGATAGGAAAGGATGTCCTGTTTGTTTGGAGTGAGCCGTGTGAGATGAGCTTCAATAAGCTTAAGGAGATGCTTACGAGTACTTCGGTGTTAGCGTTACCTGAGCCAGGTGAACCGTATCTTGGGTACACGGATGCGTCCAAGATTAGATTTGGTTGTGTGTTGATGCAAAAGGGTAAGGTGATAGTCTACGCTTCGAGACAATTGAGGAAACATGAAGGGACCTACCCTACCCATGATCTTGAGATGGCTGTGGTCGTGTTTGCACTTAAGATTTGGAGATTCTACCTGTATGGTGAGAAGGATGGAGTTCGTATCAGATTACGACCTAGAGATAGCTTACCATCCCGGTAAAGTTAACTTAGTGGCGGATGCACTAAGCAGGAAACGAGTGGCTTCCGATACGGAGAAGGACATGGAATGTCTTGTTAGCATAATCACTACCTTGAGGCTTTGACGGAGAGCCGTTGGGCCTTGGTGCTGCGAACCAGACAGATTTGTAGACTCGGGTACGGATTTAGAGTTTGCTGATAAGCATCGTAAAGATTTAGAGTTTGTTGTTGGGGATCTAGTATATTTTAAGATGATCACGTATAAGGATATAGATCCAGCAAAGATGCAGACTAAGTTATCTCCGAGGTACATAGGACCGTATAAGATTCTGGAGAGCATCGGCCGGTAGCCAATAAGTTGGACTTGCCGCAATCTATGTTCACCTTTCATAAGGTGTTTCACGTATCTATGGTAAGGAAGTGCATAACTCCTCGAGACGTAATGTTACCTGTGGTACCGGCAGACCTACAGGGTAACATGAGTATCGCAGGAAGACCCGTAAGAATCATTGGTACGAAATTTCAGACGGTTAAGACAAAAGCCGTGCCTTGGATTCATGTTGTTTAGGACCGTGATGGTGAAAAAGAAATCACGTGGGAACCCGAGGAAGTTATGAAAGCTAACTTCAAGAAATGGTATGAGAAGCAAGTTGCTTATAAGCCGAGAGCTTAGACTCGAGGACAAATCCTTTTGTAGTGGGAAAGAATTGTAAGACCCGTCCTTCGGGCATCCATTTACCGATGTTTGGACTGGACCGGGTTACCATGTATCGCCGGTGTTTTGAGTCTCTGAGGTTGGGTTTTTGTCGATGTTTGGTTTTGGCTATCATCGTCGTTTTTGGTGTTCTGAGAGTTATCGGATTTTGAGATCATCAGCCTTTAGTCAAGCTAGACATGCAGATACATCCGCTATCATCGGCATTTGGGAAGGACGGACATGTTCGGATAAGAGGTTACGGACATGACGTCCCGATGGTGTCTATGGATGTACGGACAGGACGTCTGGATGGTGTCTGCGGATGTACAGACAGGATTTTTGGATGGTGTCTGTAGACGTACGGACATGACGTCCAGATGGTGTCTGCGGATGTACGGACCTGACGTCTCGATGGTGTCGGTAGATGTACGGACAGGATGTCTGGATGGTATCTGCGGATATACGGATGTCGTCCTGCGGATGTGCGATACGGACGTGTGATCAGGTCGAGTTTGGGACTTTCCTTAAATGGAATTTTCGATTATGGCATGTTTGAAACTCAATAAAAACTTGTGTTTTGAGTTGTATGGGCCGGGGCTTTTTGCAAATTTAGAAGCCTTTTGGAGTGTGGCTTAAGGCTTGGCCCGTGAGATATTTTAACCTAATGTCTCCTATTTAAGTTCTCATTTTGAACCCTTGGCTACGATTTTTGGACTGCTGCAACAGAGAGAGAGCTCGTTTTTGGCTTAGAGAAATCGAGAGAGAGGTTTGGCGTGAGGAGCTTTTGGCCATAAGTCTCTTTTGCGATTTTAGGTAAGTGTTCCTCCCCTTTTGTTTGTTTGTTGAAGGACGTTTTTGGGGCTGTTCTAATGAGAATTCTCGTGTAAAACAGTAGGTTGAGGGGCTGTGTCAGAATCGTGTACTTTGGCTCTTTGGTCCTTGTGGAATCGTGAATTGGTAAGCGATTGGCTTTGGGTTTTGTTGTGTTTTTGTTGCGACGTTTGCGTGAGCTTGCTGGGCGTGTATTTTTAGGCTGCTGAGTGTTGTTTCTAAGCTGAGAAGAGGTTGTGTTTGGTGGCTGTGGTGTTGTTGCTCCAATCGCTTGGTAAGAACCTCCTTGGAATTGTTTTTGGATATGATTTTGTGGGCTGTTCTTAATTGGAATTTCATGTGTCTCTGGACAGCAGCTGTATCCGTGTCTTACTGAGGCTGAGAGTGATCAGTTGGTGGTTGTGGTTGTAGTCTTTGCATCGTTTGTGGTAAGGAACCATTTTGGGTCGTTTTAGGACTGTTTTGGTGAGTCGAGTGTAATCAACTTTTGTATGGTGTTTTGGTGTTCAGCGTGTGTTGTGTGAGCTGCTGTGGTGAGTTCGAACTTGGCTTGTACTCGTTTGGGCAATCGTTTGGGGTAAGTGACCCGTGTGGTCATTTTGAGATCGTTTTGATGTTTGTTTGGTGAATTAATTTCTAATTGATTTTGTGTGCTATTTTTGTGTTCAGGAGTATGTTTGGTTGCTGTGAGAAGTTAGGGCTGAGCGTGTAACCTCAGTTCTATAATCGTTTGGTAAGGGGCTCTCTTTAGGGTCCATTTGAGTGTTATTTCGTATAAAACTTTGGAATCGAGTGTAACTTGGTTCGTTTGTGTTGTTAGACTATTTGGCGTTTGTTGTTGGTATTTTTAGGTGTGCTTTTGAGTCCGGCCAGTAGTATTTGAGGTGAGTGTGTGATCGTGGCTATGTATTACTTGCGTTTTGAGTATTGTGTTTTGATAATCTTATTTGATTAAGGGTATGCGTTTGTTGAGTGTCATGACAAGTTTGGGTTCCATTTAAGGTTGGTGTTTGCTTTGAATTTGTTTCATGGCATTCACGTTTGTGGAACCGTTGCATTACATTAATCATACATGATATATCTCGCACTTTCGTATTTGATCGTTTCTGTACTAAGGCTAGTGAGACGAGATGACCACCTTACTAAGCAATTCTTTTGCTTACGAATGCAGGTAGTGATGATTGAGGAGCACGCGGGACAAGGTGGTGTCGTGAGAGGATGGATGATTTTAGAATCTAATGAGATTGCTATTAAGTTTTTGCTAATATATCAGGACTATTCTGCTGAATTTGGTTGGATTCCTGGACGGTGTTGGTACAGTGTTGTGGTTTTAGACCTTCGTTAAGTTGAGAATTGTTAGAATTGCTTAGACGAATTATATGGGTATTGTTGAAATTATTGTTGAATAATTGTGGAGTTATGGATGAATTTTGAGGATTAATTTGTTGTTTTTTAGTTGTGTATTTGTTGCTGAATTGTGATTTCTGTAAGTTAATTGGAATGGAGATGGCCTAAATAAATTAGAGAATTTGGTTAAGTCTTCCGCTTTGCATAAAAATCTGATTAGTATTCGAGAAGTAACACATAGTGAGTAAAATTTTAAAATTTTGGGAAATGGGGGGTGTAACAGTTGAGATGAGGCCCAGACCAAAGGAAAGAAGAACACAACTTGTCTTTTTGTTGAATGCAACTTTTCGATAGTCTAAAGCCGAGGTCCAGAAATTCACCAAGCTTACAATAACCGATTGAATTAGCTGAAGACGACCTGCGTAGGAGAGAAACCGACATGTCAATGATCTCATTTTTGCTTGGATACATTCCAATAGGGGAGCATAATCGGATGGTGACATCCTTTTTGTAAGTAAAGGCAAGGCCAAATACCGCACCGGTAATTCTCCTTCGCCGAAAGGAAAAGTATGCCGTATTGCCTGTTGTTCTACACCATTCAACCCCTGCCATTTATAAAGTGGATCTTTCTATGCTGATCTTTAACAACTCCTTCGATTGATCTCCTCTTTCTATCCACAAAGACCAATAAATCATCGGGAAAACACAAATGAGTAATGTTAATGTTTTTGCATCAGGTGATATCCAATGACACGAGTGCGAGCTGCTTTGTCAATCAAGTGAGATAGAACGTTCATGCAAATAACAAAGAGGTAGGGAGATAAAGAGTACCCCTGACACAAGCCGCGAGAGCTACCAAAATAACCCGCAAGATCTCCATTGATTTGTACCGAAAACGAGGCCGTAGAGATACATAATCTGATCCAGTGGATGAACTATGGTGGAAAATTCAGAGCTTCGAGGGTGTTCAGTAGAAAAACCCATTGAAACGAATCGAAGGCCTTGGAGATATCAATTTTCATTGCACAACGAGATGACACCGAATCCTTGTGATAATCTTTCACCAATTCAGTGGCCAGCAAAACATTTTCCATCCGAAGTCTATCCTTAAGAAAAGCGGATTGGTTCTTTAAGATAAGGTGGGGGAGGAGGACCTTTAATCGATTAGCAAGAATCTTCGAAATCACCTTATAAAGGACATTACAGCAGGATATTGGTCGATAATCTCTCATCTCAATGGTTGTAGTCTTTTTCGGAATAAGAGCAAGGATTGTTGAGTAGATGCCCTTTGGAAGGAAACCTTTGTCAAAGAAAGATTGTATTGCCACGATAAAGTCTCTTCCGATTATTGGCCACGCTGACTTGTAGAATTCAGATGTAAACCTGTCTGGCCCCGGTGATTTATTATTCGGCATTGCAAAGAGTGTCGATTGAATCTCCTCCCCCGTTACACTCTTTAGTAGCTGTTCGTGATCCGAGGGTGAACACCGAAACTGCATTAAAGATTGTAAATCTGTAACAGAGTAGCTAGTAAAATCAGGCGGAGAATGGTTTAGAAAATCACTGAAATATCGTTATGCCTCTTCTTTAATGTCAAAACTATTTCGCAGGATCGGTCCATCATCACGTCGAATTTCTCTGATGGAATTCTTCATTTTTCTCAGTTGAGTTGTTCGGTGAAAGTAAAAGTTATTACGATCCCCTACATTGAGCTAGTGGAGTTTCGACTTATGCTTTAAGAAACCTTCCTCTAAGTCAGCGAGATGTAACCATTTTTCATATGCTTTCAGCTCTTCCTCCATAGCTAGCTTTGAAGGGTTAGCTAGGTTTGCTGCTTGTTTGTCACATAAAGTATCGAAAGCTGCCTTCGCTCGCTTGGGCAGATTTCCCATCTTCTCTTTTCCCAGTTCTCGAAGAGCTGGCTTTAAAGATTTCAGCTTTTTAGAGAATCGATGAAGAGTAGAGGTAGATACAAAAAGGGGAGTAGATGCATTCCAGTGGTTCTCCACAATCGGTTTAAAAGCTGGAAGAGTCGAGAGGACATTTACAAATTTGAAAGGCCTCCTTCCTCCTCTCACTTTTGCTTCCAACATTGTCCTTCTTCTCAAATGGTCCGAGCACCCTCCTGCCTCAAAGACACTGTAAGAGTTAGGATAAGATGAACTCCAAGCTTCACTGATCAGAACTCGATCCAGTTTCTTGCAGATTAAGCCAGCATCTCTTTTATTGCACCATGTTAGTTTCGGACCTTGGTACGGCAGATCCAACATCTTACAGTGCTAGGTGATATTCTGAAAATCCCTCATTCCAGACGTTAAAACCGAATCTGAAGCGTTGGAGTGTTCGTCTAAGCGTAGAGTTTCGTTAAAATCCCCACACAGGATCCAAGGTTTGTTTTGGAATAAGGGAGAATCATGGTGGCTCTTGATATCATCCCAAAGTAGCTTCCGCTCGTCAGTAAAATTAGACGCATAAATAATAGAGCAAAAGAACTCCTCCTCATTACCTCCCAACTGTATCGAACAAGTAATCATTTGGCTACTTTTAAAAATTGGGGTCAACCTGGCATCTTCACTCCAAATGATCACGGAAGGTTTGTCACACCTTCTTTCACAGGTTTCACGCGAGCGCTACTAGAAAGTAGTCTTGGAAGTTTAACCCGATTATACCGCACGTGCATAGTAATGCAGTTGTAGTACATACAAGATCGATCCATAGAAACTGAGAATGACTACACAGAGATTGCAGGAGTGAATCTAATCTAGGCAAAATATAAAGAAAACGATCCAAAGAGGTGAATGGGAACGAATCCCAAGTAGTCAATCTTCTAACATGTTTAGTTTCGAGATCTTAATCCACTCTCATGGGATCAAGACCCTAAGATGCTAAAATAATTTGATCAAAGCTAATTTAGATAAGTTCACAAGTTAGAAATAGATTTATCGATTAACTATTATTCCAAGTATGTAGATCCAAAATCTCTACCCACTCTCATGGTGTAGAAAATTCCTGAAACACTTGGTCACGCCTTTTGGATTAGACAAAACTCTTAGATTACTCCCAAGGGAGTAAATCTAGCCTTAGGAACACATACAAGGTAGTTAATTGGTTAAGAACGCAAAACATCAATCTCTAATCAGTAGATCCCATCATCAATCTCCACCCTAGAGATCTAAAGAATCTACTCACTCATAACTTCAAGGGTGACGACATTATATGAGATAGAAAACAAGATAAACAATAAACAAAAGTTGTAAATAAAGCAATAGAAAAATAAGAAGAATTGCATAACAAAAACTTAAGAACAAAGAGTATTTGAGATTTCTCTCTAAGTGATGGCTACAAAAGTTGTGCAAAAGGTGGAAACCCTTTCTAATGAGCATTACATGTGTTTATAAAGAGTTTAGGAGACTTGGGGGAGTTTAGGGCGTCCTTAGAAGCTTCTAGAAGGTATTAACTCGAGATCCAAAGCTTTCATATCTTGTATTTCGCATTAACCAAAATTTTATTTTCTGTCCAATGAGTTTGCATCGACGGCCCTGGGTCGATGCTCTTGCTCGATGTAGATTCTCAAGATGAACATCGACCACTCCTGGTCGATACTTGCGTCGATAGTCTTCATCATCAGCTTCAAGTTCGGGTCCGAGGAAAAACATCGACCGGCGTGGGTCGATGCTGTCTGTCGATGGCTTGCCCAGGATGAGCATCGACCACTCCTGGTCGAAGCTAAGGTCGGTGCTTCCTTCTTGAGGCTCGTGAGATGTCTTTCCATGATGTTCTTGGCTCCAACAAGTAGTTTCAAGGTTCCTATGTCTTCTTAGGACTCCAAAACACTCCAAATTCATAGATTTTACTCCAAGTACCTATAAACACATAAACACATGAAAATACACTAAAACTATCCTAAATAAATGTTAGAATGCATAAAACTATACTAAATGAATGTATGAAAAAATGTAAATATGAACTCTATCACCAAACAACCCAGATGCGACCTAACCGATGAGACTTATAATTAGTCATAGCAGACCAGCCAGTAAAAACCGAATAAATGATTGTAGGCGCTCTGCTTTCCTTGACACTAGTCTCCAGCAGACACCCGAACTGTACAAAAGTTTGATTCATCCAATTACGAATGATGGAATGTTTTTTAGATTTGTTGAAGCCGCACACATTCCAGAAGAAACCAGACATTAATGTTTCTTTTCAGTAACTCTTTTGCCCGAAACACTTGTCGTGTTCTAAGCAACTGAGTCCGATTTACCTTTACCTTTGAAGATTGATCTTACGATCTGGGGGATATATAGTCATTTCCCCTGTTTTGAGGCCATGTGATGGTTAACGTGTTCTGCTTTGTGGGTTCCTTCCACAATCTCACCCTCCTCTGCTAGAGATTATATTTTTTCCAAACTTTTAGTTGTTTCTGCATCATCTTCGACACCATTCTCATTAGCAAGAACTGACTAGCGTGATGGTGAGACAGGGATAGACATGGTGTGTGGAAGAGTCAAACCTCTCCGTTTTTTCGATGATGGAGAAACAGAGTGCCACTTCCCTGTATTCTGTATTACCGAGTTTTCCAAAACTAGTTCGGATATGGAAGGATCTGAAATCCGCGGCTCCCTGTTATTAGCGTTAATTTGCAATTCCACTATTGGAACTGCCGCCTCTGTTTCATGAACTGTAACAGCTCTCTCTGGTTCCTCTGTTCCCTGAGTCACAATCACTTCTGATGTTACCTTCACTAGTTCCTCTGTTATCTCATGTGCTGAATTTGCAACGGCCATTCTGACCCCGAGTTTTGCATTTCCACTTGTTCACTTGCTGTCGAAGAATCTGATGCAGGAACATGCTAAGAGTTGCGCCTGCAAATCTCTTTCAAGTGTCCCCATTTCTTACACTGCGTACACCTTGGTGGTAACCACGGGTACCTGTATTCCACTAACGAGTCAACTCCCATATCATACATAAATCAAAAAGTTGAAGGAAGTTCTTTTGACAGATCAACATCTACATAAACCCGAGTGATAACACTCACATTTACGTACTTTCATATAATCACAAAGGTTAGTTTCATAGGTGTTAACTAGCATTTAGGACTATTTTAGTGCATTTGCATTTGTTTATGTTTTTATAGGTACTTGGAAGAAATCATGCATTTTTAGAGTATTTTGGAGCCACATGGAGCCATAGGGACTTTGGAGCTACTTGCTTGGGCCAAGAACATCTCAATTTGGGGCTAGAGATACATTGGATGTGATACTTCTATGAGACACTGCAAGACACGTCTAAGTAAGTACGATTCCCCTCTTCCTTCCTTTCGATTAGATAAGAAAGGAAAAGAAAAGAAAGAGAAGAGAAAATAAAGAGAAGAGAAGAGAAGTGAACCGGGCATTAGAAGCAACCACTTTTAATGTTCGCGTCTCAAGAAAAATTGTCCTAGAAAAGAAGATAGCTTAAGAGAAAAGACGATCGATAGAGAAAATAAAATGATACCCTAGAAAAGTAGAGAAAAATCAATTGATCTTGAAGTGAGAAAAGGAAGAAGACAACAGTTGTACTAAGATAGTCTTGAACTTACTGAAATCTAAAAGAGTAAGTGTTCATGTCCTTTGATCAACGGTTCCAAGTCAAGATATCATGCTTAAACTGGATAAGGGGAGTCAACAAAGAGGAGTCTAAGTTCGAAGATGGATGTGGCTCCGAATTAAGGAAAAATTGTTATACTTATGGTGAAGTACATGTAGTCCGCTTAGAGCTATTTCTATCTCGCTAAGTGGAAGGATATTAATACGATAAGATAATGTAAAGTATTATTCAAAATTAGATATTGTGTAACTTGTTCACTGGTTTAGCTTTGTTTGCTTGAGGACAAGCAAAATGATAAGTCTGGGGGAGTTGATAACACTCATATTTACGTACTTTCATACAATTATAAAGGTTAGTTTCATAGTTTTTAACTAGCATTTAAGACTGTTTTAGTGCATTTGCATTTGTTTATATGTTTATAGGTACTTGGAGGAAATCATGCACTTTTAGAGTATTTTGGAGCCACATGGAGCCATAAGGACTTTGGAGCTACTTGCTTGGGCCAAGAACATCATGAAGAAACATTTCAAGAGCCTCACAAAGGAAGCAGTGGCTCTAGCATCGACCAGGGGTGGTCGATGCCCGTCCCGAGTATACCATCGACACGCAGCATCGACCACACACGGTCGATGCTCTGCCTTGGACCCGAACTTGAAACCAAAGATGAAGATTGTCGACGCAAGCATCGACTAGGAGTGGTCGATGCTGTCCTTGGAACCAGAACATTGACTCAGAGCATCGACCCTAGCTGGTCGATGCTGACGTTTCAAATCGAAAAAAAGAAAGTTTATTACTTGGCGATTCATGAGTGGACAACTTCATTTTCGTCAAGCACTCTCCAGAGACCTAAAGGCACGATTTAGCCTCCTCCTAAAAGCCCTAATACTATATAAAGACATGTAATGCTCATTAGAAAGGGTTCCGCCTTTTTGTTCCCACTTTTTGGTAGTCACCACTTAGAGAGAAAAGTCTCAAAAGTCTTTCTTCTTCTTCTTCTATTTTATTTACTGATTTTGTTTATTGTTTATCATGTCTTCCTACTCATATCCTACCGTCACCTTCGGAGGTATGAGTGAGTAGATCCTTTAGATCTCTGGGGTAGAGATCGATGATGGGATCTATGTTATAGGATTTCATATGTTTGATGTTCTTAATCGTTCTAGCTACTTTAATATTGAATCTTAATGCAAAACTATGTCCTACGGGATGTGCTTAAGGTTATATCCGAGCCAGTAGGTAAGGTTATACGAATAAAAGTCCTTAGCACCACAAACGTGGGTTAAAACTTTAGATCTGAATATTAGAGAGTATTAGCTATGGTCGAGTTTGTTATTTGATAGAATTAATCATTGATCTAACTCTTGCTAAGTTAGGTTAAAACCTTAGGAATACTTCACCACGAGAGTGGGTTGTGTTCCGAAACAGATCTATCAATCACTTCGTATTTTCAACGAAAGTTTATGAATACTTAGTAATCGATGATGGGATTGTGTGCAATGCGTGAAAGTCGCCACGAAAGTGGGTCGGACATAGTGACTATCATACCACGAGAGTGGACTAGTCTATAAACGATATTCCTAGATTGAAGAACACAAACTAAATTGGTAAAAATATAAATTCTAAATATAGACTCTCTGATATCGTTCTCATTTACCCTAGAGATCAATTGTTAAATTATTTATTTAAGTTATTTAAATTAAGTTATTTTATATTTATGTTATTTAATTTATGTCATTTATTTTCTGCACTTTAATTTCTGCAATTTATATTTCTGTAATTTACATTTCCGCACTTTATATTTTGGTAATTTATTTTCTACAATTTAATTTTCGTATTAATTTATGCACTTTTATTTTATGCATTTTATTTCAGCTATTTATTTAATTCATGCAGTTTAATTCAGTAATTTATTTATAAAATTTTCCACCTAGATTAGATTTATTCATGCAATCTCTGTGTATTATTTTTAGTCTCTGTAGATCGATCCCAATTATACTAAAATTGCATTTAACCGTGTACTTGCGGTCACATCGGATTAAACTCTCGAGAAAACTCGGGTGAAACCTGGTGGTGGGAAAAAGCGTAACCTTCTCCTCCTGTCACCGAGCTTCATCAAACTTGTTGCATAATTCTGTTTCTGGATGCTGATATGCTCAAATTAATACCCTAAAAGTACTAAAGCAGTTGCTGCAGTATATCAGGGGTCGAACACAAGAACTCAAGAAAACTCACGCAGTAGATAAAAGATGCAGATTGTGCTAAGCAATCAATATTTGATGAGAAAACAAATGATTGAATTAAACTTCGGTTGGTTTATATGGGAGGAAACTAGGCTCAGGGAGATTCTCAGGAAATCAATGATAAATAACAATTAATCAGTTAAGGTTCAATTCAATTAAGGACCGCTCTTGAACTCAAACACGAAAGTATAGTTAACCAACTGTCGTTGCGAAAACTAACTAAGTCTAAAGTCTAAAATTCCAAATCTCTTTGCAAATCCTACACAGTAAACCAGCAATCAATTCAAGTTTGATATGTTCACAATTCGATTAAACCAAATCTCTTTGCAGATAATCCAATTGCTCACCCTAGGTTTTATCAGATTACTCAATTGCACTGTCGTGCCTAATTGATTAATCTAGGTTCTATGTTCTAAGTGATCAGGTTAGAAATAGCTTTGAGAACAACCTATGGTGAAGAACTATTCAGATTTTGAACCCTAACAAATCAATCATCATGAATCAGAGAACTCCATATGAGAAATCCCTAAACCTAAAATGAGACTACTCAGAAATGATTGATGAGAAACAAAGCATAACTGAATAAATCATGAAATTAACCAAAAGAATAAAAACAAGGGTTCGGGATCTTCTCTATGATGAACAGAGTCTTGGATCCGTCTCCCTCACAAAAACTCTCCAAATCTCAATGGTGGCTCAAGAATAAAAGTGAAAGGTAAAAGTCTGCTCAAAATCTCCCCCCCTCGGTCTAAACCCTAAAACTTGCTTAAAATCCCCCCCAAAACACGAGGTGGGCTTCTTCTGTAAATATTGGGATGATTGGGCTTTTGTGGGCTTCCTTGAAAATCTCTCCTGCGTCTCGAGTGCGTGGGTATCGATCGATACCAGGGTGAGTGTCGATCGATACCAGGCCTTCAAAACGGGTACTTTCTTCGGTTTGCTCCAAAAAGGCTCCTAATGTACCCAAAATCTCCAATTTCGTCCCAAACGTGCTAAAACCTGAAAAGAACCTAAAATGATAGAAAAAGCACTAGAAAGACTCGATAAAACAACTTATATCATGGCTAAAAATGGGTAAAATCCATGATATATCAGATGCAATTTTTGAGGCTCACCAACAGTACTATCTAAACTAATGCCCTTTCTAGTAAACATAGAGTGAGGAATGTTTTTAATAACAATCCAAATTGGCATTGTACGAATCTATGGCTGTGTTTCCTCCAAGATTGGAGACCATCTCGAAACAAACATAGGTTTCTCCGTGATGTTCCACATCCCACGACGAAGAACCCTCTCCCGCATTTCTTTGTCTCGGATCCGAAATTTGACTGTCGATTCATTGACAACGTAAGCGTCAATCCTTGCTATTTTGTCTCCAAAAGTCCAGATCTTATTCACAATTATGTGAATCTTTGCGATGTGAGGAGCCGCTGCCGAAAATCTCCCTATGATTAGGTCCTCCCATAATGGCGCACCATCAGAAAATATCTCTGCTGGCACTTGCACCCTCGGTGCCCCATCCACCATCGTGCTTGCACGTAATGTTTCGAAAGAGAAAACTTGTTTTGAACAATCGCCGAATAAGAACGGATTGACGCTTTCTGAGAAGGCTTCTCCAGTGACGGAGAGGCCACGACCTGCGCCGGTTCCGTCATGAGCCTCCGCCGACGGCTAGGGAAGGCGGCTGCTGCTTCAAACCCTAGGAATCTCTTTTCGAGTCTCCTGCCACGTCAGCAGAGAGAATATTTTTTTCCTCAAAGGGGTTAAATACAACACCTCTTTTAGATTTATTTGCAACACACGTTTTAACCTTTCAATCATACGTGACCAAAAAAAAAAAAAAAACTTTCAGTCACAAGTCCTTTTCTGTCCTCTGGTTGGAACTTCTTATCAAAACCCATGAGGCGTAACACACGTAGAATTATCCACACACATACGTACAAAATCTAATCTAACTCTGGAATTATTACTAAATACTCTGTATATATGCGACAGAGTTAATCTGATACATGACAAAACGGATGGCCCATTACTTAAAATATACTAACGACGAGGTTCCCTTAAGAGGATCGACGAAGAAAGATAAAAAATTGGCCAAAGTTTTCACATGCATTTTTTTTTTTTTTTTGTCTCATGCATTTATAGTTCAACCCGAAGAAAATTGAAATTACTTGTCAAAATATTTGTTTGAAATCAATAAATTTTATTATTTTATTATATAGATTTTCGTAATTAACAAAAAAGATATATATCGACTGGCAAAAATTAGTTAGTAAATTCTTTAAATTTCTTTCCGAATTAAAATTTCCATAGATTTCGGAAACATATATATACTACATACAATAGTCTTGTATGTTTTTTTTTTACCTTCTTCTCAAATCTTTTAATCACCTTTGCGACTCATACTACCGTTTTTGGACCAGACTAGCTAGCTGCTTTTGTCGTTGATTTCAATCATATTCAATGTGAGGAACTTCAAAAAAATATATACTATTCTAATCAAAATGTTAAATTTAAAATTCGATGAAAATCGAGTTATCATTCATAATTTGCTTGAAGAACTAATGTCAAATATTTGTACTAAATTGTTATTTCGGAATTCTTGGCATGTATTTGTTTCAACCATCTATTTGTGATCATCATATATAGTTAAAATTTGATTATAGATTTTAATACTAATTATTGATTAATAATAACTGACAAAATTTCGTTAGTGTTATTGAATATTGATGCAAGCAGTTATATACTCCCTTTGGCGCGAGCGAAACCTTCGACTCCACCAATCAGTTTCTTCATCCCCCAGATTCTCTTCAAGAAACTGGACAGAAACATCCGCGACAGCATATTATCTCGTCTACATCGGCCAAAGTTCTCGAGACTATTAGCCGAATGGTTTAAATTTCAATGATCAAGCTTGACTTCATCTTAGTTTGTAGGAGCTTTTTTTCTATTTTTTTTTTGGGAAGCTCAAACAAAATCTGTATTTTGGAGTTTGTAAAACCATAAGCACTTTAATTTTAATAAAATTTACATTTTATCAAAAACAAAAAAAAATATTGATGTAATGATATAGCTAAAACTTGGCTAGGGAGTGTGAAGCCTAGTAATGCAGAGACAAATTGCATGACATTGCAGAGACAACTCCCTCATTCTATATATATATATATATATATGGTAAAAATATCAACCATTTCGAGAAACGCAAAAAAAAAAAAAAAGATTATATTGAAACGATACTCTAATAGGTTTGTGGTTCCCAATTCCATAATCAACAGAGGTCATTCTTTTTTTATTTAACAACGTCAACATAATTTTCCAGAGAAGTTGAATTCAAAAATGAAGTTTCTTGCATGGAAAAAATACTTCATAAAATGATCAGAAGATGACATGAGTTGTTTTTTTTTTTTAAGAAGAGAGAAAACAACAGCTTTCATGTTTTTTTGCGCAAACAAAAGTCATTGTCGCATAGTAGTACTGAAACCATTAGGACTCAACACTTCACTTTTAATCGCCTAATTTTTAGTGCAAATACTTTTCAACGCAAAAAGAAAATCGTACTTTTCTGACCAAAAAAAAACAGAAGAAAATCGTATTTAATTTTCAATGCAACAACTCATATATTCTAAAAGAATGTTAAGATTTACAGAGGATGATTTAGCTCTAATGCTGGATTACGAATTAAAGAACTGTAGAGAAAGTATCAGAAGGATTTGAATAAAACCCTAAGCACACATACCTTAATACTCCAATAGTTTTCACCTAATTTACGTATAAAGGCTAAATACTCACAAAAATATACGCTGTATTTTTAAATAAGGGGGTGTTAATGGGAGTTGGATTTAGATAGAGTTGCTTGATTTTAAGAGTTGAGAGATTTGTTAAATTTTTGAAGAGTTTTGAGAATTCAGAAATCTATGAAAGAATTCTATTATAAAAACTTTAAGAGTCTTAGGGATATCTAAAGTATTTTGAAAGCTGTGTTTTATTGTTAAGAATCCATATACCAATAACACTAGATTTTAATAGAATTATGTTATCCAAACACAAATTCCCTAAATCCAAGAGCAAAACCACACACAAATGCAAACAAGCGGTCATAACTCATAAACATTAATCAAATTCTCCATCGAAGATAATTCAAAGTCGCCCAATGTCAAACACAAGCTCAGCTTTCTCCTCATCTTTGTTACATGTCATATTATTTTCACAAACATTATTGTTATTAAGTCCAAAGCATGGAGGAATAACGTCAATATTTGGCAGGCCATTAAGATGGCTGCAACCATTATATTGTTAACTGAGAAGGATCGAGGTCGAGGCTTAAAACATTGATTTTTTTGGGTTGGTGTGGTAGGATGGGAAGTAATGTTTTCTGTTTCATCCTGATCTTACAACACGGTTCATGTTTCTTACTCAGATGAGTGTTTCAATAATTCTTGACATCATTTGCGGTCCGACCAGGCAATCGACTAGCAATCATAGACCACCTAACCATTGTGAAACAAACTACAAATGAGTTATGAGTATGAAACTTATGACTCCCGAGTTAAATAGTATCGAGTTAAAAGTACCTATGTCCTAGAAGCCTATGAAGGCGAATAAGCAGATCAACTTAATCAGAACTAAGTTTTCCTCTCACTACAAGAAAAAGGTGGATTTCCGTCAAGAATTTCCGACGATATCAGTTGCGTTGGAAATTACTGTTGATTTGTGATCCCATTTAGTCCAAAATTTTTGTCCTCGGAAAAGGGATGGAATTTCTTTTTGGATGGATTTTGGATGGAAAGATTTCATCCCAAATACGACCAAATAATACTTTTCTCGGAAATTCGTTGAATTCTTTAGGTGGATGAATTTTGGATGAAAAACATTTCAACCCAAATACAAGCAAGCGATGCATTCCTCAAGAACTTATTGAATTCCTTAGGTGGATGGATTTTGGATGGAAAAATTTTCAAAGTAAATCCGTCCACGCACTGGTTTCCAGAAAGTGAATGGTTTTTAGAATCCTCTTGGTTTGGCGTCAGAAAAACTAAATAAGTTCTTCGATGTTATTGACGTAAGTAAGAAAATTTTGGGTACAAAAAGAAATTTTTTTTTTTATTGAACATATTATTAATAGTTGGACAGAAAAATATTACGAATATTATATTAATAAGAAATTAGAAAATAGAAATACATGAAATATTTAAACATTTATCGACCATAAGACCATCTTAGTCATCTACAAATCTTCCTGCACCGGTTTAGCCCTACAAATCCAATAATTGACATTAGTTATATCTACTAAGACTGTTCTTTTGTCTCCTTCTATATTTTATCATGAAGAATCTATGCACACCAATAGAAATAAAGAACTATTCCAACGATTTTACTGAATTTTCAACGAATTTATTTACAAGAAGACAAACCAGTAAAATACTTTCACGATTTTAATGAGGTTTGTATCGTTTATTGTCAAGAAGAAGCTAGCAAAATGCAACGTAAATAAAAATAGTAGCAATTTTATCTTTAGATTTAAGTAAAAATCTGCATTTAGGTCTAACATAATTATCAACATAAATATGAACAGCATAAAGAATTTTTCAGGAATAAACTTTAATAGCATGAAACAATAATTTGTTCATTAAAACAAAAAGAAAAACGATGATTTGTGCATGTACTCTGGTATTAATTAATTTACTGAATATTAAATAGAGAGAACAAAAAATTAGATATCCGTAGTTTGCTCTTTAACCAAAAAAAAAAATTGTATGTGTAACATACAATGTTGGGCGCCATACTTATCAATGCTACGAGATAATATCTTATCAAAACAGGCTCAAAAAGTCACTAAACATAAACATACTTATAAAAACTTACAAATTACTTGAGGTTTACCACCGCAAACCTATAATGCCAATTTATATGATAATGTCGGCCATAAAATTAAAGTAAAGACTATAATTAATCACACATCGATCGGAAACATTTGAAGATCTAATCTACTATATAAGAAGGAAGTTTTATTGCATTAGTTACAAATTGGCTTTGAGATAGAAAAAGCTCATAAACTTTCTCACGGTATCATAATCCTTGACAGATTACGGTTCATTCAAATTACAAAGCGATATATAATATGATCCAAGATGATGGACCTAAGGAGCCGTCCTCGTCAAGTGGAAGAACATGAGCCAAAGCCTATTGGTTTTTTTTTATTAAGATGAATAATTAATAACATAGTTGAAAACAGTCATCAATTAATGAAAGATAAATTACCTATGTATTTTAAGAATGAAGATGTTTGATCAGGTTTGACAATTTGGAAAAGGAGCCAAGAAATAACAGTTAAAGTGTTGGATATGGTTCTACGTAAAGCTCTGATCATTGTTGTTGTAATAATAACTTCTCAAATGTTTTACTAAAGGTTAAAGAAGAACAAAAACAATCCTGAACAAAGCATGAAATTCAAGTTTTCAATTTGTCAACCTCTTTCGAGTTTTTTTTTCCAATATGTTTCAAACATGGATGATCCCGAGATTCAACTTCACATTGACGCGAGGAGACTCTCTTCACCAAATGCGATGAGATCTTTGCGCTGTGCGTGGAACCTTGTCCTCCTCTCTTCCAGGATATTTTGGTTCGTGAAATTTGCATATACACCGGAATGAATTTTGTCAAAAAAATTTATTAACCTTGCTAGGATCGAACCGGACTAAATCCTTCAAATCTACCATTAATTAAAGCACATTTTCTAATCTATATATGAAATCAATGCAAGATTAAACTATACTGGAATTTTACTCATTAATTTTTACTTTTTCATATACGACATTGAACATGTTGTAATTAGGTTAGATCTATTTGCAACACACGTTTTAACCTTTCAATATAAAAACACGATTGAATCACAAGTCCTTTTCTGTCCTCTGGTTGGACCTTTTTAGCAAAACTCATGAGGCGTGCCGTTATACACGTATAAGAATCGAATTATATACACACATACGTACAATATCTAATCTAACTCTGGACTTATTACTAATAAATACAATTTTAACGGTTACGGTGAGAGCAAGCTGGGATGTCCTGCCAAAGAGATATAGACGTGTCCGTATGTAATATCTCTATTGCTTCATTGATACACAATAGACGTACGCTACAGAGTTAAATTGATACATGACAAGACCCATGGACCATAACTTATAATAATAACGACAAGAGGTTCTTTTAAGAGGATCGATGAACAGAGATTCAAAAAATGGCAAAAGTGTCTATTAAATTTGATGAGAGTAAGAACACAGAAGTGTTTAGTAAGAATTGTTATTAGACTCTCATCAGAATAAATGTACAAAATACATTCTCTTATATAGAAATTGAATATGACTTATTTCTTAAATTAAGATAAACATAAATGTAAATAATATTTAGAGATAAATGTAAATATTCTTAAAAGATATTGTTAAATATCATGATCTTCTAGATCTTTCTTGATCTTCATGATTCTCTCCCAATAGTGTCCATGCATTTTTGTTTTCGTCCCATGCATTTATAGTTCAACCCGATAAAAATGGAATTACTTGCCAAAAAGTTGGTTTGAAATTTTATATATAAAACATTTAGTAATAAGAAAAATATATAAATTGATTCACGAAAAGTAGTAAATAAATTCTTAAATTTCTTTTCTAATTGAAAGTTCCATTGATTTTGGAAACATATACTATATACAATAATTCATAAATAATCATTTTTTTTATGTCTTTCGTGTGCTTCGTCTTGCACGTAATTTACCTTCTTCTAAAATGATTTTATTGTTCTTGGACCAGATTTGTTAAATTTTTGAAGTGTTTAATTTTGAGAATTCAGAAATCTATGAAAGAATTATATTATAAAGACTTTAAAAGTCTTAGGGATATCTATAGTATTTTGAAAATTGTGTTTTATTGTTAAGAATCCATATACCAATAACACTATATTTAAATAGAATTATGGAATTTACCACAAATGCTCTAAATGCAAGAGCTAAACCACACACAAATGCAAACAAGCGGTCATAACTCACAAACATTAATCGAATTCTCTATCGAACATACTTCAAAGTCGCTCGATGTCAAACGCCAAGGTGGCCACTTTTTCCGTTGCCCTCACTTCTCGAATTAGCGTATCTACCTCTTGGCCTCTCCTCCACTAAACTCTCCAACCATATATTATCTCCATCAGTTAAATTATTCACAAGCTCAGCTTTCTCCTCATCTTTGTTACATGTCATATTATTTTCACAAACATTATTGTTATTAAGTCCGAAGCATGGAGGAATAAAGTCCATTTTTGGCAGGCTATTGAGATGGCTGCAACCATTGTTAATTGAGAAGGATCGAGGTCGAGGCTTAAAACATTGATTTTTTTGGGTTGGTGTGTTAGGATGGGAAGTATTGTTTTTCTATTTCATCTTAATCTTACAACAAGGTTCATGTTTCTTACTCAGATGAGTGTTTCAATAATTCTTGACATCATTTGCGGTCCGACCAGGCAATCCAATAATTGACATTAATTATATGTACTAAGACTGATCTTTTGTCTCCTTCTATATTTTCATCATGAAGAATCTATGCACACCAATAGAAATAAAGAACTGTTCCAACGATTTTACTGAATTTTTAACGAATTCATTTACAAGATGACAAACCAGTAAAATAATTTAACGATTTAAATGAGGTTTGTATCGTTCTTTTCTTGTCAAAAAGAAACTACAATGGCGGATCCAGAACAAAATATAACCCGGAACACATTATATAAAGTAATTTTATCCAAAAAATATAGTATTAATATAAATATAAGTTTTATGACAAAATAAAATTTTATAAATTTGTTTTCAGATGTTTCTTTCAAATTTTCGTTTGAAATATTTTTTCATATACAAAATTAAAAAAAAAAACTTAACATTAGATGTTTTTTCGTAAATTAGGTGCATTGCAAAATGAAAAAAAATACACAATCGTAAGAGTCATAGACGCATGATATAAGACACAAAGACTTTAATTAGAATAATCGAATTTACCTATGTGATTTTAGACGCCTTCAAATTTGAAACTTCTATAATATTCCAGTAATAGTAATTATCTTTTTGAATTAAAAAAATCAAAATCGTATTTCTCCTATTCTTAAAAAAAAAACTAAGAATACTCTTCCCAAAAAAACTCTAATTCAATAAAAAACAATCATATCTTTTACAATATATCAAGTCACGTATTTATACTTGCAAGATTGTAAATAAAAAAGAAATCTAATTTTTTTAAAAACAAGAAAACTAACTTATCAGAAAAAGAAAAACTGAATGCAAAGATGGTATAAGTTCTATAATTTTTAAAATTATATAGAAGGGAAAAAAAAAAGGTGTGGGGCTCGTGCCCTCACACCCATTCACTTGGGTCCGCCACTGAGAAGCTAGCAATATGCAACGTAAAAAAAAATAGTATCATTTTTATCTTTAGATTTAAGTAAAAATCTGCGTTTAGGTCCAACATAAAGAATTTTTCAGGAATAAACTTTAATAGCATGAAACAATAATTTGTTCATTAAAACAAAAATAAAAACGATGATTTTGTGTACTCTGGTATTAATTAATTTGCTGAATATTAAATAGAGAGAACAAAAAATTAGATATCCGTATTTTGCTCTTTAACATCAAAAAACAAAATATATTTAAACTCTAAAAAATTACATACAATGCCATTAATCTTAAGGACTAAAAAAAATTATTAAGGTAAAAATGTCTAAACACTTAATCTATTTCTACTATTGAAAATACATATTTAAAAATAAAATGTTCAGAAAATCTATTTTTCAATTTTATCTAAATTACACTTAATTATTTTTTACTATTAAAAATACATATCTTCACGAAATCTATTTTTAATTTCATTCAAATTTTCTTAAATAAATCAACTAGTAAATTTTTTTAAATTTAAAGTAGTAAATATATAAATTAATAATAACTAATCTATAGATTCCAAAATAAATGAAATAAAATAAAATTCTACACAATTTTTTTAAATTTCCGTTACAATATTACTACTTAAAATTATTTAAAGATTATATAATACATATCAATCTGCTGGTCCATCATGACTAAACCCGCCAGAAGAAGGGTTCTCATCAGCAAAGCAAGGAGTCAGAGAGGAAGAACTGTCAAGGCCACCCAAATGCCTATTAAGGATCTCAAATCTTCTAAAAACATCCCTCTGATTTCTGTGAAAACAGAGAGGAAGAACAGTTTCAGAACCTTTCCTAATATCTCTTGCAGGAGGATAATGAGGCAGGGGTTAGAGTCATACATACCTGTTATGAGCTTCTCTCATCAGCTTCTAGATCTCTGACAAGCTCCCTCCAGTAAAAAAGACACAAGTCATCAACCTTCTCCCTCGTAGCTCTCTTGTTCAGCGAGGCACGAGAGGAGCTAACTTTCTATTTCTCAAGAGCATCACCATCTTTCTGTCGAAGTGGATCTCTATCTGGTTCAGGTTTTTCTCAGTTATCCTGGAATCTTAAGATTTGAAACCATGTTAAACAGGTATTTCTTACACAGAGAAAGGGAACAAAAGTGATCAAAAGACTTCGAAAAACCAAGACTGAGCATCTTTGTTCCAAGAATGAATACCTCAGATCTAGTGAAGGAAAACAACCTCACCGTGATAGGGCGTCTTTCAAATGCAGCGGTGCAAAGGATGTGGACCATGATTCCATATCTTTCAAAGTCTTGGAACCTCAGAGGTAAAGCTGTTGGATCTGACCTAGGAAGGGGTTGTTTCCAGTTTCGATTTGATCTAGAGGAAGATTTACTAAAGGTCCTAGCTAATAGACCTTACCATTTTGCAAATTACATAGTGATACTGCAAAAATGGGAACCAACAATCTCTGAATCCTTCCCTTCTGATATCCCTTTCTAGATAAGGATAAAAGGGTTACGACTACACTACTGGAAAAAAGAATTACTCACCAAAATTGGTTCTGGTCTTGGTAGCTTTGAAGATTTGGAGATATCTCCAACTCAGGCAAGAATCAAAGTCACAGTAAACGGTCTGAAACCATTAATCCTGGAGTCATGTTTAAAGTTTGAAGAAGGTGTTGAACTGCTAATCACTCTTGAGTATGAGAGGCTCAAGAACTTCTCCACCTATTGTAACATGCTGTCACATGATGATAAGCATTGCGCCCTTCTGGAATCTGAAAGCCCGAGTAAAATAGACACTAAGGAAACACAAAAACCTTTAGAAACAATTCCGAGAACGAATGTTTCTAACTCATACCGCCAAAACAGAGAAGACTACTCCCTCCCTAAGGAAAGAAGTCAGCAAAGATAGCAAGAAGGGGAGAAAGCTTTAAGAGACAGAAGATATTACTCTAGAATTCCCTCTGTCAACCTTAGAGAATCAAGCCTTTCAAGCCAAACCAAGAGATCCCGTCTACCATCAGATGAACCCACAAGATCTCTAAGACAAAGGCAATCATTCAACTCTCACCATAGCAGGAGTAATTACAACAAAGTAGACAAGACCAGAAACTCAGTATCTCAGGGTTACCATAACACAAGAAACTACCCTAATGAGTACATGAATGATAAATGGGAGTGGAGAGAAACTCAGAAAGAGCAAAGAAGTAAAAGACCTGCTGGTTCTGGAAACTCTAGAACAAGAAGACCTCCTCTAGAGAAGGAGCTAAGTAAGATTGACTTCCCACCACCTGCAGCTCAAACGGAGGAGGAGATCATGGAGGAACTTAGAGAAGTGACCATGCAATACACTTTTTGTGTAGACCCTACAGAAAGTGCTGCGAGAAAGAGATGGGTCCTGCAAGAAGAAACAAAAAACTTAATGAAAAACACAGCTCAATTAATCTTAGCAGCAAGCACATGCCTCTCAAGCCCCAAGAACATGCCTGAGGAAGGTCAGAATGCTACCTTACTAGATGATCAAGCCCAAGAAGCAATGTAAGTCCAGGAGTCAATCCCAAACAAGCCTATTCAAAAAAGAAGGGGTAGACCACCCTTAGGAAACAAAAGTTATGTGGGTAGTTCTAGCTCCATAAGAGGTTCAAGTAGCAGGAAGATCCTCCTGCAAAAAGTTGCAAGATCACCAAAAAGAAACGGAGCAAAAACAGATTCAATCTCTCAAAAAGACCAATGAGTAAAATTAAAAGAGTTAGGCTTTAGAGGAGTTGCCTCTACTTCTGGAACTAGGAGGACTGCTTCTTGATAACACTCATATTTACATGTTTTTTTGCACACATTTAGCTTACTTTTATATGTTTCTAACTTGCATTTAAGATAGTTTTAGTGCATTTGCATTTGTTTATGTGTTTATAGGTACTTCGAGGAAATTGTACACTTTCATAGCATTTTGGACCTCAAGGAGCTACAGGGACTCTGGAGCTACTTTCCGGAGCCAAGAACATTATAAAGAAACATCTCAAGAGCCTCACAAAGGAAGCAGCAGCCCTAGCATAAGGGGTGGTCGATGCCCATCTCTGAGAAACCATCAAGAGATAGAATCGACCAGGACAAGTCGATGCTCTACCTCGGACCGAACTCGAAGCCGAAAACGAAGACCATCGACTCAAGCATCGATCAGGGCTCATCGACGCCCAGCCAGAAGAAGCCCATCGACCACATTCATCGACCTTGGCTTGTCGATGCTGAGTCACTGCGCAGAAAAAGAAACCTCGGTTAATGCGAAATGCAACTTAAAAAAAGCTTTGGATCGAGTTTAAAAGCTTCTAGAGCCTTCTAAGGACACCCTAGACCCCTCCAAGCCTCCTAAACACTATATAAACACATGTACTCTCATCTTAGAGAGGTTCCCACTTTTTGCACAACTTTTGTAACCACAACTTAGAGAGAAATCTCATTTGTTCTTTTGTTGTTAAGTTTTAATATGCAAGTTCTTTAGTTCTTCTTCTTCTCATTTCTTTGCTTTATTTACTGTTTATATTTATAGTTTTATCATGTCTTCTATCTCATATACTTCCGTCACCCTCGGAGTTATGAGCGAGTAGATCTTTTAGATCTTGACAGCGGCATAAGGTTTCTTATGCCTTCTCTCTTAGGTTTCACCCGAGCGTTACTAAAGAGTAGTCTCAAAAGTTTATCACAAAGGACCGCAAGTGCACAGTCATGCAATTGTAATAATACAGGATCGATCCACAAAGAGAATAGAATAACTACACAGAGGATGCAAATGTAAATCTAATCTAGGCGGAATAATAAAATAGGGAGTTGTGTCCTAACCTATATGAGGCAGTAAAATAAATAACATAAATTAAAATTGCATAAATAAAATACTTAAAATAAATAACATAAATTAAATTGCATAAAAATAAAATACTGAAATTAAATTACATTAATTAAAATACTGAAAATAAAGTGCATAAAGTAAATTGCATAAATTAAAGTGCGGAAAAGTAAATTACAGAAATATAAATTACGGAAATTAAATTGCGGAAATTAAAGTGCATAAATTAAAAGTACATAAATATAAATTGCAGAAATGTAAATTGCTGAAAAGTAAATTGCATAAATTAAATTGCAGAAATATAAATTGCACAAAAATAAATTGCAGAAAGTAAATTACAGAAATTAAATTGCAGAAATATAAATAGCATAAATAAATAAACATAAATAAAATAACATAAATAAAATACTAAATTAATTATTTACAGTTAATTGGGTGATAGTCGATTTATCAGGGATTTCAGATTATAGGGTTCATATTTAACCTTTTAAGTTTGTGTTGTCAATCTAGAGATTTTATGTTATAGACTAGTCCACTCTCGTGGTATGCTAGTCATTGTGTCCGACCCACTCTTGTGGCGACTTTCACGCATTGCGAACAATCCCATCATCGGTTACTCTTATGAGTGATAGGCACATCAGTTGGCATTGTCACACATCCAAACGATTAACCAAGTGTTTACCTTGCGTTAGAAGTGTGTCTAAGACAAAGAGTGAATGACAGATCTATTTCTAGAATACAATCCCACTCTCGTGATGATGTATTCCTGAGATCATTATCTAACTTTGGCCACAGCTAGATAAGCATTAAGGTGCTCCATCAAACAACAAGCTCGATGCTAACTAATATTCCCTAATATGTAAGTCTGAAGTTTTAACCCACTCTCTTGGTGCTAAGGGCTTCTATTTGTATAACCCCATCTACTGATTTGGTTATAACATTAAGCACATCCCATAGGACATGACTTAGCATTAAGAGTGCATATTAGAGTAGTTAGATCGGTCAAGAGCAATCAGACATATTGAATCCTAAATCTTCAATCCCATCATCAACCACCACCCTAGTGGTTTAAAGGATCTACTCTCTTGTCTTTCCGAGGGTAACGGCAAAGACAAGGATTAGGTTCATTAAAAAGTAAATAAGAAACTAAAGAACAGAAATATAAATCAAAACATAAACATAAACATAAACTAAAGCATAAGAAAGGAGTAAACCTAAAAGAATAACTCTTTACTGAAAATGAGACAAAATGTGGCTAGAAAGTCTAACACTTGTGTCTAATGAGAATACATGAGTTTATATAGAGTTTAGGTGGTTTGGGGGAGTCTAGGGCGTCTTTAGAAGGCTCTGTAATGTCATAACTCGAGATCCTAAGCTTCCATATCTTGCAAGTTCGCATTAACCGAATGTTCCTTTTCTACACAGTGACTCAGCATTGACTGGCTCTGGTCGATGATCGTAGTCGATGGGCTTCTTCAGGTCGGGCGTCGACCAGCGATGATCGATGCTTGCATCGATGGTTTTTGTCTTGGCTTCCAGTTCAGGTCCGAGACAGAGCATCGACATGTCCTGGTCGATGCTGTCTGTCGATGGCATTCCCAGAGAAGGGCATCAACCACCCATGGTCGATACTAGGGCCGCTTCTTCCTTTGTGAGGCTCTTGAGATGTTTCTTCATGATGTTTTTGGCCCCAGCAAGTAGCTCCAAGGTCCCTGTAGCTTCTTAAGGTCCCAAATGCTATGAAAGTGCACGATTTCCTCCAAGTATCTATAAACATATAAACAAATGCAAATGCACTAAAACTATCCTAAATGCAAGTTAGAAACATATAAAACTAACCTAAATGTATGCAAGAAAGTATGTAAAATACGATGCTATCAACTCCCCCACACTTACCTTTTTGCTTGTCCTCAAGCAAACTAAAGCTAAGCATGGTGAAGAAATGCTAAAAACAGTAAATATAAGAAGAGTGAACTTGTACCTTGTGACATTGTTGTGCTTGATACTTTTTGACTTTGTGGAATTGGAATGATCTTTACCGTACTTATGTACTTCGCCATAAGCATAACAACTCACCTTAGTTTGAACCGCTCCCCCTTTGATCCTAGACTCCTCATTGTTGACTTCTCTTTTTATTCTAAGCATGGGTTCTCAACTTGGGAATATCAATCAAAGGATATGAACACTTACTCTTTCGGATTTCTGTAAGCTCAAGACTTCAAGGTCAATCGATTTTCCCTACTTTTCTAGGGTATCATTTTATTTTTTTTATCGATCGCCTTTTTTTCAGCTCATTACTTTCCTTAGGACAGGTTTTCATGAGACGCGAATGTTAAAAGTGTTAGCTTCCAACACCCGGTTCACTTTCTTAATACCTATATCCTTTATGTTTCTTCCCCTTAGGACAGGTTCCCATGAGACGCGAATATTAAAAGTGGTAGCTTCCAACACCCGGTTCACTTCCTTAATACATATATCCTTTTTTCTAAATATTGAAGGGAAGGAAGAGGGGAATTACACTTACTTAGACATATCTTGCAGTGTCTCATAGAGGTATCACATCCAATGTATCTCAAACCCCAAATCGAGAAAAATTAAAGTTCATTAAGGTGAGAAGTCAACTCCGAATCGTCTAAGTCTCTGGAAGAATGGTCATTTTTGAGGTTTGTCGATCCACTCATGGATTTTCTAAATTTCCTAGTAAAGATCAAACACTATCCAGCAAAGCATCCAAACACACAAATAACACAATTAACAAATTCTATTGCTATCTCATTAAAAACTTTTTCACATGTTATTGAACTTATGAACGAGGAAAGAGTGTAACAATCTCTCAAAATGCGAAACATTTATGGTAAAACTTCCATCAAAAGATGTCAAGGAAAAAGAATTACCTCTATAAATCGCAAGACTCCCCACCACACTTAAATTACAACGTCTTCGTTGTAATAAAAACTGTAAAAGGGGTAAAAATAAGAGAATTTTACCGTAATTCTCTTATTGAGTGTGTGGGTTGGCAGCTCCCACGGGTTCAAGTCCTTTGTTTATTTTTGTTTATGATGAACAATCACCTAAAAATAGAAAAACGCGAAAAACGAGTAGTAAAAACATTTTTTTTAAATATAATTTTAAAAGAAAGTAAAATAAAAATAATAATCGAATAATAAAAATTTTATAGGTAAAAATGTTTTTATATAAATAAATAAATATTTATAAATAAAATAGGAAAATTAAAATTTAAAAGCGTAAGTAAAAGGGATAGATTTGCTTCTTTTTAACGTCTTGAGCTTGACGACCTCATGGAATGGTTGGTTGATGGAGATGATGGTGAAGATGCATGTCTTTGAGCGAAGTTCCTCCCGAAGTAAGCCTCGAGATTGGTTCTTATTCTAGCCGTTTGTCGAAGGATCTGTTGTCTTGTGTGTGAGCTGAGTGGTTCGGACAAGAGGCGGTGGTCTAATCGCTCTCCAATAGGAGTATCTTCGTTGACCCGTGTGTTAGTACCAAAACATCTCCTTCCCGGACAGCATTGTGGAGCACTATTAATTGGTGTCGCTTCGTAGAACACCTCCTGGTCTATGTAGGTGAATGAGACTCTTCTATTAGGCCAATCAATAACAACTCCAACTGTTGCAAGAAAAGGTCCACCAAAGACGATGAGACTGTCGTCATCTGCCCTCATATCGATCACATGGAAATCTGTCAAGACTCCTCGATCGCTTATCCACACTTCGACATTTTCAGCGATGCCATGCAGATATACCATTTCAGTATTTGCAAACCCGATTTGAGTAGTCGTAGGTGTAAGGTTGTTGAGTCCAAACGTCTTGGCCCTCTCCAACGATATCACGCTAATGCTAGCACCAGAATCACACAAGGCATCATCAAAATCATGACCAAGTATAGAACAGGGTACCTTGAAAAGACCGGGGCTACTTCTTTTGAAAATTTTTCTGCCGGGTTCTTTGATCTCTAGGTAGAGTTCTTTGACCTCCTTGATAGTCTCCTTTGACTCGCTGAAGTAGAGATCCAGGATATGCTTGAAAAGGGCTTGTTCGAATGTAACATCTCTCAGAAGTGTTTCAACAAGACGGTAGAATTGACAGAGATTCTCTCCGCTTATTTGCTTGAAGAACCACTCTACGTCACTATACTCCGTTGGCGGTAGGGGACGATCAGGATTGGGGCTGTTGGGGAGGCGAGCCCTTCTGAATATCTTTTCCACATAATAGATCTTTTCACCTGCATCAAAGCATTCTTGCAAAGGGTACTTTTTCCATGCATCCTTGAAAGAAGTTTCTTTTGGTATACTTTTGATTATCATCTCGAACCTTGTTTTGTTGAATGTATCACCGAGCCATGGCTTCTGTTGGCTTGTCACAACGTTACATTTCTGCTTTGTCAAGTAGTCAGGTCGTTTCCTCGTTGAGGAGTGAGCATCGCTGATTTCTGGGAGAGCATCGATGGTGGCTGGTCGATGCTGTTGTCTGATGGTGCGAGCATTGACCGTGGCTCGTCGATGCTGGTGTCTAGCGGCTGGAGCATCGACCTTGGCAAGTCGATGCTGGCGTTTGGTGAATCGCTGGGTCGCAGGTGCATCGGCTGGGGTTGGTTGATGCTGAGCCCGGACGGAGTCGACGAAAGGCGCTGGAGATTTGGTTTCTGAGTGCATCGGGCTGCTCTGCTCGCTGATGGTGCTCGATGTTTAGAGATTTGAGCCATTTGGTCGACGCACTATTCTGACACAGCTCTCCTCAGAGTCAATTGCTATTTCGCTTCCTATTCTTTTACAATTTATCAAACTGATCACCTTGACTATCTCCTTAGCATTCATCTCTGACTCCATTCTTTTGAGTTTATTCACCTGATATTTGAAAAAAAATTAGCAAGTCAGTAAAACGTAAACGCCTAGTCTCAGATTCACATCAAAACTCTATGGCTATTGCATATTCTCCCTGGCAACGGCGCCAAAAATTTGACAGCGGCATAAGATTTGTTACGTCTTCTCTCTCAGATTTCACCCGAGCGCTACTAAAGAGCAGTCTCGAGAGTTTAACTCATAAGACCGCAAGTGCACAGTCATGCAATTGTAGTAATACGGGATCGATCCACAGAGAGAATAGAATAACTACACAGAGAATGCAAATGCAAATATAATCGAGGCGGAATAACAAAATAGGGGGTTGTGTCCTAAGTTATATAAGGCGGTAAAATAAATAACATAATTTAAATAACATAAATTAAAATTGCATAAATAAAATACTTAAAATAAATAACATAAATTAAATTGCATAAAAATAAAATACTGAAATTAAACTGCATAAATTAAATTACTAAAAATAAAGTGCATAAAGTAAATTGCATAAAATAAATTGCAGAAAAGTATATTACAGAAATATAAATTGCGAAAATTAAATTGCGGATATTAAAGTGCATAAATTAAAAGTGCATAAATATAAATTGCGGAAATGTAAATTGCTGAAAAGTAAATTGCATAAATTAAATTGCGGAAATATAAATTGCAGAAAAGTAAATTGCAGAAAGTAAATTGCAGAAATTAAATTGCAGAAATATAAATTGCATAAATAAATAAACATATATAAAATACCATAAATAAAATACTAAATTAATTATTTACAGTTAATTGGGTGATAGTCGATTTATCAGGGATTTCAGATTATAGGGTTCATGCTTAACCTTTTAAGTTTGTGTTGTTAATCTAGAGATTTTCTGTTATAGACCAGTCCACTCTCGTGGTATGTTAGTCACTGTGTTCGATCCACTCTCGTGTCGACTTTTACGCATTGGGACAATCCCATCATCGATTACTCTTATGAGTGATAGACACATCAGTTGGCGTTGTCACACATCCAACCGATTAACCAAGTGTTTAGCTTGCGTTAGAAGTGTGTCTAAGACAAAAAGTGAATGATAGATTTATGTCTAGAATACAATCTCACTCTCTCGATGATGTATTCCTGAGATCATTATCTAACTTTGGCCACAACTAGATAAGCATTAAGGTGCTCTATCAAACAACAAGCTCGATGCTAACTAATACTCCCTAATATGCAAGACTGAAGTTTTAACACACTCTCTTGGTGCTAATGGCTTATATTCGTATAACCTTATCTACTGATTTGGTTATAACCTTAATCACATCTCATATAACATGACTTAGCATTAAGGGTACATATTAGAGTAGTTAGATCGGTCAAGAGCAATCAGACATACTGAATTCTAAATCTTCAATCCCATCATTGACCACCACCCTAGTGGTCTAAAAGATCTACTCTCTTGGCTTTCCGAAGGTAATGGCAAAGACAAGGATTAGGTTCATAAAACAGTAAATAAGAAACTAAAGAACATAAATATAAATCAAAACATAAACATAAACATAAAGTAAAGCATAAGAAATGAGTAAACCTAAAAGAAGAACTCTTTATTGAAAATGAGACAAAATGTGGCTAGAGAGTCTAAAACTTGTGTCTAATGAGAAAACATGAGTTTATATAGAGTTTTAGGTGGCTTGGAGGAGTCTAGGATGTCCTTAGAAGGCTTTTGAATGTCATAACTCGATATCCTAAGCTTCCATATCTTGCAAGTTCGCATTAACCGAAGTTTCCTTTTCTGCATAGTGACTCAATATCGACAAGCCCTGGTCGATGCTTGTGGTCGATGGGCTTCTTCTGGCCGGGCATCGACCCACTACGGTCGATGCTTGCATCGATGGTCTTCGTCTTGGCTTCCAGTTAAAGTCCGAGAGAGAGCATCTACCTGCCCTGGTCGATGCTGTCTATCGATGGCAACCCCAAAGAAGGGCATCCAACACCCCTGGTCGATTCTAGGGCTGCTGCTTCTTTTGTGAGGCTCTTGAGATGTTTCTTCATGATCTTCTTGGCCCCAGCAAGTAGCTCCAAGGTCCCTATAGCTTTTTAAGGTCCCAAAATGCTATTAAAGTGCATGATTTCCTCCAAGTACCTATATACACATAAACAAATGCAAATGCACTAAAATTATCCTAAATACAAGTTAGAAACATATAAAACTAAGCTAAATGTATGCAAGAAAGCATGTAAAATACGATGCTATCAAATCTCTGGGGTGGAGATCGATGATGGGGTCTACTGATTAGGGATTGATGTTTTTCTGTTCTAAACCGATTAACTACCTTGTATGTGTTCCTAAAGGTAGACTTACTCCCTTGGGAGTTTTCTAAGAGCTCGGCCGAAAATCACATGTGTGGCTGAGTGTTTTGGGAATTCCCTACGCCACGAGAGTGGGTAGAGGAGTTTTGGATATACATACTTGGGATTCTAGTTAATCGATAAACCTATTTTCGACTTGTGAGCTTATCTAAATTAGCTTTGATCAAGTTAGTTTAGCGCCTTAGGGTCTTGATGCCACGAGAGTGGATTAAGATCTCGGAACTAAACATGTTGAAAGCTTGACTACACTGTAGAGCTGCAGTGGATAGTTAGGCCGGTCGATGACGAGATCGTTCTTAATGATTGTAAAGACACCACGAGAGTGGGTTTTTACAGAGAGATTAGCATACCACGAGAGTGGACTAGCCTTTATACAAATCTCTACACCGATAGATATCAACAAAAGATTAAAGAATTAAAATCCCCAAAACATTTATATTTTGCAAATTTAAATTCTGCAATTTATTTTATGTATTTTTTTTTTTAATATATGGTGAAGAACACTTGAAAAATAAGAAACAAAGAAAATAGAAAAAACAAAAACTAGAAAATAATAAAATGAAAATCCTAAAAGAAAATGTATGTACAAAGGTAAAGTGCTTGTTTAACGTCATGAGCTTGACGACCTCATGGAATGGTCAGATGGATGTGGAGATGATGGCTGAACTGTTGCGCGACGATTCCTTGAATCGTTCTCTTTGAAGTCGGTATGGTGAATTGATATCTCCCCAGCAGGAGTGTATGTGTCGTTAATTATTTCTTCACCCATATATTATCTTCTTGAGTGTGATCGTAAAGTGACTTCTGTTGGCATTGCTTTGTAGAACACATCTCTATTCACATATGTGAATGAGATTCTCTGCTTTGTCCAATCGATGACCACGCCAACTATTGCTAGGAACGGTCTACCAAGGATGAGTTAAGTGTGATCATCTCCTCTTATGTCCACTACATGGAAGTCAGTAGGAATACGACAGTTTGCAATCCAGATGATCACATTCTCAGCAACTCCGTATGAGTGCATCGCATCAGCATTAGCGAGCCCGATCCAGACATTTGACCTTGTAAGCTCGTGGAATCCCAACATCTTAGCTCGTTCCATGGACATGACGTTTATGATGGCTCCTGAATCACATAAAGCATCATTGAAAGTACGATCAAGTATAGAGCATGTTACCTTGTATTGCCCAGAGTCAGCTCTTTTGAAGACCGTTGTGATTGGTCCCCTGAGTCTTGTGTCCATCTAGAGCTCTTTGATTTCCTCGATAGTCTCCTTAGTATCAGTGAAGTATAGATCGAGGTTGTATTTGAAAAGAACTTTCTCGAATGTGTAATCCCTCGGTAGTGATCGAACAAGTTGTCTGAACATGCGGAGCTTTTCCGCGTTGATCTTCGTGAAGAATCATGCTACATCAATGCTCCTTGTAGGTGGTAAAGGATGACTAGGGTGAGGATTCGTTGAGGATCGAGCCCCTCTGAATAGCTTCTCAGCATCATATATCGTCTCATCCGTTTCCATAAAATACTCATGTAGAGAGTACCTTTTCCAAGCGTCTTTAAAAGAGAATGGCTCGGGGATGCTCTTGACTAGCTCTTCGAAGCATTTCTTGTTCATCAGATCGATGAATCTTGTTCTTTGTTGTTTCGTGATTGAGTTACAGTTCCTTATAATCTCATTGTCGTGTTCGTCGCTTCCTTGTACATGATTGTACCGTCGATATGTTGTCAAGGTAGCGTTCTCGGTATCTTCAAAACGAGGGTCGATCATGATTGGTCGATATTTACGGCTGATGCTACGACCATCCATCGTTGAGGGTCGATGGGGAGGTCCAGTGCTCGAGAATCGACTAGGATAGGTCGATGTGGCCTTCCGGAGCTTCGTTTTGGATGTGCATTGACCATGATGGGCCGATGGGCAGAGAATCGATCCTGACCGGTCGATGTGCCTATCCGGGAATTCCCTCTGGAAATTTTGGATCAGCAATATCGATCCTGATTGGCCAATTTACAGTCCGATTTCTCTGTTTTCGCCTTTTTTGGATGACTCTTCTCCCATCCTGATGATGCTCTTCAGTGTGATGATGTTCACATATTCCTTAGGGTTCATCTCATGTTTACCAGGGAGCATACCGTGCGGTCGTTGTGAGGACGAAGCAAGTTGGGCGGTTTGTGTTTTTAACACATTGATGTGGGAAGCGAGTCCGTCGAACTTGATGTTGAGTTCGTTGCATCTTCTGTGTACATTCTTGAAGCCTTCAAAGATCTCCACTGAAGCTTTTGTTTGCCCCTCGAGAATGCTTCGAAGCATTCCTTCGTACTTCTCCTCTTTTGGTTGTAGATTTGTTCCTCCTTGTCTTTGGTACGGTTGTGGTGCGTAAGATGGTTTGTTGAATTGAGTGCTTGGTCTGAAACCTCCTTGTTGGAATGAAGGGGTTGGTGCCTTCATGGGTGGATACGTCTGATCTTATGGATTCTCCACATTGTTGCTTCAGTATGAGATATTAGGGTGGTTCTAGTAGTTAGGGTTAAAACCACCTTGTCGAAAGTTACCGACAAAGTTCACCTCACACTCATTCTCTTCTCTTGCCTCCTCTTCACTATACCACACAACCTATCGAATTGATCCAGATGATCAATTGGATTCTCCATAGGCAACCCATGAAATTTGTTGCCTTGCACCATAGTAATCAAGGCTGACTTGATTTCAAAGTTGTTGTTTGCCACTGGTGGGGCGAGAATCCCTGATCTTTGAGCCACAAAAGTAGGCTCATCGATGGTACTAATTGTCGGGGCGACTCTTGGTTGGCGTGCAGCTGCTCGACGTGCACCACCTTCAGCTTGAGCAGCATTGTCAACTCATACAATGCCCACAATGTCTTCAGCAGGTAGATCAATTCGTTGCTGCTCCATTTCTTATCTCCTTCTCTTTTCCTTTCTAGCTTGTCTTTCGATTTCTCTGATGTCGCGAATTTGGTCAGTTGGTGGAGTCTTCCCGTAACTTCTCAAATGCATGCACCTGAAATTCAAAAATAAAACAAGTCAGTGAAACATAAACACCTAGTCTCAGATCTACATCTAAACTCTATGGCTATTGTTTATTTCCCCGGCAACGGTGCCAAAAACTTGATGTAGAGGTTTTTTATGCCTCTTCTTCAGGTTTAACACAAGAAATTAATCTCGAGAGTTTAACCCTTAAAACCGCAAGTGCACAGTTAAATGCAATTGTAGTAATACGGGGTCGATCCACAGAGAAATATAATAACTACATAGAGAATGCAAATGCAGATCTAATCTAGGTGGAAATAAAATAGAGTGGGGTTGAATCTAAATCTAAAATGATTGCGAAAATAAATAAACAGGAAATAAAGTAAATGAACTCTAAACTAAGAAAACAATTAAATCTAAACTAAGCATAAACATAATTGCATAAAGTAAATAACAATAATAAAGTAACTATATACAAACTATGAGTGATAGTCTAAATCAGGAAACTTAAGTCTAGAATTCATGTTTTATCTAAATGATTTGTATTTGTCATTCTAGGGATCTTCCATAACTTGCTAGTCCACTCTCGTGGTATGCTAGACTCTATATCCAGATCCACTCTCGTGATAAACTGGATATGCATTTCATAATATCCCATCATCGAATACCAAATATCCTTAGACTCTCGCCTCAAGAACACAAAGTGAGTGACATATTTGTTTCTAAAGTACAACCCACTCTCGTGGCGAAATACTTCTAAAATATTCAATCTAACTTGGCCAAAGCTAGATCTATAATTAATTCTATCAAACAACAAATTCGACACTAGATATGACTCTCTTGTACGCATATCTGAAGGTTTAATGTACTCTCGTGGCATCAAACACTTCTAAATAGATAACCACACCTACTAGATTCAGTTGTACTCTTAAGTATCTTACATGAGAGAATACTCAGCATTAAAGTGCACACTAGAGTAGCTAGATCGGTTAAGTGCAGGAATGAATCCTAAAACATAGATCCCATCATTGACCACCACCCCATTTGGTCTAAAGGATCTTGACTCTTGTCTCTATTGGGTTACAGAGATAAAAGGTTGACTTATAAAATAATAAACAAAACTAAAAAGGAAACTAATCTAAAGCAGTAATCAAAGCATAAACAAAAGGAATAGAACAAGTATTTACTTAAAGAAGAAAACCTTTATTAGATCTGAAAATACGACGGCTACAAGATCTGTTTTTGTGTGTATGTTCTTGTGTGTTTCTCTGGTGATATTACAAGTGATTATATAGTATTAAGATTTTCTGGAACCAACCATTTCGTCCTTATCTTTTCTAGAGGCTTAGAACTCAAAATGACAAGTTGCTCAAGTCATATCTTGCCACGTAAGAAATTTTTCACTTTTCTCGGAGGTCAGCATCGACCTTGATGGGTCGATGCTAGGGTCGATTCTGGCTCCCTGGCTTGACTGGTCAATGCATCTTTCGGGAATTCTCTCTAGAAAATCTTTGCACTCAATATCGACCCCTAGAGGTTGATATTAGGGTCGATTCTGCCTTCTTTGGATTCTGTGAAATCCTTCTCCGAATGTGCACGATCTAGGCGATGTCATCAGTCTTCCTGTAGGCTTCAGTAAGCTCCAAAAACATTTATACTACTCATATTTAGCTCCAAGTACCTAAAAACATATAACTACATGCAAAAACATTAATTCTACACTAAATGTTAGTTATAAAAGCTAAAACTAACTTATTCTAATGCCTAAAAACATGTAAAATATGATGCTATCAATCCCTGGTGGACAGAATAAAACAGAAGACTGTCTCTTAGTCCACTAGGTTTTTATCAGGAGCAGGGAAGCTCATTATGCTTAAAGTTGTGCTCACAGCCATACCCACTTACACTCTTTCTTGCTTCAAGATCCCTATGAGCCTCTGCAAGCGCATCCATTATGCTTTAACAAGGTTTTGGTGGGACTCAAACAAAGGAGAAAGAAAAATGTGCTGGATAGCGTGGAAAACTCTTGCAAAACCTAAGAAGCTAGGAGGTTTAGGTTTCCGTGATATTCAAGATTTTAATGCAGCCTTACTTGGGAAACTTTGTTGGCGTCTGCAGAACCATCCTCATTGCTTGCTTAGTAAAGTCCTCAGAGGAAAATTTTGTGGAGAGACCTCACTGCTTCAGGTAAAACCAACGAGCCAAGCCTCTCACGGATGGTAGAGCATTTTAGTGGGAAGAGATCTCATTGGTCCACATATTGTTAAGTCCATAGGGAATGGTAAATCTATTAACCTTTGGAGTGATCCATGGAAGAAAATCTGAAAGTTATTTGTGGTCCTGCATCAAAAGAAACAGCTGAGTTAAATGTCTCAGACTTATTCAAGGAAAACTCAAGGGCTTGGGATAGCAACAAAATCAATCAACTTTTCCCTGAGCTAGCTACAGAAATCCAATATATGAGGCCAAGTTTGAGAGGAGCTGAAGATAGTTATTACTGGCTGCACACTAAATCAGGTTCCTACTCCTCAAAATCTGGTTACTATATCAAATCTATGCAAGCAGAGGATCATCATCAACCCGGTATTAGTCATCAACATTTGAATTGGATCAAAGATTTATGGGCTCAAGTTTCTACTCCTAAACTCAAAGTTTTCATCTGGAAAGTCATTCAAACGGCTCTACCAGTTGGGGAAAATCTCAGGATAAGGGGATTGCTTCAAAATACTAGGTGTATCAGATGTAATGAGTTTGAGACTGAGAAACACCTATTTTTTGAGTGCCCTTTTGCAGTGAATTTCTGGAAGCTAGTTCCCCTAAAGCATCACCTGATCATATCGGAAGAGGAAAGCTTCGAAGAGATCCTGAAAAAAGGAACCAGAATTGCTCCTCTGCCCCCAACAGGTAGAAGCCCTTTGTTCCCTTGGCTTTGTTGGACATTGTGGACAGCACGAAACCAATTGATTTTTCAGAATAGGTTCTTCTCGGAAAGAGATTGTTGATCTAAGGCAGTCAAGGAAGCAGCAATGGGAGAAAGCTCAACAAGTCGAGCGGGATGAACAAACAAGAAAACTAGTCAATTATCAAAGTGGACCTAGAGGTACAGACTGCATATATCTCAATTCAGATGCTGCTTGGAAAGGAAAACTCTACAGATGCAGGAATCGGATGGATAATCAAGAAGGATCTAACTATTTTAAGCAAGAAATCTGAGAAAACTACCTTCGTCAATGACCCGCTAATGGCTGAGGCTTTAGCTTGAAGGACTAGTCTGCAAGATGCAAGGCGGCTAAACATCGGAGAGATCCATGTACTTTCAGATTCCCAGCTCCTCATCTCATCTATCAATTCGAAGGAAGCAATCGGGAAAATATATGGTCTCTTGGCCGATATCCTGCCTATCGCAACAGAATTCTCCAAGATAATCTTCTCCTTTACTCCTAGATCTGAGAACGTTGAAGCGGATCTCTTGGCAAAATCGGCCCTGTATGCCACAGAGGCTCGATCTCTGTCTCTCGAACGTGTGTACTGACAAAATCAATTGAATGAAGTTGATTGCCGAACAAAAAAACAAATTATATAATACATATCTAATACTATTAATTGGGAATTACACATTATAAACAAACATATAAATTGTAAACAATTACATACAATATTATTGATCTTAAAAAAAAATAAAAAAAAAATTAAAGTTAAAAATGTGTTAGTATTTAAATATTTATTTTTATAAGCAAAATAATCTAATAAATCTTTTCCTACTACCCATATAGCCAAACACAATTAAGTAATTAAATCTTATTAAAAATTAGACATAATTTACAATAATAAATCAACCAAATCTGTTGACAAAAAAAAAAAAAAATCTTTTGTTTTACAAACATAAAAGATATTAATTTAAAATTCAAAACATTCTGGTAAAATCTATTACTTTTAAAAAAAGATTAAATGAATATTTTTAAATAAAATCAAACATTCACAAAAATAGATTTTTATACTCATAGTTTTTATTATTTAATAATAACACATCATAAAGTTAGTATAAAAATGATATATTTTTAATACTATACTATATGTTTCTTTAAATTAAATCAAATAGTTGAAGTTAATATTTTTTTACTAATATTTGGAGAGTACATTTATAGATATAACATTTAATTTGTTGAACAATAAATAATAACCTAACTCAAATGGTTATTTAAATATTAAAGTTATTATAATACTGTAACAAAAACTTTAGAATAAAACTTAAATCTAAAAAAAATCAATCCGCGCTATAACGAGGTATATAATCTAGTTTGCTGAATATTAGGGATAACAAAAAATTAGATATCCGTAGTTTGCTTTTTAACAAAAAATAATAATGATAATGTGTGTATAGATAACATACAATTTAGGGCGCCATACTTATCAATGCTACGAGATAATGTTTAGAGTTTTGGGTGCGAGCTTGTCTTATCAAAATAGGCCCAAAATGCCACTAAACATAAACATACTTATAAAAACTTACAAATTACTTGAGGTTTACCACCGTAAACCTATAATGCCAATTTCTATGATAATGTCGGCCATAAAATTGAAGTAAAGACTATAATTAATCACACATCGGAAACATTTGAAGATGTAATCTACTAGTATATAAGAAGGAAGTGTTATTGCATTAGTTACAAATTGGCCTTGAAATAGAACCGGACTAAGTCCTTCAAATCCACTCATTAATTAAAGCACATTTTCTAATCTTTATATGAAATCATTGCACAATCAAACTATGCCGGGATTTAACTCATTAATTTTTCTTTTTTCATATACGACATTGAACATTGAACATGTTGGAACATGTTGCAATATAAAACACTATTCAATCACAAGTCCTTTTTATGTCCTCTGGTTGGACCTTCTTAGCAAAACCTATGAGGCGTGCCGTTATACACATATAAGTATTGAATTATACACACACATACGTACAAAATCTAATCTAACTCTGGACTTATTACTAAATAATACAATTTCAACGGTGAATTACGGTGAGAGCAAGTTGGGATGTCCTGCCAAAAGAGATATAGACGTGTCCGTATGTAATATCTCTATTGCTTCATTGATACACAATACACGTATGCTACAGAGTTAAATTGATACATGACAAGACCGATGGACCATAACTTATAATAATAACGACAAGAGGTTCTTTTAAGAGGAGCGATGAACAGAGATTCAAAAACTGGCAAAAGTATCCATGCATTTTTGTTTTTGTCCCATGCATTTATAGTTCAACCCGACAAAAAAATGGATATTACTTGCCAAAAAGTTTGTTTGAAGTCCATAGATTAGAGTTTATATATAAAACATTTAGTGATAAGAAATATATATAAATTGATTCACAAAAAGTAGTAAAAAAATTCTTAAATTTCTTTTTTAATTGAAAGTTTCATTGATTTTGGAAATATATACTATATACAATATATTGTGTGCTTCGTCTTGCACGTTATTCACCTTCTTCTAAAATGATTTTGACCGGTTTTGCTATTAGACTCATCCTACTATTGTTATTGGGCCTGACTAGCTAGCTGCTATTGTCGTTGATGTCAAAAAATATTCGATGCATATATATAACTGACAAAACAATACTAGTCGAGTCAAAACAAAACGTAAATTTAATATTTGATGAAAATTCAAATTTTTAGTGAAAATTCGAATTTTTAGTCAAAATTTGCTCAAATACTTAATGTCAAAAACTTTTACTAAATTTTTGTATCTGAGTTACTTTTGGCATGTTTTTTTTTTGTTTTTTTTTTTTTGTCAACAAATGCAAATTTGCAGCTATATGGAGTCGAACTCTGGTGGAGAAGGTCATAAACTAAAAGATTTATACTACCTTTGTTTTCAAAGAATGATTTTCTGGATTTGTTTTTTATTTTATAAAAATTGATTTTTTTGTCAACAGAAAAAAAAAAGTTTCTATACAAATTGAAATAATTAATATTAATAATTTGTAAATTTCAAGAAGTAATCATTGAAAATATTTAAATTTACGAATTGTTATTGATTTATAATTAAATAATAACTTTGTGGTAAGAGTAAATAATATATTTATAATTAGTATCGTTGTTTTTTAATTTTTGTGAAAACTCCTAAGCATCAATTTTTAGGAACAGAGGAAGTATTAATTATTGACTAATAACTAGGAAAGAAATTTGTTAGTATTATTGATTTTTTTTTTTTTTGTATGATAGGTACAACTTGGTTAGGGTTAGGGACTGTGAAGCCTTGTTATGAAGAAAGATGACAAAATCTTTCATTTTTATGGAGATGTCAACACTTTCGTGTAAACAAAAGTCATTGTCGCGTAAATTATTGAAAACAACAGGACTCGACACTTTTTCTCTAAACAGCCAAAAACATTTTCTAAAGGGAAATACAAATTCCTATTTGATTTTCAATCCAACTACACACAGTTTAATTTAGTTTTTGGTTGGTCAAATACATTTATTCTAAAATTTTTTAAAAGATTTAAATAGGATTATTTAACTCTAATGCCTGATAATAAATTGAAAAACAGTAGCGAAAGTATCAGAAGGATTTGAATATCGAGAAACTAACAATAGTTTGTTCAAAATTACTTAATCTATATTGATCGCTAATTCGCTATTCTTTTGGAAGACACGAAATTTTATCGTTAATTATGGACGTAATAAGAGTCTTACACATACAGCTTATACTATGCGAGCTTATAGTATATTATATAAGTATATAACCAACAAAAAAACACCATTTTACGTTAGAAATAGAGCTGTCTTCATTTTTGTTAACCCAACTTGCTTCCATTATTATTGCATCAATCTAATAACTCAAGTTATATTATTTTTGTACGTGGCAGATAACTATAGTTATAAGTACTAAATACTATCCCGCACTACGGGATAATATTTTTCTAAAAATAATGTTAAATATTTTTTTGAAAGAGTTACGGTTGTAATATTATAAAATATATGTTTCATCTCTCGTTGTAAGTTTACATTAATAATTGTGTGCAATAAAAAAATGATTTTTATAATGTTTGATCTTCACTTAAAACTATAAATAAATTTAGTCCAGGCCAAAACCTAATTAAAAAATACTTAAAATGGTACACAAAATATAATATAAACTCTTATTTGTTGGTTTTACCTTCATGAACAACAAATCTTCAACATTTTAACTAAATTATAGCATAAACAAAACCTGCAGATCATGAAAACATATACAATACCTCCATGAGTTTTCCAAAAAAAAAAGGACTGTAGCCATGCTATAATTTAGATAGCAAATTATTTTTAAAAATTCTAGTATCATATTCGATTATTATGTAACAAAATAATTAAAACCAAATAATTTATTATCATATCCGTATAATGTGGATTCAATCTTTTGATAAGATTAATCCATAATTTTAAGAAACAAATCTTAACAAAATTTTCAAAAAGAAATATTATTTCGTAATTTTTATAAATAAAGAAATTATAATTAATGACTAATTTATCTTTAATGAGAGATTATAACTTGTTTTTTTGATGTAATGGCAATGTGATGTAAATATTTACACTTTTTAATGTTTATTTATAAGTGTACTCTCCAAATAATATATAGAAGATACAAAATCATCAAATATTTTAACTGTTAGACCAAAATAATTATCTTTTGAATTTTTTCACGTATTTTTAAAACATTTTACATGCGTTAAGTTGGCTAAAATCAATATTTATTATAAAATAACAATAAATTTGTGCAAACTGGAGAGTAATTCGTAAAGCTGCACCATAAGTAGATTTCCACTTATTTACATATTTGCTATCATAATTATTTACTTAAATAAATGGTAAAAATAATCATTTTTTTCAATAATCCTATCAATTTATTTAATATATCTCTTTTTAGAAAATATGATTTTTCCTTTACAATAATATAAATAATTTTAAAAAATCCAAAATTCCAAGCATATTTATCTTTTATTTTTGAACAAAGTAAACACACACAGAAACATAAAAACTTTCATTAAAATGATAAAAATAGTAGTTCATTTAGAAAAATACACACTAAATACGAAAACAAACCCATGGCCCATGCACAAATAAAAACAAAAAATATAAACACTAATCAAACTCTCCATCGAACATACTCCAAAGTTGCTCAACGTCAAACGCCAAGGTGGCCCCTTTCTCTTGTTCCCTCACTTCTCTAACTAGGGCATCTACCTCTTGGCTATCCTCTAGTAAATTCTCCAACCACATATTATCTCCATCAATTAAATTATTCGTCTGCTCAGCTTTCTCCTCATCTTTGTTACATGTAATATTATTTTCACAAACGTTATTGTTATTGAGTCCAAAGTATGGAGGATTAACGTCAACTTCTGGCCGGCCATTGAGATGGCTGCAGCCATTGTTAACTAAGAAGGATCGAGGTCGAGGCTTAAAAACATCGACTTTTTGGGCCGGTGTGGTAGGATGAGAAGTAATATTTCTCTTTTTCATCTTAATCTTACAACATGGTTCATGTTTCTTACTCAGATGAGTGTTCCAGTAATTCTTGACATCATTTGCGGTCCGACCAGGCAATCGACCAGCAATCAACGACCATCTAAACGTTTAAAAACAAAAATACAGATAAGTTATTTGTATTAAACTTATGACTTCCGAAATAAGTAGACGAGTAAAGAGTACCTATTTCCCAGAAGCTTATGAAGGCGAAGAAGAAGATCGACTTCATCAGAACTAAGTTTTCCTCTCTTGATACTTGGTTTCAAATAGTTCAACCATCTTAATCTACAACTTTTCCTGCACCGGTTTAACCCTACAAAACCAATAATTGACATTAATTATACCCACTAAGACTGCTTTTGTGTCTCATTCTATATTTTTATCATGAAGAATCTATGCACACCAATAGAAATAAAGAACTGTTTCCAATACGTGTTTACGTGTTCGTCCAAATATTTTCAACGAATTTATTTGCAAAAGGACAAACCAGTAAAAGAATTTAAAGATTTTACAGAGGTCGGCATATATCGTTCTTTTCTTTTCAAGAAGAAGCTACGTAAATAAAAAACCTCAGGTCCAGCATAAAGATAAGCATCAAAAAATAATTTTCATGACCAACCTTGAATAGCATCAAAAAAAAACGAAAAGAAAAACATTGAGTACACGGGTGTTAATTAATTTTCCGACTATTAAATAGAGAAAGAAGAATATTCGTAATAGTGCTTAAATATATGTGTGTGTGTGTGTGTACAAAACATACCAGATCTTAAAGGAACTTTGTGCCATTTGCCTTCTCCAAACTTATCTATGCACTGTCTCAACAGACTATCTTCTTCAGAGGTCCATGCACCTTTTCGCAACCCTTTGGACGAACCCGACATGGAACAAAGATAAATATTAAAAGTATCTAACCAAATTTAAAATTTATAAGGGGTCAAGGAAGAGAGGGGTATATATTGTGGTTTCACAAATCATTGGAGGACTTATAGAGAGTGAGAGTATGTGAGCGAATATATAAACCCGTGAGGAGCTTAGGGAAGCGACGTGCATGTCTTATATCCACATTTCATGGTTTAGCTGTCGTGCTTAATTTGCTAAGCTATTGTTCGGTTACTGATTTTGACTAGATAAAAGGTTCGTAGCACCTTGCTTGTAACTTCATCCTCTGTCAGTACTTAAAAAAAACAAAACATGTTTCTTAACAAAATTAGGAGAAAGGACGATTAATGATTGGTTATGATTATATAATTACAAGAGAGTACGTAAGTGAAAATACGTGATGGGCATAGGTAAGTGACGTGCATGTTTGATATCCACATTGCATGTTTTAACTGTCGTGCTTAATTTCCTAAGTTATTGTTAGGTTACTGATTTGGACTAGAGAAAAGGTTAATAGCACATAGATAGTATGTTCAGCCTTTTTCAGTACTTACGAAAAATAAAAATGTTTCTTAACAAAATTAGGAGAAAGTATTAATGCATGATTGGTTATGATTAAAAGAGAGAATAGTTTCATGCACAAGAAATAGGATAGAATAGAAAAATAGGGCGGATGAGTAACAGTAAGCTCTATTAGTGTAGTTTGGATATTACTATATTCTTTCATTTATATTTTAATAAGGCTTTTTTTTTCATTATACAAAATTTTAGAGTGTTTTCCTTCACTTCAAATTTAACAAACATTTGAACTCTTTTCCTTAGTTTAGATGATCTTCTAAATTTTTCATTTAGCAAAATTAAACTTCTCCAATCTAATCCTAATCTTTAGTTGTTTTGTTCTATCTCAACTTCATTTTCTTATATAGAATAACCTAGTGGTGGTCCACTAGTTGAAAGGTTCACTCTAATAGCCTTTCTGTGACAAAGTTTGAACCCTTCACCATTATGATTTCAATCATCTTTAGCCATCTTTGGACGTCTTTTAGTGGTAAGAAAAGTCAGATTTTTTTATATTTCGGAGGATTACTCTACGATTTGTATTGAGATTATCCCAGTTAACAAAAAAATAAAATATCTTATATAGAATACACCAAAAAAAGTGACAAAATTTTTTTTTAGGAGTACACAACTTTGGGATCTTCTATCATCAAAATCGTCTTCTGTATTTTAAAGTGTCACGTTTTTGATTATATAACTCTGGTTAAGATTTCAAAAATAAAATGACTTGATCTTCATTTGTTATTAAAACATTAAGGGGGTGTATTCAAAGCATGTGAAGTTATTTGTCTTAAAATAACAAATCCTATGTTATTCAATCATGATTTTTTTTAAAAATTCTAACATCCAGTGTTATTGAACTAGTAATTTGGAAAAATACTTTAAAATCCACTGTTATTGAAAACATTTCAAGCATTAGATTTTTAATGATTTTAAGGAATTTTAGAGGATTTCCTAAGTTAAAAAAAAAAAACACAAATCCAAATCTCATGCAATTTTTTTCTTTCAAAAAGTACTGGTAAAAATAGTGCAGGAAATGAATAGGATTATCTCTAGAATTAGTAAGTGAAGAGATGAAACCAAAAAAACTTGAAAATGTCATAACATATTATAAAGGAAGAAGTAATGGGTGGAAACTCGAACCGCATGTGTAATTTTGTAAGAAGGTGGAAGATCACCACTACACTGAATTACAAACCTTTGGATTCTGGCCGTCAAAATTAAATAATATTGAAAAGCCTTAAGCGCATGCTGTCCCAACCATATGCAAGGCCCGGGTCTAGTCGCTAGGCATCTTTTGGATGTTATATATGTGTTTATGGAGTTCATGTTGATCTCAGGTCAAGTGTGCTAAAAAATAAAAGCAAATGGACACTCACTAAACCCGAATTTGCTTCAAAATTGTACCATGCACTTATTCGACTGTCCAAGCCTACTTCTAGTCACAGTGAGATGTAGGTTATTTATCCATTCCACTTCCCAAACACCTGAGGCAATATATATACGTAAACTATTAGCATCATTAGACGTGTAAGTGATGTTCTTAGCAGCATGTCTTTCTAAAGGATTTGACGTGTCCTAACATATTAGAGGGCCAAGAAGACAAAACAAATTTAGGGCCTAAAGTCAATTTGAAAAAGAAAAATTCTTGGATCATGTTTATGAATCATGTTTTGAAATCATGTATGGGAATAAAACTGAGGCCCCTCTGGCCTAATTAGGCATGGGCCGCATGGAATAGAAGAGTAATGCAAGATCCAACCAAACCCGCTACGGTTCCGAGGGGTGCCACGAACCATCCACTTGGCAACGCATATCGGTAATGTGTTCTCTAAGGTTCCGTCTTCATCCTCTGCTTTTCTAACTGCTTCGCTAATCTCCAGTTTTCTACTTTATGCATCGCGAGCTGCAGTGTACCCCACAGGCGAACAAATAACAGTGAACACCATCTTTTCTTGCCTTGTATTTCATTTGTACCAAATATACCAGAAATTTCTATATGTATATCAATGTCATGACATAACATGTTATCTCTCAAAATCAACAAAGTTATATTTATTTGTGGGATTAATGCAAAAAACCCCTTCAACTTACAAAAATGCAGAAAAATCTCCTAACCCCCAAAATAAACCGCTAAATAACCTCTCCGTTAAAAAGACGTTATATCATTGACGGATTGCAAAACACACCGTTTTGTGGGTGTTGTGACAGACTAAATTCCATGCTGTTTTTAAAAAGGATGTTAATGCTTCCTCAAACCCTAAATTGGCTATTTGGGTTATTTCAAAACAGGAATCGGGTTCTACTTCGGGTTCTAAGTTTTTAACAACCAATCCAGAATTCTCTGTTTTCTGAGTTCTACGATACGCCACATTATAGGCTCTGGAATTTGCAGCTCCAGAAGAACAATGAGTAAATATTCCCAAACTCTAATTAGCACAAAACAAAAGAGCAACTCTAATGAGCAAAAAAAATTGATCGGATCTGAATTTAAGAAGGTACATGAATTTTCAGAAACACGTCAATATGATCGACCCATATGTAAGATGGGAGCAAAAAAACACAATCAATTCGATGAAAAATACACAAAACTGTTAAAAAAATGTTTGCCGAGGTAGAGAAGAAAAGCGTCTTCTTCTCCTTTTCGTCAAGCAAAGAAGACTTTAAACGATCTATAACATCAAAACAATTAACCAGAAGAATCAGAACAAGAATCAAACCGGAGACATAGTGATTCAGAACAAAATCTAAACCATAAAAAAAAAAAAAAACAGATCACCACAAAATCACTTTATCTTCGATTACCAGCCACAAAATCTAAACCTTAAACAGATCATCCAGTATCGCGATCGTTATCAAAACCAAATCAAACAAATCACCGATCGGCAAAAACTATTGTCGATGGTACTAGCGCCACCGAAACCACTGCCACGGAGAAGTCTCTCTCTTCTCTCCTCGACCACCGAAACCACGGCCACGGAGAAGTCTCTCTCTCTTCGACCGGCGCCACTAAAACCACGGCCACAGAGAACTCTCTCTCTTCGATTCGACACTCTCCCAAACCCTAAATCCCGCTGATTTTTTCCTAAATTATAACTCTTTCCACTCATGTCGTTTTTAGTACAACAAAACTTCCGCAAAACATCATGTCGTTTTAACCATTTAAACAGATGTTACACATTGCCATATCATAAATATACGAAGCGGTTATTTAGCAGTTTATTTTGGAAGGTCAGAAAATTTTTTTGCATTTTTGTAAGGTGAGGTTCTGGCTTGCAAAAAAAAATAAGTTTTTTTGCATTAATCCTTTTGTCAAGTTCATTGATAATTTATTTGGAACATGGAAATAACTTTAAATTAAGTAACTTATGTGATATTAAAACATAGTCAGACATTTTCTTTTGTCAACTCAATAATTCTTCATTAAAATACCAAAAAATCAGTCAAAACTGTAAAATGCATAAGTATTTTATGGTAGAGAGTTAAATAAGAACCTAAGAAAACAGTCAAAGTTATAAAAGCATTTATCACTAGTGTTTTTATGGAAGATGGTTAATAAGATCATTTGACTACATTGTAGATAATTAAAAGCAGGATATACTATATATATCTTAGTAACTTTTCTTCTAGTAATTGTATTACTGGCTCTGCCGCATCTTTCTAAATAACTTAATCAAAGCAGGATTCGAGTGGTAGACCAATAAAGTCTTCTCTTTCAACTTTCCAGGTATATATAAATGTAGCATATATTTCTAATTAACCTAATAACTAATTATGTGATACATATTATAAATACTTAATCACCAGTATTTATCTTCGCCATTGATACTTTCCTACTAGCGGATTATTAAAATATCTTAAAACAAATGCAATCATTTTCATATTATTAAGTGATGATTTATTTATATTATTTTTTCTTGTGATTTGGAATCTACAGCACAAGATGTCAAAAGACGAAGCTAAAATTAACCGAGAAATGTTGATGCTACAAAAAAATCAAGCTCCTAGAATTGGAGGAAGCTTGAGCCAATCTGAGCCGGGGAAGCGTCTGATCGTTAGTATTAAACCCAACATCCCTGACCTGAATATAAAATCTTGTTATGATTCCGAAGGAGAAGAAAAAGGAGAAATTGTAATAACAGTTGAGAATCTCACAAGTTTTAAAGCTCAAGATGCACATTATAATCTTCCTGAGCTATTGTTCGAGCTTGAGGTCGAGATCTTTGCCCGTGTTTCATGTTTTCAATATTGGAAACTAAATTTTCTCAACAAGCAGTTTTCGCAATTGCTACAAAGTCGTGAGATTTTTAGAGTGAGACGAGAACGCAAACTTGTGCAACCATATGTGTTTATGTTTTCGAGTGGTGAAACTTGTTGGACAATGTTTGATAAAGATTTCAAGAATTTCCGACAACTTCCAGAAATTCCTTCTGACTATTGCTTCTACCATGGAGATAAGGAAACCATTACTGCGGGTACGCATTTGATAGTCATAGGGAGGGAGGTGCAACGTATTGTGGTGTGGCGATACGAGCTAGAGATAAATAAGTGGATCAAAGATACTGGAATGATCACACCGCGGGTAATGTATGCTTCCGCGAGCCGTGGGACTGATGCGTTTTTCGCGGGTGGAATTAAGACAGGCAAAAAGGGGGTTTCTGTTGTTGAGAACGTAGCTGAAAGATACAATTCCGATACAAAAACGTGGAAAGCGATGAATGCAATGCATAAGCGAAGAAAATTCAGCTCAGGATGTTTTTTGCGCGGTAAGTTTTACGTTCTTGGTGGTCGGGATGAGAATGCTGTATATCTAACTTGTGGAGAAAGTTACGATGAGATGACAGATTCATGGAAGCTGATACCAGACATGCTCAAAGGCATGACGTTCTTGTCTCCCCAATCCCCACCCCTTATTGCAGTGGTCAACGACAACCTCTACTTGCTGGAAACATGGTTGAACGAGCTATGGGTTTATGATATAAATGGAAATGCTTGGAAAAATCTTGGAGTTGTGCCTGTGAAAGCAAATGCCGCCTTAGGTTGGGGAGTTGCATTTAAGTCAGTTGGAGACAGGCTTTTAGTGATTGGAGCTGCTCAATCGTGGCATAGGACAATGTCGGTTTACACATGTCGTCCATCTTCAAAGTTGGAAGAGATGATTTGGGAGGAGAATAGACATTGTTGTGATGGTGTTCAGCTCAGTCATTTTATCCGTAACTGTTGTGTGATGCTTGCCTAAGGTTTCTTCACAGACGAACTTGGCAACATATCTTGTTTGTTTTTGCATTTTAATTTATGTTGATGTTTAAAATTTGTGGCGATCATGACGCCAAAACATAGCTGAAATTGTTTTGATATGTTTGTTTCGAATGTTTCTCTATTTTGCGTTTGCGTCTTGCCGTCTGGGTTTAGACGTAAAACGCTAATGTTTCTGTTTTTTTTTTTTTTTTGTTATTATATGTTTATGTGGAAAAGATTAATATCGTTTTTGTTTTTATAAGCTAGTTTGCATCTTATAGTTTTGTAACTTTTGTTATTTTTCTCTTTAGCCAGTAACTTTTTTTAATTTATTTTCAAAAGGTCATAAACTAAAGTTGTTAATTTGTTAAAGAATAATCAGTGTCTGGCAAAAGATTAGAAGCCATAGATATTGATAGAATGGTGTTCTTCAATAATGTTTATTGGGCCAACTTTAGTTAAAGGCCCATAAAACCCATTAAATCATCTCCTGATGGAACTACATGTATAATAAGTCTAAGAAAGACTTATCTAATATAATTTTTGCGACAATATATTGTAACTTTTAACTTATGCTCCACCAAATTTTATTTAAGTGATAAGGACTTGAATTATTGAAAATTTCCAAAAATTACAAATTATATTAGGGCGCAGGGAGCCTATGAGCTGCTAATATAGAGATATTGATCATTAACCTAACCCACCAATTTGTACGCACCATAAGATCAAAATCTGTTTTACAATTATCGAGCATACCAAGCACATCTGATTGATAACGTCTCATTTCCGAATACTCATTGAGAAGCATTGCCTGATAAGCACCTTCAATAAGCTTCTCTACACCATTGTACGTCGCAAGGCAGGTACGAAGCTGGGTCTCGGCAAGAGGGTTCTCTGCTTTGGGAAGAAAATAATCTCTAATGAGATCAACTGTTGTTTTTGAGATGTACACTGCGTTGAACGCTGCGATTTTGGCTATGGTCTTGATTTCAGCGTGGGGGTTATCAAGTTTCGAGATGATCGATTGCTCACAATAATACGCGTTCACGGGTCGAGGCATATTCTGTCGATTAGAATCATTGTTGGGGCGTCTGGTGAGATTAATGTTGTTGGTGTCTCTGGTACGATCGATGTGGTCGATGGGATTATGTGGAGAATGATCAAAGATGTGATCATCAAAGAGATTCGTTGAAGAAAAGCCATATGTTGGTTCTTGATGATTTTTTTGTCGAGAAAAGAAAAGAAGAGACACTTGTATATAATATAAGATATTTGGGTACTTGTTTAATATTATTTGTTTTTGCAGAAGGACTTGCCATTTAAGTTTATAAATACTTTATACAAAATTTGACTAGATTGTTACAAAATTTGGTATTCTTTTAATTAGAATCTGATTTAACTTTTCATTTTCTAAAATTTAATTATTTATATATCTCTTGTTTTTTGCACGAAAAGGTACGACGGGAATCCTAAGCGGAATGATATGTAAAGCTACTTGCTTCATTAACTTCATGCTATGCCTGGAATGTCGTGAAACTGCATTAACATGAATCAGTCTTACGTATTAAAGAGACTAATATGATCTTCATTTGGAAGACTTATGAGTCAGCTGAAACTAAGAAAAAATAAAGTTTTTGGATTTGTTAAGACACTGACGAGGAGGCTTAACCTTCTAGCTTTTTATATGCACATCAAACTATAATATTAAGAACGGAAATCTACATCTGGACACTGATTGTTTTGTTAAAGGTTATATCTATGTTGTTAATGAATCTACCCCTCTCGAACGCATCGATTGAACACAGACTCAAGATCGACTCACCAAGAACACACAATTGCGAGAAAAGAAAAGGATAGAATCGGTTTTACGAGTTCAGGAAACTCGAGTTGAGATATCACTACTTCTCGACCAGAACGTTCCTACAATTCACTAAAATTAATCACGTTTACAACACCACGAAGCTCACAGAAACCGTAAAGCTCGTGAAACAAGAGGATGAAGAAAAAATCCATAGGAGAAAAAAGGAAACATAGTTTATGATTAGGGATGGGCGTTCGGGTATTCGGATCGGTTCCATTCTCGGTTCTTTTGGTTATAGAGTTTAGGATCTATATAGGTACCGAAGAAAATTTGGTTCGGATCCTGTTCGGAACCGATTCTTTTAGTATTGAAGTTTAGGATCCATTAGGATATTTTTTTGGGTATTTTCGGATATTTTAAGTTATTTTTGAGAATTTTTCTGTATTTGTTTTGGATATTTTGGGTTTTTTTTATATTTTTCTGGGGTTCTTTTTGATATTTTAGATATTTTCGGTTATTCGGTCTAAAAACAACTAATTATTTGGGGTATATAATTTTTTTGGATATTTTCTGGTACTCGATATATTTGGGTTTCGTTCCAGTTCTTCCGATTCTGAAGTTTAGGATCTATTCAGATATTTTAAAATTTTGATTCGGTTTTGGTTCGGTAGTTTCGATTCAGTTAATTTTACCAGGACTAGTTTATATATCTTCTATCGGCTTAATAGACTAAACGACAAACCCTCCATTTAATTTAGAGTGTTTTTCTTGTTTCCTTTTAAGTCATACCCTCTGCTTGACTCGGTGACTTCTCCTCAACTCGATAATCAGACCTTAACCACTTGTTTTCCTCCGGTTATTTTTAAATGAGTTACGACACCACAACTGCTTTTAAAAGATGAACGCACGTAATAGAGACAACTTCCTTCTATTTTTGGGCTAGTGGTAATATTTTTTGTTTCAACAACCGCTAGTGGCGATAACAAAATAAAAATTCGATCTAAGGTCGAAAGAAAAAGAACTACACATTGATCAACAACACCAATAATACTTCCTAGACTACTTTAAGTAGTCATGGGCATTCAGTTTAATCGGGTTGTTCGGTTCGGGTTATTCGGTTTTTTGGATTTTTCAGTTTTGAAAATTTCAGCCGAATTGAATCGAATAAAAATTCGGTTCGGTTTGGTAATCGGTTTAGTAAAACCATTTAAAAAAAATCTAAAATGGGCAAATATGGACCTAGTCAATTTACTCCATTTCGTTTGTCACTAAAAAACGAGCCACAAAAAAACGAGCCCAAAAACTTCTAAAAAACGAGCCACTTATCGAAATCGCATTTGTCTTCCACTGAAGGCCTGGTCAATTTATTGCATCTCTGCAAATGAAGAATAAGAGGAGAGCAGAGCAAATCGCATCCACTTAGTTCCTTTGACAAAAATACAAGTAAAATGTTAAAGAAATAGAATCATTTGTGGGTTTTGTTTTTTTAACTTCAAATCGGAGAACTGCCAACGAAGAATCGTCTTCTTCGCCTTCTCCATCGCTGATAGATCTAATTCTTTCTTAAGGTGGAGCTGTTTGTTTCTATAATCGGCGGTGGTGATGGCTTCTAACGATCCAAAAAAACGGCGGCGGTTTCTTCGCCTCTATTGCTTCATCCATCGCCAATTTCGGATCGGCCATGTCCAACTCAGTTAACGGGTAAGGAAGAAGAAGGAAAAAGAAGAAGACGAAGAAGAAGACGAAGAAGAAGAAGAATAGTCGTTACCTTAAATCGAGAGGATTTGCCGATTTGCCAATTTACCGATTTGAAAGGGGATCGAGAGGATTTGCCGATTTGGGGATTTAGGGTTTGATTTAGGTTTGATACTTTGATAATTTGATAATTGATTGTTTGTATCGTGAATGAAATTGGCGAAAAGAAAAAAAAGAATCGTGAATGAAGTAATACTTAATATCAAGACTGGATTTGTAATATTTCTCATCGGGCCTTTTATAATTTTATTAGTCTTTCTCTTATGATTCATAAGACTCAAAATAAAATAAGGCTTTGGCCCACATCAAAGATAATTCAAATGAAAACAACTTCTTTTTTTTTTTTTTTTGTCAAACAGTTTGCATTTAATTTAGAACGGTTTGGAAAGCCAAACGGGAGATCAGAATTTACATAGCTCACCTCATACGATAATACTCTAGCACTTACCGCTAAGCTATATGCTTGAACATTAGAACGACGTGGTATAAAAGACACCGAGAAAGTTGTGAAACCTTCCTTGAGCTTCTTGTAATCGTCTGAAAACATCTCGAATGCTGGCCACTCCGTTGGGGCATGCACCATCTTCACTAACTCTGAGCAGTCCGTGTGGATACGAACATCTCGTCTTCGGTGGGCTAGCAAGGACTCCATTGCCCAAATCAGTGCCTTAAACTCTACATGAAGCGGTGATAAAGCATGACAAACACTTCTGGAGCCCATTAGAACGTCGTGAGTTTCGTCTTTTGTACAATACCATATTAAGCCTGAAAAGAGATCAGAACCCTTCCATGATCTTTCAATAAAACAGTTAGTGACAGACGACGTCAAAATCTCCTGCTCTGTAGCATTCCGTTGCGAATCTTCCTCCTCGTGGGGCACTTGAGCGCCACGCCAAACTGCCGCTTCACTTTTGGCCAAGTGTAAAGTATCTCTGGAATCAGTATCCTGATTCATAAAAACCATGCTATTTCCTGATTTCCATATGTACCAAATAATCCACGAATAAATGATGTCCAAGCTATCAACCGCGTGGAAAGAAAATAGGTAGTCCAAATTAACAAAAATAGATGATGTGGGAAAAATTCCTGGCGCGGATGGTATATTAGATAGAGCCCAAGTTTGAAGAGCCAGTGGGCACTCAAAGAGGATGTGATTGATTGTTTCTATTTCTGCTCCACATCTAACACAATGTTTGTCACACTTTATACCTCTAGAAGTTAAATTAGCCATTACCGAAACACATCCTGTCAGCGCTTGCCATATAAAATGTTGTATCTTACGGGGGCAGCTAACCTTCTAGCAATACGCCTGTAAGGGATGAATGTTTGGTCCCATCTTTATTATTGAGTTATCTGAAGAGAGAAACTCTCGCACTACCGCGTATCTAGATTTTACCGTATATTTACCGGATTTGGTGAAGTGTCAACCTAGCCTATCTTCTTTACAAAGACTGCTAACATGCAAACTTTGGATAATAGGGATATCATAAGGCTCTACAATAGCCTTGAGTAAAGGCAAATTCCAAGCTTTGGTTGAATGGTCAACCAAATGGTTAACTTTGAAAGAGGGATAATAGTTAATTCCCTTACATGTTGCTGCTCTCGGACATTGGGCTGGAATCCATGGATCATTCCATACTGAGATCGAATGTCCTGATCCTACACAGTTAATGAGACCTTTTTCTACCAAAGAGCGAGCTGAAATTATGCTTCTCCATCCATAAGATGGGGAATAACTCTTAATATTTTCCATGGGGTCTCCGGAGCGGTAATATCGACCCCTGAGAACCCTCGCCAACAGAGATTCTTTTGCCTCCTTTAAACGCCACAATTGTTTAGCTAGTAAAATCGTATTAAAATCCTCAATTATTCTAAATTCTAGCCTCCATCATTTTTTGGGACACATAATTTTTTTCACACCATCCAATGCATCTTTTTTTGTGCACCATTAGAACTCCATCAGAATCGAGATATAACGCTTGCTAGTTTTCCAATCAATGATTTGGGTAACCGAAAACAGGACATAACATATGTGGACAGTGCAGATGCCAATGATCTAATTAAAACTTATTTCCCTTCTTTTGAGAAAAATTTTAATGTCCAACTATTTACCCTATCATGTAGTCTTTCTCTAACAAAGGCAAAAATTTGGCTCTTACTGCCTCCAAAATTTTCAGTGATACCTAAATAGGAACTCATTCCCCCTAATTGCGTAATACCCAAAGTATCTTTCAATGTATTTCGTATATTCTCTGGAACCAAATGACCAACTTGTAGCGAAGATTTCGAGAAATTGATCTGTTGACCAGATGCATTTTCGTATCTCTGTAAAATTCCTAATATCGTCTTGCATTCGTCCGGGGTGGCTTTATAGAAAAATAAACTATCATCGGCGAAGAATAAATGGGAGATAGGTGGGCTATCTCGTAACCCGTAAGAGATTTCTCTCTCTCTGCTTTTCTGATATTTGTAACTAGTGCCTCTGTACATAATATGAATAAATATGGTGAGAGAGGATCCCCATGTCGTAGACCTCTCTGTGGGATTATTTTTCCTTGAAGACATCCATTAATCAATACTCTATATTGAACCGATCGAATACACCACATCAGCCAAGATATCCATTGTTCTGCAAAACCCATTTTCCTGAGAATATTTTCAATGAAAGACCACTCTAACCGATCATATGCCTTACTCATATTTGTCTTGATTGCCATAAACTTGCTCTTGCAAGACTTATTTGTACGAAGCCCATGAAACATTTCTTGTGCAATTAGAATATTATCTGTAATCATTCGTCCCGATACAAATGCCAATTATGTCTTTGAGATCAATCTGGGTAAGAGCTGTTTTAACCGTTGACATAATACCTTAGAAATAATTTTGTAACCCACATTGCATAAGCTTATCGGACGAAACTGGTCCATACGAGTAGGTCTTTTTTTTTTAGGGATGAGACAAATATTCGTCGTGTTAAGTCTTTCATCAAAATGTCCGTCCCGAAGAAAATTATTAACCAGGTCCACCAATTCACCTTTTATTAAAGACCATGATTTTTGGTAAAACAGAGCTGTCATTCCATCCGGACCTGGTGCTTTTCCTGGATTCATCATAAATAAAGTCCGTCGGACCTCCTCCTCTGAGGCTTTAGCCGGTAGAACCGTATTCATACTACCCGTCACCAAAACTGGAACCTCATCTAAAACTTCCTCAATCCCCGAAGGACTCAAAGATGTAAATATATCTTGAAAATAATTAACAGTACCTCTTCTACTTGTTGATCCGTTGTGACCCATTCATCTGAACTATTAAATAAGCCAATAATCATATTTCGTGCTCACCTTTGTTTCACTTGAGCATGAAAGAATTTAGTGTTTTTATCTCCTTCCGCTAACCATGGATTTCTGCTTTTTTGTTGCCAAAACAAATCCTCCTCTCTATAAGCCTCTTTGAGTGCTTTAGTTATTTCCATTAATTTCGTATGTGTACTGTTATCGCTTCTTTGTATCTCCTCCAAAGCCTTCTGTAATTATTTTATTTTTTCCGATCCATTCTCCATATTGTGTTTCCGTCATATAGAAATCTCCCTACGGCAATTAGACAATCTGTCTACAAAATTTCGCCTAGACAAACCTGTTGTAGTTTCCCAACCCATGGCTATTGCTTCCATAAGTCCTTCCTTACCCATCCATCGTTTATCAAACCTAAATTGTTTGCTCTTTTTTTGTTTTTTTGTTCAAAATGTTTGCCATAACTGGTCTATGATCAGAGCCCACCATTCCTAAATATTCCAAATATGAATGAGAAAAACATTGGTGCCAATCTTCATTCGCCAAAGCCCGATCAAGTCTGCATCTGATTATCCCTGATGGCTTTCGATCCCGCCAAGACATACTGTCTCCCAGGTGCGGGAAATCAAGGAGACCACAGTTTGAAATAATATTGTTGAAGGGTACAAAACTTGAATGATGCCTTGTACTTCCTCCGTTTTGTTCATGATTACCGGTTATTTCATTAAAATCACCTATGAGAAACCAAGGGCTATCCCGGGAAAGACTCATCCTAGTCAATATTTCCCATACTTTTTCTCGTTGTTTAAGAATCAAGTCTCCATAAATAAATGACATATAAACCTTTTGGCCTTGTATTCTTGCCTCAATATCTATTATTCTGTTATCGCCATACAACACAGTTACCTGTGAGTAATTATGATAATAGAGTGTTAGACCCCTACTAGATCCATTTGATTCAACTGTGAAAATATTATCATATCCAAAGTGAGCCTGAAATTTTTGCGTGAAATATAATTCTTGCCTTGTTTCCGATAAAAATAAGAATTCTGGACGATGCTTTTGCCATATCTCCCGTAGGTAACTGATGGTCCATTTTGATCCCAACTTTTGATAATTCCAACTGATGATCCGCATAATTAAATAAATATAAATCCTCGTTTAGATATTCATTTAACCCAACTAGAATATCTAAAATAAAATGAATTATATCTCATAAAGAGATCCAAAGGGGATATAATCGAAACCCATAACAACGTCCAGTTTTTGTAAATAATATTTGATTTGCAACTTCCTGCTAATTGAGGCAAGAAATCGTAAACTACCTTCGCCAAAATCCCATGTAAATCCCTATAAGAATCAATAGTGGAAGGATTCCTCAAGAATTTCTTATAGACCATAAAATCTGAACAAAAACTTCCAAATAATAATTTCATGCATAAAAGCACGCCTGTTCGTACATCAATTTGGTTTCTTGAACCTACGAGATAGACGCTTAGTCTCAACTCTTCGATAGTCGTACCAAGCCAAGGAACCAATCCTGTTCTAGAACCGAAAACAATATCTAATCCGTTGTTGTTGTTTTTTTTGTCACCAGGGATCGAAAAGTCACCAAATTCCTTATCTAGTTGCCTTGAACGCAAGTTTACATACCACCAAACATATCAGTTGTATGCCTAAATTCCCATACCTTCAGAGATATTTCTTCCGTATACCACCTATTGATCTTATCGAAACTGCAAATTTTATAACAGTGGTGTTCCCTTCCACCAATAATCCAGCAAACATAATTTATTAACCAACATAACCGTCCAAGATCGTTCATAAAGAAAATCCCGGCATAGAAAGATGAAAACCAGAACCAAGAAATGTAAGTGTAGAAACAACAAACCAAAAAGATAATTTCCTTATTGAAATAAACCAATATTTGCAGCCAAGGGAGACGAGACTTATTATTAAAAACCAAGTACATTTTATTCTTATTCCTTGAGAGCACTAAACGTAACAATTTCATATCCATATTAAAAAGACCTTCAACCATCATGAGAACCACCACTACTAACCAGAGGTCCTTCCCCATCGAAAGAAAACACGTACTAAGATCCTTCATTCTTTGGGCTTCCCAAGATCCCACCTTTATTTCGGTAGATCCCTTCTCCCAAACCTCTTCACTTAACGTTGCACTCCGAGACATCCCTCTTAAGATTAAAAACAACTCAGAGAGCCAAGTTTTTTCCCCCTATTAATAATCAGAAAGGATGCAAACAAAAATCGTGAAGTCCATTTGACTCCTTACGGTAACCTATATAGCATCCCCACACGATTCCAACTTAAATTCCCACTGATTTTTTTGTCAGCTAAATCAATCCCAACGATGGTCTTTCCATGTGATCTTTTCCAAAGTAATTCCTCTAAACGTTGCTCAAAATAACTGCGTATTTCCAATCCTTGCCCAAACTCTAATTCACGCAAAGGAATCAGACCTTGCCAAAGACTCCCCTCGTAACAGCTCAGACAAGAAACCGTGTTCCCGGATCGTGATCTCGTAACACCACCGAACGAGATCAACCATATCTCTCTCCAAACAAAATCGATCATGAAGGATGTTATAATTACCAAAAGAAACACCCTAAGGCTCCTTAAAATCTTTGAGATTCTCCAGCCGGAGAAAGAGTACACTCTCTTTCCTTTGTATAACCCCAATAAAGGTTTTGCCTTCCTCTTCAAAATCTCTCCGTGAGATACCGTAAATCTCGAAACCTTTCCCATAATCTTTAATCGATCTCCCATAAACCACATAAACAAAATCCAACAAACCAAAAGGATCTGTAAGTAGGCTAGTCGGATCGACTTCACCCCTTAACAGAAACGTAAACCGACAGAGGTTGAAACCATTAGAGATTCCAAACCACCGATAACCCAAGAAAACCTTGATTGAGACAGCAAATGAAAACAACTTTAAGTCTTTCATTCATCCCACATCGGACACTCTACACATTTTCTGTTTGTTTATAGATTGGACGAAACGAGCTATCTCACAACAGAGTTAACAAGGTTATTAGTGGATTACACTTTAGGTAAGTAATTGATTTTTGGTTAACCGATAACCGAATCGAATACCGAGCTAATTTAATTATTATTCTGATCGGTTTATTTCTAATTTTTCTCGGTTCGGTTAACCGAAAATATCGGATTCTTCGGTTCGGTTTATTTGGTTAACAACCGAATGCCCATGGCTAACTTTAAGTGAAGTCTTTATATACCAATTGAACATGCATCAATTATAACGGTGGATTAATTATTTTTTCACTCACTTTTTTGTGTGTGCCAATTTAAAGATTATCGTGAATATCGTGTTGAGAATAGATATGGATATACTGTTCAATCAGATTGTTCCAGATGGATCCATTATCCACCTGACTTTAGTAGTCACAAGTATCCATAGTCTTAGCATCTTAAACACAATTTATTTGTTAATTATAAACGAAAGTGTAAACGCCAATTAAGATATATTTTCTTTAGTTAAATCATAATCTTTAGCGTTTTAAGCAAAATTCCTTTATTAATTGTAAACGTAGACGGAAACGAAAGGTTCTCCTATAATTTATGCTTGCCTTACATTTTACAAAATAAAATATACTTTTTAAAAGACAATTGATGTTTAGTAGTTTAGAGAAACATGTTTCCACGTATATTATGTTGGTTAATCTAGCTAACAAAGAGCCCAAGTATCTAATCGAGCAAGGATTAGATCAAGGGTAAATTAGATTTTAGTGATGTCGAGTTAAGGATAAACTAGAGTTAAGGATTTCCTATTGTGATTAGGATTTAGTGTTGAGACTTCTCCCTATAAATATCATAAGCTATGTGAGCTATGATATACTGAGAATCACAAGGTTTAGTTTTTGTGAAGTTTTCTAAAACCTAATAAAAGAAGAGAGTTTTTTTATATTCGATTCTTAAGACTTACATTTGGTATCAGAACCTCCCTTATAACAAAGGGAGAACGATCGAGAGAGAGGCTATGAGAAGATTGATCTCATGAAGGAGAAAACAATCGGCGGCGGCAACACGATCCAATCTCGTGAAGGAGATAAGATCAAATCGGCGTTACGATCTCGTCTTTCGGTGGTTTGACGAGCACGGTGAGGTGCTCATCAAGGCATGGAGAAGAACGAGGAGAAGACGATCATGACATCAACATCGAAGGGAAAAGAATCGATATCCTCATCGGTTCAATATGTTAAACGCGACTAACTACACCGTATGGGCCATGAGAATGAAGGTGGCGCTTAGGGTCCATAAAGTGTGGGAAGTAATCGAATCCGGTGGTGAAGACTCGGAGAAGAACGATATCACAACGGCTCTACTCTTTCAATCAATACCCGAAACTCTAATCTTGCAACTTGGAGAGCAAGACACGGCAAAGAAGACTTAGGAGGCAATAAAGACACGTCACATGGGGGTTGATCGTGTTAGAGAGGCACGTTTGCAAACCTTGAACTCAGAGTTTGATCGATTGGTGATGAAGGATTCGGATACGATTGATAACTTTGCTGGCAAGTTATCCGAGATCTCATCTAGGAGTGCTGCCCTAGGAGAGATTATTAAAGAATCAAAGCTTGTGAAGAAGTTTTTGAAGAGCTTACCACGACACAAATTTATCCACATCATTGCATCTCTTGAACAAGTGTTAGATCTCAATACAACGGGATACAAAGACATCGTGGGAAGATTGAAGGCGTATAAGGAACATATTGGAGAAGAAACACAAGGAGATAATCAAGAAAAACTTATGTGGGTAAACTCTGAATCACAAAACACGAGAGGTGGATTCAACGGCGGATGTCGTAGAAGTCGAGGAGGTGGATGTGGTCGAGGTAGGGGGTGAGGAAGGTCTAATCAACCTTCAGATCAAAACCAAAACCAATCGAAAGATAAGCAAAAGAAAGACTACTCGAAGGTGTTGTGTTATCGGTGTGATAAGTTGGGTCACTTTGCAAAAGTATGTCCCGAAAGGACTCAAAGACAACAAGAAGAAAATGTAGTAGAGACGAAGATAGCTGACGGTGTTATATACATGCATGAGGCAGTGTTTTTGAATGAAGAAAAGGTGTTACCCAAGAAATATGAAGCCGAAGGTACAGACAACAACATATGGTACTTAGACAGTGGAGCAAGCAACCATATGACCGGAAATAAGTTTTTCTTTGATAAGATGGATGAAGCTATTACAGGAAGAGTAAGATTTGGTGATGGCTCGTGTGTAGAGATAGCTGGAAAGGGATCCATTTTGTTTGTGTACAAGACCGTAGAACAAATATCACTAAACAATGTCTATTACATACCATGCGGATAGGAGCTCAACGTGTCTTCAAGTAAAGAGTGATGAAGTGAGTATGGATGGATGTGAAGGGAGTATGAAGGAGGAATACTTAAATCTATTCGATCCTTGTGGAAGACTTCTTGTTCATGTTACAAGAACTCCAAACCGACTCTACAAAGCTACCATGCGGATAGGAGCTCAACGTGTCTTCAAGTAAAGAGTGATGAAACGACATGGATGTGGCATCAAAGGCTCGGACACGTTAACTTTAGAGCTTTGAAGAGTATGGCTGACAAGAAGATGGTGATTGGGCTGCCCACAACAGAAATAGAAGATGAAGCGTGTGAGTCGTGTTTAGTAGGAAAACAAACTCGCAATCCGCTTCCGTCGAAAGTAAGTTTTCGTGATTCTCAACTACTTGAGCTGATTCACGGTGACTTGTGTGGACCAATCTTACCATCGACACCATCAAGAAACAAGTATATTTTCGTGTTGATTGATGACCATACACGATACATGTGGACTGTTTTTCATGAAGGAAAAAGGAGATGCATTTGAAAAGTTCAAGCGATTTAAGGTAATGGTTGAGCAGCAAACCGGGAAGATCATCAAGACGTTTCGAACTGATCGAGGAGGAGAGTTTACATCAACTGAGTTTAACTCTTTTTGTAAACTTAACGGGATCTTACGTCACTTGACTACACCATACACTCCCCAGCAAAATAGTGTCGTTGAAAGACGTAATAGAACATTGATGGAAATGACGAGAAGCATATTGAAGACCATGAGACTACCAAATTATTTGTGGGGAGAGGCAGTACGACATTCAACCTATTTGATAAATCATGTTCCCACAAAAGCTTTGGTATCCCTATGAATGCTTCTCGGGAAGAAAACTCAATGTTGAACACTTAAGAATCTTTGGTTGTCTAGCTCACGTCAAGGTGGAAGCAGCGCACTTGAGAAAGCTAGATGAGAGATCAAGAATTCTAGTGCATCTCGAGATTGAACCCGACTCCAAAGCTTACCGCTTATACGACCCGAAAGATAAGAAAGTCGTTGTAAGCAGAGATGTCGTATTTATTGAGAACAAGAGTTGGAACTGGAGTGGTCAAGACCATCAAGAGGATGGAGAACCAGGGATGTTCAGCTTGGTCAGAGGAAATACTACATATGTTGAAAATGAGTTCGAAAATGAGAGTGAAGATCATGAAGAATTCGACAATGTAGCAAGACTCGAACCAAACCCGGATACTCAGCATGAAACAACTCCCCAAACCAACACGTCAAGAGGTCAAACCAGAACAGGTACTAGAACTCATGATAGAGTTTTACCGATTGGAGAAAATAGAGAAGTTTTCGGAACACGTAGCGAGCTGTTCCAGCAACCTGACGAACCTGTTTTGAGAAGATCAAATCGTGAATCCTCACGAACAAAATATCTTGAAGACTATGTGTTACTTGCAGATTTGGAGTGTGAAAGATTGTTACTAACTATCAATGGTGAACCGGAAAAATATGAGGAAGCCGAGAGTTCAAAAGAGTGGTTGGAGGCGATGAAGATAGAGATTGATTCTATAGAGAAGAATCACACGTGGACACTAGTGGAGAAACCAAAAGGAGCCAAACCTGTTGGACTAAAATGGGTTTATAAGATAAAAAAGAATGCTGACGGATCAATAAACAAGTATAAGGCAAGGTTAGTGGCGAAGGGGTATGTGCAACAACTTGGTATAGACTTTGATGAAGCTTTTGCACCAGTAGCTCGCATCGAAACTATACGATTGCTTATTGCCTTGGCTGCTACCAAGGTTGGGAAATTCATCATCTCGACGTGAAGACGGCGTTTCTACACGGAGAGTTGAAAGAAGCTGTTCATGTGTTCCAACCCTATGGCTTTGTCAAAAGAGAAGAAGAAGAAAAAGTCTATAAACTCTCAAAGGCTTTGTATGAACTAAGACAAGCACCTAGAGCGTGGAATAACAAGCTTGATCAAATTCTCAAAGGTTTGAATTTTTGAAGATGTTCTAATGAGCAATCAGTGTATACAAAGCAAGAAAAAGAGCTTCAACTCATCGTAGCTGTGTACGTAGACGATCTATTCATAACCGGATCCTCATTGAAGATAATAAGTTAATTCAAGAAAGATATGTCGTCTAAGTTTGAGATGACTAATCTAGGGAAGCTCACATACTATCTTGGGATAGAAGTAACACAAGGAGAAGATGAAATCTGCATCAAACAAGAGGGGTATGCACAAAAGATTCTACTAGACACAAGTATGGAGACTTGTAATCGTACACATGTTCTGGTGGATTCCGGCTTGAAACTGTCAAAGGCAGAAGAAGAAACGGAGGTCGATGCTACAAGATACCGAAGAACTATAGGTTTTCTAAGGCTAGATTTAGCATATGCGGTGGGTGCACTTAGCCGATATATGCATAATCTGAAGGAATCGCATGGACAAGCCATTAAACATGTGTTGCGGTACGTGAGAGGAACGACAAGCTTGGGGCTGAGATTCAAGTGAGAAGGAGACGAGAGAATCGTCAGCTACATCGACAGTAGCCACAACATCGACATAGACGATGGGAAGAGCACGGGAGGCCATGTGTTCTATTTCGGCGCACCGCCGATAACTTGGTGCTCACAAAAGCTTCCCACCGTGGCTTTGTCTTCTTGTGAGGCTGAATTCATGGCTGCTACAGCTGCAGCATGTCAAGCTATATGGCTCCAAGAACTACTCGGAGAAGTAATCGGAGACAAAAGCAAGAAAATTGTTATTCAAATTGACAACAATTCGGTTATTGCTCTTACGAAGAATCCGGTATTTCACGGAAGAAGTAAACACATCCTTTCACGATATCACTTTATTCGTGAGTGTGTTGAAAACGAGCAAGTGGAGGTCGACCATGTCCCCAGAACCGAGCAGCGAGCTGACATATATCAATTTAGGTTGCTTTGCTATAAGTAGTTAAAATGGACTCATAAATCAAGAGGCTTCAATTTCAAGCCAATATCGAAGTATGCACATATATCAGTTCTCGTGTTATATATATTTGTCACCTACTCTTTATTATTTGATCGTAATATTTGATAAGTACTTATCTCCATATTATTATTTGAAAAGTCCATTTAAAAAGTAATATTTAATGTATAGAAAATTATATAATATTCTAGTTTTATTATATAAAATTTGATTTTCAGAATTAGTAACTCGCATGATCGCGACACGATAGTAGATGTCACTATATGTTAAGTCTAAATTTGTTAATATATTTAACGATAATAATTAAAAAAAAGTCCTAAACCCTATTGGAAAAAGAGAAATACATAAGTAAAAAAAGAATTATTTGTTTTTTCATGTTTGAATAAGACGTTTATGAAGAATTATAGATATCCAAAGGTTAGTTCACATAGTAATATTAGTTTAATATAAAAAATTAACTTAAGTGATTTAGAGATATTTAGATAGAGTAGATAAATTGAGATGAAAGTTTTTTTTTTTTGCCTCCAAACCACATTCTAATTAACCAAAACACGATCCAAATGAATTATTACACTTAAACTCAAGGGAGCCATGAAATTAATATTAGCCACATAAACCAGATTCAAACTTGAATCCTTTGCCGAAAGATCAGCCGCCTTATTAGCGGTTCTTCCAATATGCTGAAAAGTGATAGAGTGGTTTGCTGCCTTCTTCAGAATTTCCGATGTAAATGTTTGCAGTCTAGGCCACTCGCCCACATTTTCTAACGAATCAATCAATGACTTAGAGTCACTCTCGAAGATCACGGACCTGTAGCCTAGATTGGTGACGCAGTTCACCGCCCAAGTCAATGATGTAGCTTCTGCTTCCAAGGGAGAAAACAGTTTGGGATATGTTTTGGAACTAAAACAGACCAAATTACCTTCACAATTCCTCAGTATCCATCCTGTTCCACATACCTCTTTATGTGTAGACCAGCTTGCATCAACATTGCATTTTAAGAGACCCAATTGAGGCGGTCTCCATCTGCTAGTGCAAGTGTTCAAGGGTCTAGAAGGTAATAATGTACCCGAGGGGATTGTGACTAGTTTCCATTCAGATGCATCCACAGAAGACATCTCAACAATGTTATTAGCCTGACGTGTTGAACCCTCGAAGAGATGTTCATTACGTGCCTTCCAAAGCCTCCATATTATCCATGGCCATAAGTGACCTTCTTCACTCACTCTAGATTTTATATTATCAGGAGGATATAACAGCGTACCTAGATTAGTGTGTAATGAGGAGCTTGGAGAAGGATAGAAAAAGGTAGCCCACTGGCGACAGAGCCCAAACTAGTCTTGCAAAGCCACAAGTGAAGATAATATGATTTATATCTTATATCGCTTCACCATATTTAGGACAAGAAGAATATGATGTAAGTATTTTCTTGAGAAGATTGAGTCTAGTGGGTAGAGCATTAGAAAGACAACGCCACAGAAAATGCTGGTGCTTTAATCTTCCAAATCCCATCAAAGAGACCCGAGAAGTTAGATTGTTGCTCAGGAGCCTTATTAAGATTTGCAGGTTTTGAAGAAGCCCATAATCTATAATCGGACTTTACTGATTATTCTCCATTGTTGGTGAAGATCTAGGAGAAATTTGCCTTAGATATAGAGCCTCCTGGTTTGATTCTTAAGATGAGCTCACATTTTTTTGCTTCAGAGGCAGACAGAAGATTTAAGATGAGCCATTCATCACTTTCTTGTTCTCTGAAAAAATCTAGAGAATAGGGGCTCTAGGTGAGCCATCAAAAATCCAAGGGTCTGACCAAAAATGAATATCATTCCCATATTCCTTATTTTTACCCTTACGCATTAAATCCTGATTTTAGGAATAGGGGCTCTAGGTGAGCCATCAAAAATCCACGGGTCTGACCATAAATGAATATCTTCACCATTCCCAAATTTCTTATTTTTACCCTTACGCATTAAATCCTGACTCGAGAGAATGCTTCTCCATCCGTATGAGGGCCTATTCCCCAATTTAGCATGCATTACAGAGGAGGAATGGTAATACTTAGCTTTTAGGATCCTAGCCAGAAGGGACTAAGCTTGAGTAGTGAGTTTCCAAAGTTGTTTCGAAAGTAAAGCTTTGTTGAATCCCTCAAGTTCTCTGAACCCCATATCTCCATCTTCTTTTCTTTTGGTCAAGCAGGACCAAGTTTTTCAATGAATTCCAGTACCTGAATCATTTCCACCAGAAGGATGCTAGTAGGCTTGAGAGGCGGGAAATGAGACATTTTGGAAGAAGAAAACATGTCATGGCATAGGTAGGGAGCGCCATAGCCACAACCTTTGCAAGGACTTCTTTGCCTCCTTGAGATAAATACTTGTTGTTCCAAGAGGATAGTCTAGCCTCAACTTTCTCTACTAAAAATTGAAGAGTTTTAGTTTTTGACCTAGAGAAACCTTCTGGTAGCCCAAGATACAGCACCAAACCTCTTTCATTGGTTATGCCTGAGTTGTCTTTATCAAAGCTCTTGCCTCAGGTGGTATAAGCCTTCCAAAAGTGATACTGGATTTGGCAAAACTCACTTTTTGCCTAGAAGCCTCTTTGTAGTCTTCCAAAATCTGCTTAAGTGCAACTAGATAGGTTTCCTTGGCATAAATAAAGAAGACACTGTCATCTGCAAATAGTATATGAGAGATTGGTGGAGCTTTCTTGGCAATACACAATCCTGCAATGGCCTTTTCCTTCTCTGCTCTATCAAGTCTTGTAACTAGCATTTCTGAGCATAGGATGAACAATAGTGGAGAAAGGCAATCCCCCTGTCTTAATCCACGAGAAGGCTGAAAATTTCCATACCTCTTTCCATTTATCACCACTCCAAAGGAGACTGTGGTGATGCATTACATAATCCTATCAATCCAGATTGAACCAAAACCCAAGACAGAGATAACATCCTCTATGAACTGCCACTCTATTCTATCGAATGCTTCTATCATATCAGTTTTGATGGCTAGTCCAATGTTTGCCAAAGAATCATTGCTCTTTAGTCCATGCATTAGTTCATGGGAAATCAAAGTCTGTGATTGGTCTGCCTTGAAGAAAAGAAGATTGAGTATCCGAGATTACCTCTGGGAGTACTGCCTTAAGTCTTGAAGCAAGCAGCTTTGAGATAATCTTGTAGCTAAAATTGCACAGACTTATTGGCCGAAATTCAAAGAGCTTACTTGGCTTTTTTTCTTAGGGATTAGGCAAATGCTAGTTTCATTGATTCTGGGATCCAGATGCCCTGATTCCATAAACTCTTTTACCATTTTGTAGACTTCCTGACCCACGATGCCCCAATGATGTTGATAGAAACCACTTATGATACCATCAGGACCCGGACATTTGTCTGGTCCAAGATTGAATACTGCTTGCTTGATCTCACTATCACTGGGGACCCTAATGAGAGCTTCATTATGTGCATCTGTAATTTTCTTTGGTACTCCAACAAACATAGCAGAATGTCTCACTTTGGAGGTTTGAATCAGCTCTAATGCATACAATTCTAAGAAGAAGTTCACAGCTAGGTTGCTCATTTCCTTATTTGAGTAAAAAGAGGCACCTATACTATCATCAGTCAAGTGATGAATTGAATTTTTGACCATCTTCTGCTTGACAGAGTTGTGAAAAAACTTGGAGTTCCTATCCCCACCAAGAAGCTAGAATGATCTGCTTCTTTGCCTCCAGAAGTCTTCTTCTTCTTCATAAGCTACCAGTAATTGAGATTTGAACTCTCTATACAAATTCCAGTCAAACGCATCTTGATGAGTGATGGTATCAATCTGATTCTTAAGATGCAGAATCCTTTCCTGGGAATTTGTAGACACTGTTCTTTTCCAATGAGAAAGGGAGTTTCTGCAACTCTTGATTCTACTCACCAGATCAAGAGGGTCCTGTTGAGTGTAGTTCCATCCTCTATCCACAGCTTCAGTTAAACCCTCTTTTTCTTTGCACCTTCTATCATATCTGAATTGGCCTTTCCTTTTAAGACCCCCCAATCTAAACAGGATAAGATGGGGCTATGGTCAGAGCTAATTCTTGGAAGATAGGAGAAAATGGTTGATGGAAAATTGATAAACTAGTTAACATTTGCTAGCACTCTGTCAAGCTTGCAATGTACTAACTCCCCTCCTCTTGAGCTAAACCAGGACAGTGGGTTGCCTTCATAAGGAATTTTTATTAAACCACATTTGGAGAGCATATTCCTGAATGCATAGAAAGAGCTTTCAGGTCTCATGATACCACTTTTTTTTTCTTCATTGTTAAGCAGCTTATTAAAATCTTCAATGAGCATCTAGGGTTCTGCTTTGTTTTCACCCATTCTTATTATGCTCTCCCAAACTTTCTTCTTTTCACTACTAACTGGGTCACCATAAACTCCTGTCAAGAAGAATGTGTGACCTTTCCATTCAATTTTAGAATCAATCCATCTAGTGGATAAGGATAAGACATTGACTCTGACCTTTTCTTCCCAGAGTAGGGCCAAACCTCCACTCAATCCGATTGGCTCCACTGTGCATGTCAAACATCTTCAAATCCTTAGAATATTTTTCCTTTTGTCTACTTTTTTGTTTGGTCTCGCTAAGGAATATTATCTGAGGGGCATACTGACCACATATGTCCCTTAGATATCGAACTGTTAGGTTACTCCCAAACCTTGGCAGTTCTAGCAGGTTGTCCTCATATTGACTTGTGTGGTTTCTGGGGAACCACGAGCCTTTTGGAAGAGCTGTGACGTTTCACATGAGGAGTACGGGGACTGCAAGGAGTCATTTTCTTGTGGAGATGGGCGGGTGACTTGAAGTGCTGAAGGAGATCCACTCTGATTGGCTACAATAACAAAGGATAAGACATGTGGAATGTCTTGAATTTTTATCTCTTTCTAGCAGCATTCTTCTATGCGCTTGATCTTCTTTTCCTCTTCGAAAGAGATTGAGATTTCTGTTCCGATTGGAATTAAAAAACATCTTTTGGGAGTCCAGGTAATGTCACCTCTGAAGGAGTGGAGAGAATGATACCTGAGGATAAAACTTGTTCCCCCTTTGACAGCGGGAATTCCTTGACATTTAGACCAGATGAAAGCATTTGAGAAAGAGAGTGATAGAGTTCCCCAAGCCTTCAGACTGAAGTATTGAGGCACGAGAAGAGCCTTCACCAGAATGAAACAGATGATTAGATCTCTGCTTGTCAAGATGATCTTGGGTCCAGACTTCATCCAGATTTGAATCAGCTTGGGATTTGCCTTTGACCTTTCATTGAGAAGAAGATGCTAGGCCTTTGCCTTTATCTATAGGTTTGGAGCATGTGGATCCAGTCTGTCTGTCTACCGATGCCCTACCTTTTCCTCTTCCTCTACCTCTACCACTTCCTCTGCCTCTACTGGAAGTAGAGCGAGTGTTAGGATTTACTTCCTTATTTGGAATATCAGTAGCAGAGGAGGAACCATGCGATCATGTAGCCACTTTAGAGCTTTTAGAAGAGCTTTCTTTAACATCTTTCCCCTGTGTCAGACTAGCTTGTCTATGAGGGCACCAGAAGTTATCATGAGTTAAACGCTTGCAGAAGTAACACAACTTCTTGAGCTTTTCATAATCCAGCTCAACCACCACAGATTCTCCTGACATAATTTGAAAGGCTTTTTAAAGAGCAGGGGTTGGTCAATTGGAAGCCAGATTCTCACCCTAATGTACTCCAAGGAGTCCGAGTTTTTTGCATGCAGCTCTACCTCACCCACTTCACCCAGGGTAGCTCCTAAGGATGAGACTATATCCTTCTTAATTTTATGAAGTGGCAAACTTTTTATGCGGACCCATATGGGAATTCTCTCCAAGAAATGAGGTAATGGATTTGGACACCACCTTTCCCCTGTGACTAACCACCCATTGACAAACCAGGGACTCTGTTTGAGAGTAGATTGAAGATCCTTCTCGCAGTCAAAACGGAATTGCACTCTTTCGTGTCCCACAACTCTACCTTAAACTAGTCCGTCAAGATCCTAAATCTTTGGCAGGGCAGTGATCAGACCGATGGTGCTAATGCTGGAAGGATTAAGGATCCGGACTATCATACTCCCTTCAAAGTCATCTAGGGGATCTTGATCCTCTGAGTCCGGTAACAGTACTACTTCCTCGAAATTTACTTCTTCCTGCTCATTAACTTGTATTAGAACATTATACTAATTAAATTTAGTGTTATTTTATTATATAAAATTTGAACATTCTCACAAGAGTTTGACATGTATCAAAAATTCTTATTAACGGGATCGAGACAAGAGTAAACATATATAATATAATGCATAATTTTCTCATATATTTTTGATTAAAGTATAATAATGGTTTTATTTTTAATCTTTGTTATTTTCAGTGATATATCTAAAAGAAATTTGACCCAAAAAATATATATATTTAAAAAAATTGTGAAACTAATTCCAGTACATTGATAATCATTTTAACAAAATTGTAAGTTTGTAACTAAATTTTATGGTTGTTTTATTTTACATAAGTCATATATGATATCTTATTTTGTGTCACAAAATTATTCTTCAAAAATGATTTTAGTTAAGTTTTAAAATATACAAACTTTTGTAGTTAAATTCTAATTTGTGAGTGTTTCCGTGTACCATCAAGGCTACTGTGGATGGTATTTCAACGTCTTCCGAAATGGTTTGGTAGGTCGTTGTACTTATACTTTTTTTGACATTTTTCTATATTTGATGACCACATAAACCTCTTGACCTCTTCACTCATGAAATAAGATGAAAAAGGTTTTTTAAGAACATAATAGGAAAGAAAATCATATTGTTTTTCGAACAGTGGATGACAAAACAAATCAGGCAAAAATTATTAGAATCTTCCGTTCTAGAATAACTAGTAACTACAAGGTTTCAAACAGAAAAAAAAAAACTACAAAGTTTCCATAATCAGCAGTGTATGTAACATGTGTTGTCGCATCTTTTGAAAAACATATTTGTTTCTTTGAAGTATAAATTAAACGCATAAAGAAAATGAAAGAGTCACACATCAAAGCTCACAGTTTTCTAAAGCTAGTATGTCAGAAGATATCTACCATGGTCAAGGATAGACGTTGGATGACTACAGCCTTTGAACCACTATTTTTGGGGACGACGAGGGGTAACAAGAAATTTGTGGTCGATATAATAATATCTAACCCTCATCTTATACGGGAGTATAATATATTTCAATTTTCTCTCCCCTTCCGTTGAATTATCTATGGTTTTTGGTGCTGCTCTGAAGATGCACAGAAAAATTCAATGGTACAAGGTATTTTTTTTTTTCTTTTGTAGCTAAATTAATTTACTTTTAATTCTTAGTATTTGAATTCAAAATCTGACCTTTAGAAATATATTGAAATAAAAGGAAAAAAGTACACTATTAATTATAGTGGTTGATTGTTTATGTGAGATTTATATCAAAGTACGGATTTTATTATATGATCAAATCAGAGTAATTTTGATCCATTTTGCTCTACAACAATGTAAACGATGAATAACTAAGGGAGTAAACATTTTCGTCAAACGAGCATAGGCATATATGCTTTATATAAAACATATAAGTTAAATACTTCTAATGAATACAAGAAAATCCAGGTTATGCCTCTGAGAAGAAAAAACTTGGCGGCCAAGAAATCCAGAAGCACTAGGAAAGAACTTGCGAACCAGTTAAGAGTTTGAAGAAGTAAAAACATGAGCAAAAATAAGTCAAAATATGAGCAAGAAAAAGTCAAAACATAGGCAAGAAAAAAAAACAGAACACATCAGCAAGTAGGTTTTGAGAAGGTAATGTTAGTTGTTGGATGTCTTTAGATATGAATCCTCAAATCTCGAAAGTAATGTTAGTTGTTGGATGTCTTTAGATAACACAAAGTTTAATAATTCATTATGTGGAACTAATTCCATAGTACTAATTGCTAGATAGTTTTTTTTGCTTACATATATGAGTGAGATAAAGGTATCCTAACTTCAAGGTGCTCTTTTGATGACTTCCTCTTCTCACTACCAAAAGATGATTTTGGGTCTCTCCATTATATTCTTCTCCATAGCAACCATGCTTATGGCGTTCTCCACCGCGCTTTTCACGCACAATATATATGCCGTTGCTTGTGATTCCGGTGTTGCCACTGGCTTGCCTCCCCGTCACGATCTTTGTGATGCTGCAGTATCCCCTTCTCAAAGAGATGATTTCGTCCACATATGGCAACAACCTCTTCAAACGTGATACCAAGCCTTGGTTCTAACTATGAGTTTATCAATTTATTTACTCTATCAATTTTTTTGGGTGGTACAATAATATCATTGGCCAAGGCTATTTGCGAAATCTGTAGCTAATAGCCGAAACTATATCTATCTCCTTTTGTGTGGTTTGGTTTTATATCATTTATCTTTGTTAAGTAACGTTTTCTTTTTTATTTGGACGAATGATAAGACAATCATTGATGATAAAGTAACATTTTTTGTTTCTGTTTTGATAGGACAATTGAATAATTAATTTAATTTATAGTCTTTTATACTGTTCATTAGTTCAAAGGTGAAAATTTTCATGTACCGATATTAGTGACAAGGATCGGTGTAACACACGTCTCCGATCACTTCTAAGACTGTGCGAGGCCTATTAGTGTTACTTGGAGTCCGACCCCGACGATTTTAAGGAAATAAATATTCTACAAATATTTAAGAAGTTTAGAAAAAAAATTTCAAACTCAAAAGGATATATGTTTTTAAAAAGTTTGAAAATATGTAATGACAATAAAATTAAAATTATCAAATAAAAGAGAAAATAGAGTTAAAAAGACATAAATGTTAAACATACACAAATGTTAGTAAAAAAACACACAACCATCAAAACAAAGTTATGATAATTAAAAAATGCGAATATAAATATAGAAATATATGGTTTTGCATATTAAATCTTATTTTCAGTATATAGTATAGTCACTCATTTTTTATATATATCTCCAAGCTTCCTTTTCTTCAATATATAATCAAGTTTTATGGGCTACAGTATGAGAAATTATAAACATAGTTCTTTCTTATACATAATACTTTTATTTTATTATTAGCAAATACATATTATTTATAATGATTCGGTTTATTTCAGAATAATACTACGCATTTAAATTTAACAACATGATAATAAATGTTATTATTCGTTTTCTTTACTTTCTCAGAACTTTAAAAAAAAAAAACAAAGAGGAATGAAAGACAAACTTATCTAATATATTTTTTGCGATAATATACATTTAAATATGCTCCATTAAAATTTATTTAAGTGATAACGATTTGTTATATTGATAAATGATTCAACCACACAATAATCGTGACTGAGTTATTGAAAATTTCCAAATACAATTATTATAGCCTACGAGCTGCTAACATAGAGATATTTATGATTAGTCTAGCCCACCAATTTTTACGTACCATAGGATCGAAATCCGTCTTACACTTATCGAGCAGACCAAGCACATATGATTGATAGCGTCTCATTTCTGAATACTCATTGTGAAGCACTGCCCTATAAGCACCTTCAAGAAACCTCTCAACCCCTTTGTACGTTGCAAGGCAAGTACGAAGCTGTCCCTTGGCCAGAGGGTTACCTGCTTTCGGAAGAAAATCATCTCTAATGAGAGCAATTGTTGTTTTGGTAATGTACAATGCGTTGAACGCTGAGATTTTCCCTATGGTCGTGATTTCGGCGTGAGGTTTGTCGAGCTTAGAGATGATTGATTGCTCACAGTGATACGCGTTCACGGTGTTGAGGCATATTCCATCGATTAGAATCATTGTTGGTGCATCTGGTGAGATAGATGTTGTTGATGGGATTGTGTGGAGAATGATCAAAGATGTGATCATCAAGGAGATCCGTTGAAGAAAATCCATATAGGTTCTTGATGATTTTTTTTTTCTTGAGAGAAGAAAAAAAGAAATACTTCTATATAAAATGTTCGTTTTTGCTCTCGTTCGTTGTATGTAATATCATTTTCTATAAAAAGCATTTCTTAGTCGTACTTTTTGAGTACTTCCCATCTAAATTTATAAATACTTTTAACGAAATTTGACTAGATCGGCCATTGGTCATAGATTGTTATAATTATCGCCCTTGTGACGGGGTTTTCTTTAACTAATTAGAATCTGATCGCATTTTTCATTATATAAAAGTTAAATATTTTTATGGATCCAATTGGAAATACACTATAGTACGAGTTTTTTAGCGATATAAAAAAAGGTAAGCGATACATAAATATTTAAAAACCGTAAGATGTACTAGTACGAGATATTTGAAGAGAGTGGACCCTCTAAGCATTTTTAGTTCATTCTATCATAAGCTTTAATTGTGTCGTTTAATTACGTGTGGAAAATCTACATCTGGACACTGATAGTTATATATATATATACAGCATACATATATATTAAATTAATATCATTGTAAATGTAAATTAATATAAATTTTAAACGCAAATACTAAAGGCAAAAATTGATGCTAAAGTAAGTAGATATGACAACGCAAGTTATCTGCGTAAATATTTACTGATGATGTTAACACATGCGTTAAACGCAAACGCTAAGGAGGACATATTAGAGACAATAAACGCAAACGTTATTTGGATATATACTAAAATTTGGATAGTTTAAAAGTGATTTTAAGATTTTTTTAAAAAAATATATAAACAAGAATATATATATATATATATATATATATCTGAATGATTAGAGTAAACTTTGCTGTTACGAATGTTAGTGAGTTAGTTTAAATTAAGATCATTTGAGAAACTAAAAAAATATATTTTTGATATTTTAGTTTTTACGAATTCATCTTTTAAAAGAAGAAATATAAGAAATGGAAAATTAAGGTTTTCTTTCAAGATATATTTTTTCCCAATCTCTTTATAACCAATGTCATATTTAAGATTTTTAAAAGACTATTTTATCCACCACATACTTAACTCTCCTAAATTTTCAATTTAAAGCTGAATTTTCTCTCTTTTTAATTTTTTTGTTTTTCCTCAAAGCTCTTTGTTTTTTTCTCTCCTTTTATCAATCTACATTTTTTTCCTCTGTATTTTGTTCCGTCTCAGTAGTAGAAGAAGCGAGAGATATGAATCTTGTGGTGATAAAGCTAATGCGAATTGGAAGGTAAGAGATAGAGATCTCCAGCCGAGGAATTTCACCACAACAAAGATGAAGGAACATTAGACATGAATCTCGAATTAACTTTTCTCACTCACGACCGTTGCGTAAATGGCTAAGGAATTGACGCTTGAGCATCAACTATTAGTGTAGATGAGTCTTCTGGTATAAACCAAATTAAATTAAATTAATGAACCAAATTAAATTAAAATATAGTAAACCAAATTAAGCTTAAGAGGTTTGTGGACAAGCTATTGTATAGTATGGACCAAATTTTATTCGTAGACCCAATTATCGTGGACAAACTATTCAAAAAAAAAAATATATGATGAAAGGTGATTTATAAGAAGCAAGTTTCGTTGTTGGACAATCAGATTCCTCTCATATGCAGGCTCTTTGCTTTTTCTGAAATCAGTTATCATGAGCATCGTGAATTTTTGGATGAGTGCATTTCGACTTCCAAAAGGTTGTATTGATGAAATTAATGCTTTGTGTTCAGCTTTTCTATGGTCTGCCCGAGAACTTAACACAAATAAGGCAAAGTTGGCATGGAAAGATGTCACTACGCCTATGCTGAAGGTGTACTTGGTATCAAATCTCTCGTTGAGGTTAACACAGTTTGTTGCCTTAAGCTTCTTTGGAGGATATTAGCTTAGAAACCATCCCTATGGGTTCGATGGATACGAGCTAATATGCTTAAGGTTAATACTATTTGGACGATAAAAGCTAGCACAACGAAAGGTTCCTGGATGTGGCACAAATTGCTGAAGTTCAGAAATTTAGCTAAGAATTTTCATAAGGTTAGCATGGGCATTGGTGACACAACATCTTTTTGGTATAATTCATGGTCTCCTCTTGGAAGGATCATTGACATAACTGGCTCAAGAGGTATTATTGATTTAGGGATTTCCGAAAACACCATGATAGCTGATGTTAACACACGACGAAGAAGACATCATCGAGCTTCAGCGCTAAACAATATCGAAGATGAAATTCAAAAGCTGTTTGATCGCCCAACGCCTCAAGGACCGGATGTTCATCTTTGGCGCTGTAAATCTGATTCCTATAGAGATGAATTATATACCAAATATACTACACAACTCATTCGTATCAGCATGCCACATATTAATTGGTACGTCAATGTTTGGTTTAAACACTCAATACCAAAGTTCTTTTTTGCAAGTTTGGCTAGCTTTTATCAACCGTTTAACAACGGGCGGTAAAATAAAGCAAATTATAACTCAATATGTCTTTTCTATGGCATGTTTGAGGAAACACGGGACCACTTGTTATTCGCGTGCTGCTACACAAGGCCCTTATGGGCTGCTCTTGCTAAAAACCTGATGGCTCTATGGAGTGGCGAACATACACAACTACGTTCAGCTCGATTTCATCATTCGTAGATCGTTTCCTCTTTAAGTATGCTTTTCACTCAGCGGTTTATCAAGTTTGGAGGGAAATAAATGCAAAGCGGCATGGCAAGTCTCCATCAACAACGCGCAAGCTGTTTCTACTAATTGAAAAAGGTGTTCGAAATCGGATCTCTACCATCCCGGTAACGGATACACAATATAAGGACTGCTTCTCCACATGGATCACTTCTCGTGGCTTGATCTAATCGGATCTCAAGGATTATTTTTCAGAAATGTTCAGCTCTACAATCTTGGTCGATTTTTATGTCGTTTTTTCTTTCTAATCTGGCTTTTAACAAACAGTTAATACTCTTTTTCCCGAAGTTGGTTTTGTCCCAAATGGTTTTCCAATTTTGGGTTTTAATGAAGCTACTGTTTGTTAACCCTAAGTCGGGACTATAATCATTTTCTTCTTTAAGATGCATTCTTTGTAAAAACGTTTTTTTTTTGTTCTGAATATAATTTAATATTCATACAAAAAAAATATACGTATATATGATGAAAACCATAGCACAAATTATTCCAAAAATCTGATAAAAATAACTTTGTCAATTCTACTATAGATATCTAAATCATTTGCTAAATAAACAAAATTTAAATGTTATATGGACCAAATTTAAGTGTAATGGACCAAATTTAAAGGAAATTTGGTCTATGATATTAATTAAAAAAATTTCATTAACTTAGTTTGGTCCATAAATTTAATTGGTTCTAACTTGAGGAGAAGAAAGTGGTGGTGAGTCCACCAAGTATTATGTTGTTGCCAAAAATAAAATAGAATAAAAGTAGGAGGAATGAATGTGTTTTTTTGGACAAGATGTGAGGGATCAATAGTGATTCAATCTAATATTATATTGTTGCGACTTGCGAGAAAGAGAAACGAGAGAATAAATGTGACGGGTGAATGTGTTTATTGGACAAAGGCATTTTAGTCATGATCTTTTATGGATCCTAACAAAAATAACATTTTTTGAAGCCAACCTTAAAAGTGACATTTTTGAAAGAAAAAGTTATAAAAGTGACATTTTCTTACTAAATTCCCTACAAGAAATTTCTATCAACTAAAGGCCTATGATTAACTAAAACTATATTCAAATATGAAAACGATGTCATTTCGACATTGCAAAATTTCTCTTTTTATATTTATTTCGATCATTACCACAAATTCTTTCTTCGAATTTTATTTTTACTAATATGTCATTGAACATTTTTCGAGAGGTTAGCAATAATAAAATTACTGCAGTTAAAGCACAATTAACTGTTCTTTTACAATAAGTTACGAAAAGTTAAGTCTATTTTGGTGATAAGACAAATCAATTTTTTTTTCTTTAACTCTCTTCACAGGGCCTATAAGATATCGAAGTACTAAAACTTCCTAAATTCCTAATAATTGTACCTTTTAGATTAAGAAAAAATTATATGTTTGAATATATATTTTTCATTATATCTAATTATGTTTGCATGAGATTTAGAAATAATTTTATGTCTTCTAAAAACAAGACAACTATGATAAAGTAAATGCATGTCATACTTAAAACATATTCCCTCTGTTTTTTAAAGAGTGTTATTTTGGCACTTAAATTTTGTAACAAAAAGAATGTCATTTTAATATATCAATGCAATTTTTAACAAAAATTATCTTTTTGTCTTCAATCAAAATGATGAAAAAGATTTTGTATTAAATAAATAATTGTAATTAAATTAATAGTTAAAAGGTATAATAAAACTTTAATATTATTTTTTAATTTGAGAACCAAATGTTAGAATGACACTTTTAAAAAACAGGAGTATAAGAAATGATTGATCAGGTTATTAATCATATTTTTGGAACTAAATGTTTTTTCTAATAAAATTTTGTTCCATATATAAACTACTAAACTTATAAATCAATGGTAAATTTGAAAGAAAGTATTCATAATATTGGGTTTATAGTAAAAAAAAATTGATAGTCAATTTATTAATTTTAAATCATCACACTAATAAAATAAAGGAATATTTTTTTTCCATATATAGCTTATAAATCAATGGTAATTTTGAATTCATATTCTGAAATCCAAAGGTTATAAAACCTTGAAAAATAAAATCAAAGTTTTCTAAATGTTTGGAGAAAAGTTATTACCATATTTTTCAATGTCTGTGGGACCTATGGACGAGAACAAAGTAGAGCAAAGAGGAAAGACAAAGACGTGGCACCAACGCGTGAGTTTCAGCGTCACAGCCGTGTGACTCTTAACGAAGTCATTATCTTTAACTTTAACTCCTCTTATATATAACTAAAACACATCTTACAACATTTACAGATCGGTTCGCTTGTCTTTCTCCAAACACAACACCAACTTTTCAATCTATAACTTTTGTTAATCTAAGGTACATAAGTTCTTTACTTCCTTTTTTGATCTCTGTCCAAAGTATTTTGTTCTTATAAATATTCCTTGAATTTCCAGTTTTCTGTATCAGTCATTTTCTTGATAGATCTCAGATTTTGCGTTTCTTATGATTTAGTGCCTTTTACTTAGTAGGCTTTTTTGTTTGGTCTCATCTTCTATATGGTGAATTAATCTCTGCCTAACTCAAACAATTGTCCTATACTATGGTTTTTTTATTGGTTGAATCAATTGGAGATTTTCTTGGAGTTCTTGATTGGATGAGTATCGAACATTCTTGTTCATTTTTTTCTTAAGGAATAGTCTTGCTTGCTAGTAGTATATAGTGGCCTACGAGTCGTCCATTGAATCTCGGTGGTGAGGGTTGTAGAGTATAACATGTTCATTTTATCGTCTTAATAGGCGTTATGTTTTGTAGTTGCTAGCAACCAGCAATCACCGATCATGTTTTATTTTCTAATTGTTGGTTCAACAACACATTTCTGTGACAAGTTTCAACAACCAACTGCCAAAATTTTCAATTACGCCTCTTGCCTATAAATAGGAAAAGTGTAGCTCTTTTTCATAATGAGTTGTTATAACGAAAGTGTTTTTTTTTTTCTTTCTTTTTTCTAGCAGAGAATTATGTCATCGAACGAAGAAAAGGTCAAGAAAGAGAAACTCCATGTTAAAATGAAGACGCAGGAAGTGGATCCAAACAAGAAGGGAGAAAATGTTGAGTTGGAGATGGAAGTGAAGGCCAAGTCAATTGAGAAGGTTAAAACAAAGAATGAGGAAGAGAGTGGAGAGAAATCAACGAAGAAAAAGGAAAGAGAAAAGATAAAGGATAAGAAGGATGGCTCAAAGGTAGAAGAAGATAAAGATGACAAACATGACGAGAAGAAAGAAGAAAAAAATGTTTCCAAGAAACATGAAGAAGACCATGGAAGTGTGAAGGTTAAAGAGAGTGATGTAAAAGTGAAAGAGCAAGCGAAAAAACAGAAGAAGAAAAAGAAGGACAAAGAGAAGAAACACGAGGATATATCGCAACCAAAGGAGGAGGTAGAAGAAAAGGAAGGTAAAAAGAAGAAGAAAAAAGAGAAGGATGAATCAGGTGCAGAGGAAAAAAAGGAGGAGGCAGATAAAGAGAAGAAACATAAGGATGTATCGCAACAAAAGGAGGAGATAGAAGAAGAAGATGGTAAAACGAAGAAGAAAGAAGAGAAGGATGAATCAGGAACAGAGGAAAAAAAGAAGAAGGCAGATAAAGAGAAGAAACATGAGGATGTATCACAACAAAAGGAGGAGTTAGAAGAAGAAGATGGTAAAAAGAACAAGAAGAAAGAGAAGAATCAATCAGGAACAGAGGAAAAGAAGAAGAAGGCAGATAAAGAGAAGAAACAGAAAGAAGAATCTAAGGGTAAGGACGACAAGAAGCTGAAGGGGGAGAAGGAAAAGGGAGAGAAGGACGAGCCTGAGAAAGAAGATGAAGAAAAGAAAGAACATGAGATGAATGAAGAAGAAGCGGAAGATAAGGAGGGAAAGAAAAAGAAGAGTAAAGATAAGGCGAAGAAGAAGGAAACAGATGAGATATGTGAGAAAGAATCAGAAGATAAAGATGAGGATGAAGGAGAAATGAAGAAGAATAAGAAAAAGGAGAAGAAGAAGGAGAAGGTTAAAAAAGATGACAAAGAAGACAAGAAGAAGGACAAAAACCTGGAAACTGAAGTGATGTCTAGAGATATTAAATTAGAAGAACCAGAAGCTGAGAAGAAGAATATCAAAGATGCGGAGGAAGAAGATGATAATGAAGAGAAGAAGAAATCTAAAGGAGAAGGCGGTGAGAGTGAAGAGGGGAAGAATAAGAAGAAGAAAGATAAAGAGAAGAACAAGAAGAAAGATACAAAGGAAACGACAAAGACAGAGGATGAAGAAAAGAAGAAAGATCATGCCAAGGACGTCAATATAGAAGGGTCAAAAGCTGAAGATGGTGAGGAAGAAAAGGGGAAAAAAGCAAAGACAAAAGAAGAAAAGAAAGACAAAGATGTGAAGAAGATGAAGAAGAAGAAGGGTGGTAATGACATCGCTAAGCTGAAAACGAAGCTGGAAAAGATCGATGAAAAAATAGGAACCTTAATGGAGCAGAAGGCAGAAATCTTGAATCAGATTAAAGACGCAGAGGGAGAGAAATGATGTAAAGACTGAAACATAAAAGAAGTTGGGAGCAGCATAATGCAATGTAGCTGACTTAATAATTTGGACTTAGCAACATCCAGAGAGTTGTGTTAAATTACAAAGTTTTTTTTTGGCAAAATAATAAATTTTCGTTTTCTTTGGTTAGATGATGTTTGTGACAACAAAAAAATGAACAAAAAAAAGTTGCATTATCTATAGAAATTAAAGCTATATTTTTCAATCCAAATGCGGTTGGCTCAACCAATTAGATGGATGTTGTTAATATGTTGGGGAAGGGTTTATCTACGTTTGCGGGCTTGAAACAAGTACTATCAAAGGAGGCATGGACCAACAAAAAATTTGTATCAAAAACTCGAAATTTTCTAGTTATTATAGTAAAGATGTTAGAATTGATGTAAGTTTGTTATTGATGGTAATGAAAACTCATCTAAAGCTTTTATAAACTTAGGCAAAGAGAAGAAGAGGTGGTCCTGAATTTTATTTTGCAGTGGCAGAGTCACGTTTACCGAGAAGGGGACAGTAATTCCCACAAAATTTTGTTTTTGTTTTTTTTTTCCATGTATTTTTTTAATAAATTATATATTTTATTCAAAACTTTTATATCTATGTTCCTAGTGTTTCAAACGAAAAATATGTCCCCACAAAAAAAAAAAAAAAATCCTAGATCCGTTCCTGTGCAAAGGAGACATGAGCAATGTGATTTCCAAAGAGAAAGCCGATTTCACGTTACCATTCCGTTGCTTACGGCCAATACACTTCACAATACATATTTGGTATTTTCTATTTTCTATTTTTCTTGTACCAAAATTTTATTAAGGTAAACTATATTTCCAAAGTCATAAAAGATTCTTGTCCTATAAACAACCACAATAGACTATGGAGTAATAGTTTTGTCAGAGATAACTAATCTGTACCACTCTTTATAGTTTGGTATAAAATATAAATATTACACTTTTTAAATACTATTGGACCACACTGAATATAAAAGTTACCGAGGTAACCTCTCTTCACACACTATCAAAGTTTCTCCAATGGCCTCACTCTTTCTCCGCTCAAATACATTCTCCTTCTTCTTTATTACACTCGTGTCACTAGCTCTTCTCATTCTCCGGCAAGCCTCTGCGGCGGCGAGTTGTACAACTCCGCCGGTGATTTTTAACTTCGGAGATTCTAATTCAGACACAGGAGGACTTGTCGCTGGACTTGGTTACCCCATTGGCTTCCCAAATGGACGCTTATTTTTCCGGCGATCCACTGGTCGTTTGTCCGACGGACGTCTTCTCATCGATTTCCTCTGTAAGTAAAACAAAAGAAACAAGATCTCTGTTTTTTTAATAGTGATCGTGTTAGATCGTGTTAGAATGTACGGCTCAGATCACGTTAAGACATAAATGTCGGTGCGTCACAGGTGTGATCAATAAAACAGATTCGGTCATTGAAATCTAGTTGGACAAAGTGGGTCCCATGTTGAAATGTTAGAAGTCAATTAATTTTTTGGTTTGTTTTAGTTGAAGTGTTTTGATTTGGTTTGGTGAGTTTAGATTCAGTTTGGTTTTAGATAAAACATTACACCAAAAATAAAAATAACTAATTATTTTTGTAATGTTGTAAACTTTTAAGAGTATATATATGTATTTTTTTATTTAATCAAAAATATTAAATTTTGGGTTAATTCTGCGTAATTGCACAAAATTTAATTTAGATTTGGTTAGAATAATTTGATACATAAATTTCTATAACGTCCAGGTCATAAAAAATTTGGTTTAAATTTGTATTGATGAATTTTTGTTTGGTTCGGTCCGGTTCGGTTTAGTTCAGTATATTTTGCCAAGCTCTAGTTTTAAGTGTAACTTAGGGTTTGAGTGGAAAGACTTTTGGTATAGCTTAATGCTTATTAAAAGTCAATCACAAATATTTTTTAGAGCATTAAGTAGAGCATAGAGGGCTCTTTAGTGCTCTACACTATAATGCTCTTTAATTGAGCTTTTTTAAGGTTTAGAGACTTTTAAAAATTAAAAGATAAATTTATCCTTAATTATTAATTGAAAACCTAATACAAATAGGGTCATAACTTATACACATCATTTAAACTAAATTTTGTTTTCACGTCTCAGACATACAAACTCTCGGTGATTTTTACAATTGTAATTAAGAAAAGTTTCGAAAACATGATCATGATCACGTATATCAATTCCATACGTGTTAAAAAACTTCGAAAACATGATTCTCACATATATGACTTTTGTGTAATCATATATACCTAAGTATAAAATATTATGTTATACGTTCATCGAACATAAATGATGCTGATTTTGATGAGTACGAAAAATGGGAAAACAAGCATTGAATGTTTTAGATACAGAAGATGAGTCAGAAGTTGAAGCCACGCGTTATGAATCTACAGGACATACATACATGTCACGACTTCATAACAATATTGCAGAAAGTATTTGGACTAGTTAGTATTAGTTATGAAGTCGTTATAAACACGTTAGTCTTTTTCTCAATCTCTCTTAGTATTCTTTTTTTGTTTTTGCTTCCTGTTTGGTTACGTTGGTTTGGTCAAACTTGATATGTTTCATGATAAGAATATCTTTACTTTGGCTCTGATTGGTGACCATAAAAAGAACAATAAGAATGGAAAAGAAAATGAATAAGAAGGAAAAAAAAATGACCAAAATGAGGAACAAGAGGAACAAATGTAGATGGAAAATTAAACAAATGGTTATATTAAATGGTAACCAAAATATTGAATAGATATTTTTTAAAAATATTTAACATAAATATTTTTTTAAAAAGATTCATTTAGTGAATTTAGTTTATAAAATTCAATTAAAATAAAATGGTAGTAGAAATTTGAATATCTTATTAAAAAATATATATATATATATATAATTTTTACTTATTTAATTATAAATATTAATTTAAAATAAAATCATATCATTCAATTAAAATAATTTTTTTATGAAATTATATATACATATAAATTATAATAAATAATATGAAAAGTATTTATTTATAAAAATGTAAATATTATCAAAAAAACCTATTTTAAAATTATTTAATAATAAAAAACGAAATTTAAATTTTTGTTCCTCATTGTTCTTCTACAATTTTGGAGAAGAACATTTTTGTTCTATCATTCTTTTTTTTTGTTCTTGTAAATGGTAACAAAAGTTGTGGAACAAAGAAGAACATGACATTCTTCCTCATTCTTTTCCTCAAAAATGGTTATCAATCTGATTTTATGTTTTTTCTATTTTGTAAAATATTGTTTTCTTATAAAAAATCCAAAATAAAAAAATCATTTCTATTTTAGTAATTTTGTATATATATGCTCACCGCTTTACCAATCAAGTTTTTAATTAAATCTTAATGTTTTTATAGCATAATGCTTTTGGAGCATAATGCAACATAATGCTAATGCTTTATTTAAAGATTTACCAATCAAACCCTTAGTAGCCAACGTAATTCAACAAAAATAGCTCAAGTCGGTTCGATTATCATATATAAAAATTTTGATAGCCGAACCACACTCATTATATGATGGTGTATTGAGTTTGTATTGGCTTTTGATCATTCATTTAAAATTGGTAAATGAATTTACTAACGAGGAAATTTGCAGGCCAGAGTTTGAATACAAGTCTTTTGAGGCCATACTTAGATTCATTGGGTGGAACAAGGTTTCAAAACGGTGCAAATTTCGCTATTGTTGGATCCACTACTCTCCCCAAAAACGTCCCTTTCTCGCTCAATATTCAGCTCATGCAATTCATCCATTTCAAATCCCGATCACTGGAGCTCGCTTCTAGTTCGAGTAAACCTACCTCATCCCAAATCAATGTTGTATATCCTCTGTTCTTAGTCAATGATCTTGACTAGAGTTAGCATATGTGTTTTGTAGATTCATTAAAGGGCATGTTCATAACTGAGAATGGATTCAAAAACGCATTGTACATGATTGATATAGGACAGAACGACATTGCCCGTTCTTTCGCTAAAGGCAACTCGTATTCTCAGACGGTTAAGCTGATTCCACAAATTATTTCCGAGATAAAAAGTGGCATAAAGGTGAGATTTTCGGAGTTTATATAACTTTAGTATGCACCATGTAACCTTTTATAATCGGTTTTGCGGTCTGCAGAGATTGTATGATGAAGGAGGAAGGAGATTCTGGATTCACAACACTGGTCCATTGGGTTGTCTACCTCAAAAACTTTCAATGGTTAAGAGCAAAGATCTCGACCAGCACGGTTGCTTAGCCAGTTACAACTCGGCAGCTAAACTGTTTAACCAAAGATTGGATCATATGTGTGAGGAGCTGAGGATTCAACTTAAAGACGCCAAAATAATCTATATCGACATATACACTATCAAATACAGCCTTATTGCAAACTCCAACGAATACGGTAAAGCAGAGTTACTCATTCCCCTTACAATCAGTGACCGAATGAGATGGTTATATCCTAGTTAGATCAATGCAGGTTTTGAGACACCGTTAATGGCTTGCTGCGGATACGGAGGGACTCCTTACAACTATAATGTGAACATAACATGTGGGCACAGAGGCTCAAATGTATGTGACAAAGGGTCTCGCTTCGTAAGCTGGGATGGGATTCATTACACCGAGACAGCTAATACCATTGTGGCCATGAAAGTTCTTTCAATGCATTACTCAAAACCACCAACTCCATTCCACTTTTTCTGCCGTCGCTGAGAACAAAACTCGTTTTTCTTTTGCTGTTTTCTAACTTGAAAGTTTCTTTATCCGTCAAAACTAGTCCAGGGCATTCGGGTATTTGGTTCGGTTCCGGGTATTTCGGATAAAAGGGTTTAGGATTCATTCTGATATTTTAGAATTACGGTTTGGTTCGGTTCTGGTTCGGGTTCGGTTCCGGCTACCCAGATTATTGAAAAAAATCTAAAAATTGTTAAATTTGAATAAAATTTGGGTAAATTTTGAAATATATAACTTAGAACTTGCGGATATATTGATTATTTTTGAATATTTTGGTTACTTCGGTTTAAAAATAATTGATATCTTCAGATTTATAATTGTAATTTTAGATAATTGGTTATATTAAGTCTAAATATAATTAATATTTTAGGTATACAATTATATTTCGGGTATTTCGATTACCCATTCAGTTTTCGGTTCGATTCCGGTTCTTTCGGTTCTAAAATTTAAGATCCATACGGTTCTTTTGTCAGTTTGGTTCGGTTCTGTTTTGGTTCATTCGATTCGGTTATTTTGCCCAGAACTAGTCAAAATGTCGTTATGTCTAAGCTAATCTTTTTTATTTATTTTGTGTGATCTAGGTCCTTGTGTACTTAATCTCGTTTATTCTATTGGACTACTACTATGCATTTGTAGTATAGTATCTGGGTTAAATCTGAGCTATCAAGATCACACCAAATGAGGCAATTATACAATCATATCAGGTTCCCTGAGGGAAGTCTCTCCAGTATACCGCCCAAGTATTATCGATTTACAGGCTCATTCTAGGAAACTAAATTGTTATTTACGATTGAAACATTTTATTTCGCAAGTTGTATCTAGGTGTTTAGCAGTAAGCACTAAAAATGCTGAGAACTAGCCATAAAAATCTCAGATTTTAACCAAAAATTCCAAAAAAACTCAAAAAACCTTTTAAGTAATAAAAAATCCTTTTTTTTGCCCAAATGCCCAAATTTATGTTGGCCCGAGGCTGTCCGAGCTCACAAGTTGTTATCCTGGATAGTCCGATAAGGGAGCAAGGTATACACCATTGTCATTTCAATGCCATCTTTTGGATATGCTAACAGAATGATAAAAGTTCATTTTTGTTTGGGGGGGAGGGCAAAGAGTAGTGGAAGTCTCTCTCCTCTCCATTTTTAAATAGAATCTTTGTTTGAGCGATGATGTATCTTTAGAATCAGAAAACAACGATTTTATTTTCTACATACTCTTCAGAATTAGTGACGATGACGTTTTCTCAATAATAAGATGAAGAACCTTTTCCACACACTTAGATGAATTTCTCAAGTTTTCATAATTGTTATGCTTTTTTCTCTTTCTTTTCATCCGCTCTTGAAATTCGAAGGATGATTGTTTAGCACATAGTGCTTTGCAACCCCTAGCTGGATCACTTGTCCTTTAATTTAATTTCAAGTGTACTTGTCGACCAAAAAAAAAAGAGATTCACATTATTTATTCACGGATTGGAGTTGGAAATGACAAGCTTTTCTTCCAGTAAAACATAAATATGGATACAAGGAGAAAAACTTTATTACCATTGTCAAATGAACATTCCATTACATTAGCTGTCCAAGAAAAAAAAAGAAAAAAAGAAAGACATTCCATTACATTATAATTTAGGGAGGATTACTAGAATAGCCTAAGTTTTCGTGTTTATAACCAGAATATCTTAGGTTTATTAGATTGTCAAAATATTTTTTTAACCCCAAAATGATCCTTATTCAAAATGTTAGGAATAAAAGTATTACGAAAATGCCATTAATGAATTTTGGCGCCGCTGAAAAAAGTTCAAGTTAATTACAAAAAAACCTGCAAAATTTACGATCTTGCCACTCCAGGACAACAAATATGCGAAAACAAATCTGTGGCCAATTTGTTGGCATAGTAATCGCATATTTGTTTATAACAAATATGTGGCCGATTTGTTCTTACTTAACCACAGACTTGTAAATCACGGCAGATTTGTAAATCAGCGGCTAAAGAAATCTGTCGCATCGCACGGCAGATTTACAAATCTATGGTGCGACGAGGCAGATCCATTTGGCGGGAGATTTACAAGTGATTTACAAATCTGCCACCAAATGGATCTGCCGATTTGTTTAGCAGACAACGTAGATTTACAAATCTGTTACAACTTGTAAATCTGCCGCCAAATGGATCTGCCGATTTGTTTGGTAGACACCGCTGATTTACAACTCTCCCGCAGACTTATTCTACTGTTCATGCAAAGGATAATTACTAAATTGTCTCGTAGCGATAACAAATTTTTCCTAAGCGACAACAGATTTATTTTTCACGGCAGACTTATCTGCCATGGACGCAAATTTGTTCGACCATGTGTCCGTAGACTTAATTCTGACTAGACTAACCTTTTAGTAGCCGCAGACTTATTACCCGCAGAATTGTTGACACTCTTTGGCCGCAGATTTATTTCCAGTAGCAGCAGATTTTTTTTCCTGTAAATGAGATTGACAAATCTCGACCGATGCCCTCTAAGAGGTAATACCTAATTCAAACAAAGATGGAATTCCACATCATATGATTTCCAATTTTGTGGTTATGGGATGGTGTAATGAGTAGATCTAGGGATTCAGGCATGTCTACTGCTATTATGTCATGGAACTTTCATAATTGTGTCATACAGACCGGTGAGCTTTGTTTCCCTTATCTACTTGTGCAGGTGGTCCAGTTAATGTTGCTTGATTGCAAGCGTGCCACTGCCTTATTAATCCAAAATAGGGATTTGATTCCTTTATCTGAAGTTGTTCCACAATTTCTGAAAGCTGGCATAAAATTTCATTCAAGAACTTGTACTTATATTTGCATGCATTGTTTGAAGTCAGTCATGATTTTCCGTTCTCTTTCTCTTTTGCTTAAATATTTTCTTAAAATATATACATGCTGCAGGTAGAACTATATGCAGAAAACGATACTAAGATGTTGCTTCCGTTCCTACGTAGCAGTCAACAGTACAAATTAGAAAAGGTAGTCAACATTACAAGCTAGACAGCTTACTGAAATGAACTATCTCAGGGTTATGTCATTGTGACCTTGATCTATTGCAATATCTCAAGCATAAGAACTTTGTGTCAAGAAAGATTTTTTAAGAGAGCAAGTGTTTGTCCTGGGAAGGATGGGAAATGCAAAACAAGCTCTTGCAGAAGATCTTCTGCAGGCTGTGGAATTTGTGTCCATTCAGCACGATGATGATCTACTTACTCGCTCATTCCAACCAGACATACATAAATAAAGTGAGGAAGCCACCAAAGAGATGTAGTAACATATATAAACCCCAATGTTATAGTTAACAAACCATTCCCTTTTTAGTTCAGACAAATACAAGATATAAAGCTTCAACAATGAATTCAAAAACATTAACAGTACTACAAGATATAAAGCCACCACATGTCGTCATAACCTTCTCCATAAAATTCTTTGGAGCTCACGTCTATCGTTGGACTCTCGATAGCTGTCTCTCCACTCACTTTTGAGTAGACCTGTCCATTATTTGTTTTGCAACATTTGAGTGTGCTATAGTATATCGAAAATCAATTAAGAGTCTTATTCGGGACCATTTTTTCTCACCTCAGTCATCATTTCAGCAAGTTGTCTTATTCACTTCATTGTTTGGGTTGCCTACATTGATGATATGCCCATTGGCTCTCTCTGGGTTTCCTTGTTAAAATTCCCACAAGCAAATTCAGATGCAACTTCTCTGATAGCAATACAACTAACGAAATTGGCAATGAATGGAAACTCACAATCATCAAAAGGACAGCTTCAATAGCATCTTTGATGTAGATGAAGGTTCTCTGTGATTCTCCACAATCCACAAGCTTGAGGCTCCTGGAAAACAGAAAGCTAACCAAAGTTCAACAATGTTATCCTGGCAGAATAATCAAAACCATCATAAGATAAATAAAAAAAGCATGTGCCATGAATGCTTTGCCACTTGCATTCTCTAGATTATGATTCTTTCGAGGACAACCATATGCACATCAAAAAAATAAGTCTGCGACAACTAATAAACAAATTTGTGGCTTGTAAGAAATAAATCGGCGACAACAAACATTAAGTTCAAGCAGTGTCAATCTGAGAGGATATCATTAAAACAAAAACATTCAGCAGAGTGTGAGAAAAACCCTACACTAAGAGGGAACACAAAGGAAAAGACTGATCAAAGTTATAAAAAAAAAAAGGCAACATATACACCTTGGTTTCTTGGGATCTTCTTTCTCCGGAGCTTCAACGGAATGAACTACCAAAAACAAATCCAAATACAATATTATCACCATTTTCAAATTGATCTCAACAGACAAGAAAACAAAGATAGACCAATCATCGAGTTACCTTTTTCTGGGGTTTGAGTTCTCATGAGATAGAATCTAAGGAAAGCAATTAGACAATATTCACATGAGCGAGTGGCTGTAATGAAAGACAAGATGATCGAACGTTACAGAAAAATAATGAGAGAAGAAGAAGAGAGACGGTGTCGAAGGAGAAAGTGAGATTTTTTTTTTTTTTTTTTTCGAGGTTACAGTTTTACGTTTGAAAATATATCAAACTGAAACGGTGGAATTGAAATAATTTTCAGTATTTGAATGGCATTTTCGTTATTTAAAAAACTTTTTGGTTTAATGGACATATCCAAAGATTTCAAAGTAATTACTTGATATATTCTAGTTATTTCATTTGGGATATTTTAGATAAATTTTACTTTTTAACAATGGTCACTTTCCTAAGGCCAATGATGATATTGCACAACTCCACTTATCGCACGTTCTTATTCCAGAAAGACATTTCAGATTTGAAAGCAACTTCCATATCCTGATCTTTCAACAATGGCAACATTTTACGAGATATTAATTCATTTGGTCAACTATAATTATTTCCTTACTATTAATATAGTTATTTTCATTATGCACGTTCCAAATTGTTTTTTTTTTCTTTTTCCATACGTTTTAAATTTCTTTTGATATAATAAGTTTTTTTGGGCATTGGTAGAGATATCAGTGATGCTCAGTAGATGTAGTATTCTTTACATTTAGAAAATTGAGTAAAAATATACGAGGCCCAATCCAAATGTTTGTTTAATTAGACAAAATAAAAGCTTTGATTGGTGATAAAGGAAACCAGTTGAATTAAGATTCGATAAAACAAGATTATTAGGATGAGACTAAAATTATAAGTATACCAACGATTAATATCACTTTGTGAAAATAAATTAACCTGTCTCAAAGTGGGCAGCTTGAGAGATGGGAGAGATGACCGATCTATAGTTGCTTTAATGGAATAGTTATTTTCTCATGTCGCAATATATTGATGGTTGTTTACTGTATGGATCCCACATCGGAAGTTCACGAAACTTAATATTCTTCTAATTATGTAGTAAATTATTTATAACTCTTCTTAATATATATTTTATAATTATAATCATTAAAAAATTATTTGTTGGAAAGTTGCTTCTACTCATTATAATTCTACTTTTGATACTTTCTTACTTTTTTTTTCGTCAACTATCTTTCATTATTTAAATAGTAGAAAACATACGGAAGAGAAGTATAACTCACTAAAACAAAAGAAATACCGTTACAATAAAGATAACGATAAACTTGAAAAAGATAATGCACATTTTCAATGCGACATTGTCCGCGGCCTGAAAGCTCGCAGCAAAAGCAAATTGTTACTTTCTTACTTAAAATCTCTTCCGTTTGCCATAATTGTTTTTATTTATTATTTTTAACATAACTTTTTGTTTTGTTTTTATGGCTGTATTTTTTTCTAAACGGTTATGTCTGTGTAACATTTATTTCTTTTAAACTCTATTTTTTACTTATTAATTTTTATTTATTTATTTTGGTTATTTTCTTGCATTTTAGTTTTATAATAATTCCAATAATTTTTTTAATATTAAACCATTCAATAAAAATATTTTCTAAAGTCATCATAAATTTAAATGGTTCGTAATTTCGAGCACACAAAAATCTATCATTCCTCAGCGCTTCTTGACTGTTACAAACTTCCCAATTAGCAGAAGGAACATCAAATCGTTATTTCGAACACATCAGCAATTATAAACAGATCAGAAAACATTCAGACCAGCAAACAATTAGGTTTTATATTTTTTTTGTTTCTCTTCCGAGTCAAGTGTTGAAACTCTGAAGAACCTTACAGGAACACTCTGACGAAAATTGTCAGCTTTTGAGCTTTCGCGTGTCTTTTCATGTCCTGGTTAAAAATTCTAAACCATCTTGAAGCACTCCATTCGTGAATGAAGAAGGTTCAGTCAATCATACATAGAACGTACAGCACAACCACTGGAGTCAATTTCAGTTATGAGATCTCTCGTCTCTCACGAATCGGTCAAATCAATGAAGCTCGCAAATTTTTCGATTCGTTACGCTATAAAGCAATCGGTTCATGGAACTCCATTGTTTCTGGATACTTTGCAAACGGCTTGCCGAGAGAAGCACGCCATCTATTCGATGAAATGCCTGAGACAAACATCGTTTCTTGGAATGGGTTGGTTTCAGGGTATATTAAGAACGGGATGATTAACGAAGCTAGGAATGCGTTTGAGAAAATGCCTGAGAGGAATGTTGTGTCGTGGACCGCGATGGTGAAAGGTTATGTGCAAGAAGGTATGGTTGGTGAAGCTGAGTCATTGTTTTGGAGAATGCCGGAGAAGAATGAGGTTTCTTGGACTGTGATGTTTGGTGGTTTGATTGATTATGGGCGTATTGATGATGCACGTAAGTTGTATGATATGATGCCGGTTAAAGATACTGTAGCGAGTACTAATATGATTGGTGGGTTGTGTAAAGAAGGAAGAGTGGATGAGGCAAGGGAAATTTTTGATGAGATGAGGGATAGAAATGTGATTACTTGGACTACGATGATTACTGGGTACGGGCAGAATAATCGGGTGGATATTGCTAGGAAGCTGTTTGTAGTGATGCCGGAGAAAACTGAAGTTTCGTGGACTTCAATGCTTTTGGGGTATACGTTGAGTGGGAGAATGGAGGACGCTGAGCAATTCTTTGAGGAGATGCCGATGAAGCCGGTTATTGCGTGTAATGCTATGATTGTTGGGTTAGGAGAGAAAGGAGAGATAGCAAAAGCAAGGAGGGTTTTCGATCAAATGAAGGATAGAGATAATGCGACTTGGCGAGGAATGATCAAAGCTTATGAAAGAAAAGGTTTTGAATTGGAGGCTCTTGATTTGTTTGCTCAAATGCAGAGACAAGGAGTCAAACCGTGTTTTCCATCTTTAATCAGCATTCTTTCGGTCTGTGCCACCTTAGCAAGTCTCCAGTATGGTAGACAGGTCCATGCTCACTTGGTGAGATGTCAGTTTGATGTTGATGTGTATGTTGCCTCCGTTTTGATGACAATGTATGTCAAATGTGGTGAGCTTGCAAAAGCAAAGCTAGTATTCGACCGGTTTCCCTCAAAGGACATAATCATGTGGAATTCAATTATTTCTGGTTTCGCATCACACGGTATAGGAGAGGAAGCTCTTAAGGTTTTCCATGAGATGCCACTGTCTGGTACCATGCCAAACAAAGTGACCTTAATTGCAATTCTGACGGCATGTAGCTATGCTGGAAAAGTCGAGGAAGGGCTTGAGATATTTGAATCAATGGAATCAAAGTTTTGCGTGGCGCCAACGGTTGAGCATTATTCTTGCACGGTGGATATGCTTGGGCGTGCAGGACAGGTAGATAAGGCAATGGAATTGATCGAAAGTATGACCGTAAAGCCAGATGCTACAGTTTGGGGTGCTCTGTTGGGAGCGTGTAAAACTCACTCACGACTAGATTTAGCTGAAGTTGCTGCAAAGAAACTCTTTGAGATTGAACCAGAAAACGCTGGTCCATATGTTTTGCTATCCAGCATAAATGCATCTCGATCCAAGTGGGGAGATGTTGCAGAAGTGAGAAAAAACATGAGGACAAAGAATGTAAGTAAATTCCCTGGTTGTAGCTGGATTGAGGTAGAGAAAAAAGTTCACATGTTCACTCGCGGAGGTATAAGAAACCATCCCGAGCAGGCGATGATATTAATGATATTGGAGAAAACAGATGGATTATTGAGAGAAGCTGGTTATAGTCCTGATTGCAGCCATGTGTTGCACGATGTAGACGAGGAAGAGAAAGTGGATAGCTTGAGTCGTCACAGCGAGCGACTCGCAGTGGCTTATGGGCTCTTAAAGCTACCCGAAGGAGTACCCATTCGAGTCATGAAAAACCTTAGAGTCTGTGGAGATTGCCACTCTGCCATTAAACTTATTTCTAAAGTGACAGAAAGAGAAATCATTCTAAGAGATGCTAACAGGTTTCATCATTTCAACAAAGGGGAGTGTTCCTGTAGAGATTATTGGTGAGATTGGTCCATCTTATTGGTTTAATTCGGTTCAACTTGTATTGGTTTAGTTGAGATGTGTGTATACTGTATACTATATACTATAGTAGTTTATAAGAAGAATGTTTCACGCATATCAATGCACCACTTGAATCAACTCAATTTTATCATCTTGCAATTATTCGTTTAATTGAATCAAATCTGATTTGTTCTTATTATCTCTTTGGGAAGTGACCTACCACTTTTGTTATATCACTAAAGAATACTAGACATATGTACCTCTTGTCTCGTGTCTTGTTCTGTCATCTGTGATTATCAAACTTCCGTCCAAAGTGGAAAATGATTAAAGCTAGGTTTCAATTGATTGGATAAGGACAAAGACTGGTTGTTGAGTCACATTTTCTCTCTCTCTTTCTCTCAGATTTTACAGGCAAATCGATTGATTTCACTCGAAGAGACACACAAAGCTTTCAATTGTGTTCATCGTCTCTCAGGTTTCAGTATCTGTTTTCTCTAAGGTAAAAGTTTCTGACTTTTACGTTTTTTGATCATTTGCCCATCTTTTGAAACCAGTTTTCTATATTGGGTGTTCTAAAAATCTGCGATTTGCTTTCTCTGCTGTGATCAGACTTCTGAAAATTTTGATCTTTTTATCGTCCAAATCAGTTGGGTTCGTACGGAAATAGAAAAAGCTGCAAACTTTGATAAAGTCATACAACTTTTATGTTAAACTTGTTGAGATCTGGACTCGTTTCGTCATTTATAATTTCATCAAGTCTGATTGTTCTAAATCTGGCTGGTGTTTAGATTGTAAATAGGATAGAGTCACTGTCAGTGTCCTGTATCCAGTGTCTCTGATAGCAACAGCTTTTTGTTTCAGTTGTATTGATGGGTTCTGAAGGACCAACGGGTGTGACGATTCATATCACAGGGTTCAAGAAGTTCCATGGAGTTGCTGAGAATCCTACGGAGAAAATGGCAAACAACCTGAAAGAATATTTGGCGAAGCATAGTGTGTCCAAAGATGTGATTCTTGGAAGCTGTACTGTGCTTGAGACCGCTGGTCAAGGAGCTCTTGCTTCTCTTTATCAGTTGCTACAATCCGCGATTAACACGAAAGAACCAGAGTCATTGACCGGAAAAATTATCTGGGTTAGTTAGTTAGTTAAGCTAAGTGTGAGTACCAGATTTGATTTCTATGTTGAAGAAACTCATTTCTGATGTCTCTTTAGGTTCACTTTGGAGTTAATAGCGGCGCTACAAAATTTGCAATTGAGCAACAAGCTGTGAATGAAGCGACTTTTCGTTGCCCTGATGAATTGGGTTGGAAACCTCAGGTTTTGGTTTCACTCTCCTTTGGTTGTTCTTGTTTGATTAGTTGTTTAGTTCCGTGAAACATTCTTGTGGTCTGCAGAATTTGCCAATTGTTCCTTCTGATGGTCCAATCTCAACTGTAAGAAAGGTATGTTGATACTGTCTCCTTGAGCTGTGTTTCTTGACCTTTTGGTCTACAGAATTGGCCATTCTTGTTTTTATGTTGAATCCAAGTGTTGTGTATGATTCACAGACTACTCTTCCAGTTGAAGATATAACAAAGGCGTTGGAGAATAAGGGCTTCGAGGTGATATCATCGGATGATGCAGGTCGATTTGTGTGCAACTATGTCTATTACCACTCTCTGAGATTTGCAGAGCAGAATAAGACCAAATCACTTTTTGTTCATGTTCCTCTTTTCGTTGCCGTGGATGAAGAAACCCAGATGAGATTCACGGTTTCTCTGCTGGAGGTACTCGCTTCTATTTGCAAGTAATGTTATCCCAAATGCGGATATTCTTGTTCATGAAATGCGCGACATGGACCGATTTGTCTCCCCACCAAAAAATCGCCTATCAATAAATGGAATATAAGTGCACTTCTCTACTATCTCCTCTCATATATGCATCACGTCTTTCAAGTTTCGGAAACTAGATTAATTTTCTTCTTCAAAAGTGTTCGCTTAATGAAATGAAATATGATATATGCCTAACTCGATTGATCTTTCGGTCAAAATACTGAGTTGAGAATTTGGAAAAATTGCATCTTTCGGTCAAAATACTAACCTTTTATGAATCTGTGTTTATGGATCTTCTTCTGTTTGACGTTCACAATAACTCTTCCTACTTGCAAAGTATCTTTTATATTCTTATGTTACAAACTCGATTACTTCTTTTAGCCTATCACAACTGAATGTAGTGTGTATTCTAAAAAGTTACAGACTTTCAGGACAATGGCTAACCTTTAGACTAATTTCTTCGATACTCTTTACTGACATCGAATCTACCCTTACATTTTTGTGTTTGTATTTGTTCTGAATCTGATTACAAGTTGGTGAACAGCGATGAACACATCTTCTATTAGTAGTCCGGAAGTGCCTCAAGCAGGCAATAAACAGGTGGCACTGTAATCTGCATGCTTCCATACGCATTCCAGCAGAACGGGTTTTCCAAAAGCTGGCCTTTGGAAGGAAACAGATTCACATCCATGAGTGTCAGGTTAGTACAGGGGACAGAGTCGCTGCAACCAAAATGCATCGGTGGGCTTCTCAGGTCGTAAGTCCCTTTGATATTTGCATACAGAACATCGCTAATAATGACTGCGCTGGTTTGGTTAGCACAGTTCTTGGTTTGGCAGTAGTACTGGTCTATCATTATAGGGTTACGAACGTTCACCATCAAAATGTTACTGAACACAATTCTTGAAACCGAGCCTGACCCTCCTTGCCATGTCTTGATCCGGACACCGTTGTCTGAGTTCCATATAGTTGAGTTTGTCACTGTTATGTTCGAGACATAAGCCTGTGAGTTGTGGACTCCAAGGCTGCCTATGCTGCAACATTACCCATAAGTTCGTTGTTCACACTTCAAACCAGAAAACAAAACAAAACTTTCTGAGAAAACAGAGCCTAAAGGCTGTGAATCTAAGCCTACTTACTCTATGAGAGGCACATAGAGTTTGGCAGATGGAGAAATTTAATGGAAATAATGAAAGAGGTACCTAATTCCATGGCTTGGACCGCACGTAACATTCTTAATATCGACATTAAAGCAGCCGGCTCCGATTGAAATACAATCATCTCCTGTTGTACCGAATCAAAAGAAACATATAAAACTGACTGAAAGAAACTACTTACTGCAAAAATGTGAAAAAAATACCATTGGAAATCACGGAATTGCGAATCTGAACATTATGTGTGTTCTCAATGTGGATACCGTCAGTATTGGGACTAGAAGCTGGGGCCTTGATGGTCACGGAATCTACAACCACGTCACTGCAGTTGTCAAACCTTACATGGAACTGAGCGCTGTTCATGAAGTTAAGCCCTTTGATGCTCACTTTTGAGCTCTGAAATATCCTAATCGCCTGATCATATCAAATCAAAATTGACATTTTAACCCAATATCTCTCACTAAATTTCAAATTCAAGTAAAAGTGTGATTCTGAAACAATGACTTACTACAGGACTGTCACAAGGACCGGTTAGGGTCGTTCCGTTTGGGCCCTTGTGAGGTTTACAAGGAAGGTTCCACCATTTCTGGCCACGGCCGTTGATAAAACCAGAGCCTTGAATTGATAATCCATTCACTCTATAAAACATTATCCACTGCCTCTGGTAGTTCGATGGCCATGACCTCGGCCCATCTGGCGACACAATGAACCCGTCGATCTATAAGGAAGAAAAAATTCGTACATGAAACTATAAACACAACATAAAAATATGATTATGAAATTAGCTTACTTGTAGCACAAGGTAGGTTCTGCAAGGACCATTGAAGCTGGTTGGCTTAACCAAGAAACAGAAGGTGTAAGGGACGAGAAGCAGGGCTGACTTAGACCCTGTGCTCATACATGCAACATCCCATGCCATCTTGAATGCTGACGTGTCGTCGGTCGCGCAATCGCCTATTGCTCCAAAAGAAGTCACGTCGAAGACCGTTAATGCAGAATTGTAGCTATCATCGTAAGCCGGACTTGGAGCCGGCGATGGGCTTAGATTCATGTTGTGAGCAATTCGAATCAATGAGAATAAGATCAAGAAGAATGCATAGAAGAGTGAATTAGGTAATTCCATTTTTTAGTGAATGTCTTAGGAGATGAAGAATGGTGAGCAGTATGCATGTGTATATATATATATATACATTTATTGTGAAGGTATACAAAGAGAATAAACTATAAAAGGAGTAATGGACTTCATTATCCTACTCCAATGTATGTATGTGGGTAGACTTTAGGGTATCATAGGTTTAGCCAAATTGTCTCACACGCGAGGAATGGAGAGGTCGTCATACTCACACAGAAAAAAAAGAAGAGAGCCTTAGAATTAATGTATCTTTTGCACTCGTAAGGATACTTCATACTTGTTGAGGCTAGCACGTAGCGTTAAAAAGGGTTTTTGAGGTTAGAAATACATTCTTACTAAACATATATTCTACAATGGTCTACTCTATGGTTTAATAGGTTAGCCAAATCGTCTCACTCGCGAGGAAATATAGAGGTCGTCACACTCGCACAGAAAAAAAAAAATAGAGCCTAAGAATTAATTAATATATCTTTAGGCTAGCAAGTAGCGGTAAAAAGGGATGTTGAGATTAGAGATACATTCTAACAATACATATTTTTCTATAATGTCACTATTAAAAGATTTGAACTAAGACTTTATGTTTTCTGAAAAAAAAAATTGAGATAGTTTATTGGTTGAGCCAGGATATATTTATGTTTTTGTTTTTGTCAAAGTGATGTATATGATGTTTCATGCATTGTATTTCATTATATGTATCTATATATATATATATCAATATCTATATATATATCATACCAATATTATATATATATCATACCAACATATATATGTATATATATTTCTATCATACCAATCTAACCTACTTAATTTTGGTTATCTAGTCCATATACCGTTAACCTTAATTATTAGTATCGACTCGAAGAAACGAATGATTATATTCTCTGCAATGAATGTTAGTTTAATAATTAATATTTGGATTCAATAGAATTAAGACTTTCTATATTTAGTCTTTTAAAGAGTTAACAAAGAGAGCTTACTCTTTGAAAACAATTCAACAACATGAAAATGTCGGATTAGGAAAATAGCCGAAGTAATTTGGTTTTGTGATAGGTGAAATGTGGTCACAAGTATTGGACAATCTTTTTGTTTGTATAAGGCTCTTCAGTCCCAACCCCTAAAACCTATGATAAGTCTGTTAGCTTCACTTTTCTCTTAATTTCAACTTGTCCTATAGGTCGAGTCCCCCTTTTCCCATTCTTCTGCCTCTGAAGTCCCAAAGTGTGGCTAAGCAAATTGATTTTTGATTCTATTTGCAATTCGATTTTCCTTTGGTCATTTACCATTACTTTTTTTTTGCTTCTTCTTTAATTTATCTAATTGGGAAGGTTGAGTTGACTCTGGACTGATAGGCCGGTCTGGTGTTTTTGGTGTCGGTTTAAGGTGAATTTGTATAGTAGCACATATCAGAGCGTTTATAGAAATATTAGTTGTGTAATATGTTAAGTGATATCATATTATTTTATTGTTTAACATATACGGAGTATAGAAATTTTAAAAGATTTTTAGTCAATTAATGCTTTTATCGTTTAAAAATACGTTAACTATTTTGAAAAAGTATTGACCACGAAATAACTCAATGGAAAAAATATACAAGTCAACAAAACTAAGTCCCTTATATCTTATTATATAAATTTGAACGCGATTAACGTGAGCATGACACGTATCAACATAATAACTCCTTGGATTTTGACACGTGTCATCTGCTAATATAAGATTGTGACACGTGTCAAAATAAAGGTTGTGACACTTAATGGTAATTTTTTATATAAAAAGTTAATATTATATTAGTTTAAATAAAAAATGTCAATGACAGAAAAAATGTCAGTTAAATATAGTAATTTAGAGCAAAAATGTCAATGGCAGAAAAAAAATATTAGTTAAAACATTTAAAAAAAAAGAAAAAGTTATAAAAAAATTCGGAAATTGTAAAATTATGTTAATTTAGAGCTTTCAAAAGTATGTTAATTTTACAAATTAATATTAATAGTTTGGTAAGTTAAAGCAAAAATGTCAATAACAGAAAAATATCAGTAGTTTAAGCTTTCGAAAAAACTGAAAAAGTTAAAAATTTCGAAAATTGGAAAAATATGTTAATTTAAAGCTTTCAAAATTATATTAATTTTCTAAATTAATATTATAGTAGTTTAAATATAGTAGTTTAAAGCAAAATGTCAATGGCAGAAAAAATTATCAGTTAAAACAACACTAAAAAAAATAAAAAGTTATAAAATTTTTTGAAAATTGTAAAATTATGTTAATTTAGAGTTTTAAAAATTATGTTAATTTTACAAATTAATATTATAGTAGTTTGGTTAGTTAAAGCAAAAATGTCAATAATAGAAAAAATGTCAGTTAAAACATTTAAGGGGGAAAAAAAAACAAAAAAGTTATAAAAATTTTTGAAAATTGGAAATTGGTTAATTTAGAGCTTTCAAAATTATGTTAATTTTTCATATTAATATTATAGTAGTTTAAATATAGTAGTTTAAAGTAAAAATATAAATGGCAGAAAAAAATGTGAGTTAAAACATTAAAAAAAATGAAAAAGTTATAAAAAAATTCTGAAATTGTAAAATTATGTTAACTTTAAACTTTTGGAAATAATGTTAATTTTACAAAATAATATTATTGTAGTTTAAAGCAAAAATGTTAATAGCAGAAAAAATGTCAGTTAAAACATTTAAAGAACAAAAATCCGAATAAGTTAAAAACAAAATCAAAAATTGGAAAATTATGTTAATTTAGAGCTTTCAAAATTATGTTAATTTAACAAATTAATATTATAGTAGTTTGGTTATAAATACCATAATATAAACTCTTAACAAATCATTTTTTCATTCATCTTTTAGTTTCGGTTATTCATCATATTAAATCAGAAAAATGAATTCAGAAATTCATCTTACTCTAAATCAATTAGACAAAAAAAATCGTGTTTATCGTCGTACTGTATTGTGTTTGCTTCGAAAATGGAAAGCAAAAAATATCAAAGCAAATAATGTACTCATGAGAATAGAGTTATTATTGCTTGATAAAAAACAATAATTTGTTTTAACAATTATTATTATATTTTTATATGTTTTTATTATTATTTAATTTATTTTATTTCTTTAAGAAATACTATTTTAAAATATTATCTTATTTTAATTTTTAATACAATTCAAGCCTATGTGCATCAGTCTCTTATTAAATTATTTGGTGACCAGCTCGGTGAAGGGAATATCATTGAAATTTGCAATTTTAATGTGCAATCTGCTAACAACTGAAAAATAAAAAGTTTCTAACCATTAATTTTTTTATAAAATTGACGAAAAGAACAAGGATTGCAGGTGTTGATCGAGACTTTTGTCAAATTACACAAGAAAATTTTGGGCTTCAAAATTATCAAGAAATACTATTAAAATATCTATTTATTTTTTAATTTTATTTGTTCATTCACAGAAAAATACAATTCAAGGCTATGTATATCATTTTCTTATTAAAAAATATGTCATTTAGAAAAATATATTTTAAATTTAAAAATGTATTAAAAATTTGGAAAATGATGCATATAGCACTGCATCAGTTTAGAAAAATGTATTTCAAATTATTTATATATATATATATCGTTAGAATTTTAATCAAATAAAAATATAGTAATTTTAATTTTTAAATCAGTTTGGAATATAATAGTGGTTGCTCAATTAATTATGAGAGCAGACAAACTTAAGAAGGTCAACAATCCATAAATGCTACTTGGAACTATATTTCATTAGATAATCCTGATGTAATATACGGAAAATATTCTATTTTTTATTGTTTTATATTATTCCTCACATAGTTTCGATTAATATAATGGAAGAAAAAAAAATTTATATGTGAAGAATATCACCGATATCATTTATATGTGAGACAAGTATCAACTATCACTACTTGAAATATTCAAACTAAGAAAATGTCTTTTTCGGAAGAGTCATAATGGAACATAATTAAAATAGTCAATAATTTTTTTTTGTGGTTCTGATTAGAACAATAAATGGGAAAAAATGCAGTAAATCTGTTAAAATATGATAAACACAAATTTATCTATTTAATTTTTGAAATATTATAATTTATATATTTAATTAAGAAATCAGTATATTATATATATTAATTCATAAAAGAACCTGTGCATCGCACGGGTCCAATATCTAGTTGAAATGTAAAGAAGAAAAAAGCCAAATCATAACTTGAAAGTTGAGACATATAATATTTTACTTAACGGATAGAAGGTTACTTATAAATTTGTCATATGAATACACCGATCTATAACATAAGTAACATAAGCCAAAGATTATGATCCAAAATTTTATAAACCAGATACAATCTCTAATATCCCATGAACAAATTCTATTGGGAGAGAATCATGAAAATTAAGAAGGATCTAAAAGATAATGATATTTAACAATATCTTTTAAGAATATTTACATTTATCTCTAAATATTATTTAGATTTATGTTTATTTTAATTTAGGAAATAAGTTATATTCTATCTCTATATAAGAGATTGTATCTTGTACCTTTATTTTGGATGAGAGTCTAATAATAATTCTTTCTAAACACTTTTGTGTTCTTACTCTCATCAAATTTATCAGATTCACAAATTGTTAATCCGCTGTTAAGTTTGACTTTCGCGTGTCTAATGTGGCTCGGTCAATAAAAATTGGAATTTTGATTGGTTTATTACGTAGTTTGTAATTTAATCGACAAAACGCGATAAGTTTATGGTTTTTATGACCATTTTCCCTATATAAATGGCATCTTGCTTACATATGTATTTCTTTTTTTAGTCAACTATTTATTGAGCCAATATTTTTCTTTGGGTTGCAGATATAGTCTAAAAAGCTAAATATACACTCTACAAATAGCAAAATATTTCATTGAATAATTAATTAGTGGTGTTGTCACTGTTTTAAAACTTGTAGCTCAAGTCATCGTCATTGTCCTCAGAAACTTGGTATACTCCAGATTCATTGCTCCCATCGCTGTCTTCACTCTGATTCGTTTGTCAAGATTCTTACACCACATTCAATGATTTTGCAGTTGTTTAATCGGCTTTTGAGTTCGAATCACCATCTCTTCTTCAGGCAAGTCACAAATGAAATATTACGCAGATGTTCCATTCGTATTCTGGGGATACACAAGGGTTTTTCTAATAGGCAGATCCGCTTTTGCCTATGATACGACACCATAAACCAAGATATTGGTAACCTCTTTCCGCTGGTTAATTAGGTGAAACTGTGACACATACCTTAAACCTAGAAGATGCATGCAGAAAAATTACTATCATCCTTATGTCGAATGATCAATGTCTTTAAACTCAGCAGGCATAATCTCTTCTGATGAAATCAATCAGCTCATTTCACCATTTAACCAGAAAGCATTCCAAAATTTATCAAAATAAATGAAAAAGTCTAACTGAAACTCCACCATCACTAAGTTTTCCTCTATTCTTAACTAATTAAAGCTCGAAGTGAGCAATCAATGAGCAGGATTTTCCATATTAGATTCTCCCCAAAACATGAGAGAGATCGAAAGAGATAACAACAGATTGAAGCAAACTATGAATTAATGTTCCTTAAGATACAATCTGCAAACCATAACTAAACTAAACCACTCTGATATCCGCACTATACACAACATTAAACCAGATACCATCTCTAATATCCTACATGAACAGATTCACAAATTGATTTGCCAAATTCAAGAGAAACATGAAATTTTACAAAAACAATCCCAGAGATTTAGAATCATCAAAATAAATCAGTTCAAATTCCGCTCGCATTTCATAACCGAAGTAACAAAATTCATCAAATTCATGGAACAAAATCCATAAAAGCTTTACCTGTTACCTTAACTAAATCCTCTACTGTGACTTCAACTCCCATGTACGCAAATACAATCGACTGCAGCGCGTCCAGAAAGATCTTCACTGTTGCAAAGCACACAATCAAAACGATTGATTTATCACATACCATAAACTTACCACAAAACATTATCATCGACCCATCATCCGTACCAAAAAAATTAATATAATCAAAACTCACGATACTCTAAAACGGGAACAGATATTGTCATTTTATAAGCAAAAACATATGAAAAAATACATTTTAAAATATCCAAAGGGGAGAGAGATACCTATGATTCATTTTTGTTTTTTATGAATACGCGTCGTTTTTTTGATTCCCCACTTGAGATTTGTGATCATCGTCGTCCTCGGACGCTTCCTTGATACGGATTCGTAGTCACCGTCGTCGGTGATATCTTCATCTTTGTCTTCGGACGGCTCTCCAGATTCAGATTTGTATCCCTCTTCACTGTCTTCTTTCTCAGACGCTTCGCCGGATTCAGATTTAGCAGCACTATCATTGTTTTCTTCTTCTTTGTCTGATGATTTGTCGAATTCATCTCCAGATCCCCCATTGTTGTTGCTTCCGAGTGTTTCGTCCGCCAAGATCTGGACACCACATTCTATAATGTCGAAATCTTTGTTTTCGCTGCTGAATTCGAGCATTATATTTCTCATGAGAACTACGTGTGGCAAGAAAGAGTGAAATATGAACAGATGTGCCTTTTGTAACTTGACTGAGTTGCCCGTAAACTTCATTTCATCAGAGTTTACTGAGTTGCCAATGACTGTCCAACGATAGAATAACACTCTATCCCATATGTCGAATATGGCTTGAAGAGCGTTAGGTGACATCACGACGCAAACCTTAAATTTGTTAAAAGCAGAATTAGGAATTATTAAGGAATTTCCTCTCGCTCGGTGGTCGAACTCTGCAGGTACTTCTGTTCCTGGTAAGAGTGCCCACCCGTCATCAAACGATTGCTGAATTATCGCTCGTTGTGCTTCACGATCCAATTTGAAGCAGTTGGTGAAATTGAGCTTTGCATTTGGAGTGCTTAAATTGCCATTTACTCTCTCTAGTGATTCACAATCGTCTGCATGGAGCCTTTTGAGCAAACGAGGGAGCTCTGGTAATGACGTGAGTCTTTTGTAGCCTGATATATCAAGGAAACTTAGGTTATGAAGACCTTTGATGCAATCTGTAATCCTCTCAATACCACTATTTCTTAGATCTATACGATGTACACTCGTGGGGAGCTGTGTTAAGAAGGTCTTGAGATTTACACTGCCATTTAAATCAATACTTATAAGACGAGAGCAATGCGTAAGTGATGCAGGAAATTCCTCTAGAGTTGTATCTGTTAGTAGGAGGACCTCTACGTTGATAGGAATATCTGGGAATCTTCTCAATCTTGGGCAGTTGAACATGTTGATAAATCCAAGACATGCCAAGTTGATGAGAGTTGGAACGACTTCTAGACTTTTGCAGAATTCCATCATTAATGAATTTAGTTTATGAAGATTCGTAATTGAGGATGGAAGCTCTACCAAAGCAGTGCAAGAACTCAGAACCAATTTCTCCAGATTTGTAGCATTTGAAAGATCTGGAAGTTCCTTAAAACGAGATGACCCTGAGAGTTTTAACTTCTTGAGATTTTTGCAAGGAGCTGAATGTAAAAATCAGAACATAATGAGAAAGTACTTTTTTCATCTTATTTTATACATTGCTATGAGTATATTCCTAATATCAAATATCATGATTCTCATTTCATATCAACACACATAAATAACTAACCTGAGTATAGCTTCTCAAGCTCGCTACCTTCCATGTTTAGTTCGATGAGTTCTGGGAAAAATCTAAGAGGAAGGCTCTTTCCTGGGTATGCATCCCAATGAAATAACCGTATGCGACGTGGAAACTCAATATCCTCTGCAATGTGCAATTTTACGGAATGACGCCCCACATTGTAGACTTTCAGTAATAAAAGATTGCACATTTTTTCAAAAGCCCTTGGGTTTATCATTAATTCGTCGATCTCTGCTACGTCAAATGATACACCTTTAATTGATCCATCACCCTAAAATATATTCCAAATCAAAGCTATATGATCTGCTTAAACAACAACAAATAAACATAGTAATGCGAATCCCTCCAATAGAAAACTTACCGTTGCATCTTCCAAAACATAAGAAATCTCTTGGGTATCTACAAGAATCTGGCGTTTCCAACGGTCTTGTTTGGAAATGACTTGTCTAGCCATTACTTGTAGCAAATGGTGCATTACCACTCTACTTTTAGAGTCTTTATGTATGAGGCATCTATTGGCTAGGATTTTCAACCCAAGCCTAGCGTCCAAGTTAGATTTTCCGAGCATCAATGTCACATGATCACCATGTTCAGAATTGAAGAAGAATGCAATGTAGAGAAATAAATATTGGTCTTTCTCTTTTAAACTCTCATAACCCAATTTCAACACATTTTCAATTTTTCCATCAAGACAGTTTTTCAACCTTGGTAGTTCATCTATCCAGTCAACCTTGCTCTTTCCCCGCAATGATGACCCCAAAACATGCAGACCCAATGGAAGATTACCACAAATCTTTGCAACTTTGTATGCAAGATCCATGAACCCATTAGGTGGAAAGGTTTGTCTAAAAGCAGAAAGACAAAAGATCATTAGAGCTTCTCTTTCTGATGGAAACCCAACTTGATATATAGCATTAGTACCATGTTGCTGCAAATCTCTTTGTTTTCAGTGGTCACTATGACCCTACTTCCAGCACCAAACCAGATGATATTAGCCAAACTCTCAAGTTGATCTAGACTCTCCACATCATCAAGAATGATAAGAACCTTCTTGTCGCGTAGCCTTTGTTCTATCACACCTAAATTGCTTATTTGCATACCATTTTGGTTCAAAATCTTTGAAAGAAGTTGCTCCTGTAAGCACAACTTCAAACCATACTCACCAAGACCAATCTTATAGTTTTCCCTAAGATTCTCCAAAAAACAAGTATGCTGAAACCTATTAGAGAGTCGACTATGTAAAGCTCTGGCAATGGTACTCTTACCAATGCCTGCAGGACCAGAGACTCCAACAATCTTAACTCCAACATTATCTAAATCTAACAAAGACTCCATTTAACTCAAATGATCGTCTAGTCCAACCATGCCATCAAAATCCCTAGAAGGTGTGGCATTCAGTTTATCTGAAACATCTCTTGCAATCTTCTCTATCATTTTCGCTTCATTGTCCCTAACAAAAGAAAAAGAAAATTCATGAGAAATAAATCATAAAGACAACATTACTCTGTTTCCTTGCACAATTAAACACACTCCAAAACAGATTCAACAGTATAAACAATCAAACACTCCAAAACAGAAGCAATAACAAACATATTATTAAGATTAAACACCACGAGATAACATGAATTGAACCACTACAAATTTTGATCAAATATACTTCAAGAATTGATATTTATAACTATAATCAAACTGCAATTCATCACAAACCAGTTTTGGAAGTGTTCTCCGGCTATGTTGCCCACATAGGTCAAAGCTTGGCTCCATTTTCTCCACTCCTCCTCTGTTTTACGAACACAAGTTTCTTTGAAAGTAATCCCAAAATCTCCGGTTTGTTTCCGCACATCAGCAGGATCTACTCCGTAGAAGACACTCATCACTATATGCTCTATATCTTCTTTGCACTTCAAAATCTCCAATAGCTCATCCAAACACCAGCTTGATGAAGCATAGTTCTTCGAGAGCACGATGATCGAGATCCTCGAGTCTCTAATCGCTTGTGTGAGAGCTGGGGCGATGATTTGGCTTCTCTCGATCCCTTGGTCATCGAACATCGTAATCCCGTTGTAGTTAAACTGTTTGCGTAAATGACTGAGAAATGTTTTACGGACGTCTGGTCCATGGAAGCTCGTAAAGACATTGTATTCCCAGGTGCGAGGTGAAGAAGAAGAAGAAGAAGCCATGTGAGAATCAGATGATGGTGAGTGGTTCAAAATCACAGATTCACAAAGACTTTGAGTTAGAATAAGAAATGGGAAAATAGCAAAGCCGTGTTCACTTATAGAGAGAGAGAGAAATAGGAAGTTTCTTTACACATTTGAAGAAATTCAAAACAGTTAAATGTATTTTTGGAAACAAGTAATGCAAAAAAACGCGTAATGAACAAGCAAAAGTCAATGTGTTTTAGAAAACAAGTGGGTCCCGATAAAAACGCGTAATGAGAGAAGACCTTTTAAGACTTTTTGGCATTTACAGTAAACTATAATCATATAGTTATTATTATTAACTTCCTAAATGGTTTCAATATATGCCGGTAAAATATATGTTCTAGATGTAAGTTATATAAATTTTATACATTAGGTTTGGATTTTCAAACCCTTTTAATATTATAAGCGGTTGACGAAAAAAAGATCTCTTCATTCTTATTCTTTGTTTGTTTCTTTTCATTTTAAATGTTTTCAAAACTTTTTGTTGTTGTTATCAACGGATTCTTTTAATGATCTCTTAATATTCACTATTTGTCTGTTCGTTTTCATTTTATTGCTTTTTTGTTTGGTCGATTATTTTTTATGATTAGATTCATGATAAAAAATAAAAATAAAAGAAATCAAATTTGGTGAAAAAATCATATCATGATCATGTGAGTTTGTTAGATAAAATCCTCCACAACACAAATATATGTTGATGGAGCATATCATATATACTTATTGTGGTTTTTAATCATATCATGATCATGTGGTTCAGCGAACAGCTTGAAGCTGTAACCCACCGGCATCAGATGCTCTCGGTTTAACGGTGAATGTGATTGCTGGAGAAATATATGATTCCAATTCCACCTTGAAAGGGACCTCAAACTGTATAGACTGGTATAAGCAAACCTCGTCTTCTTTGCAATAATATACCTACAATTACATTTTCATTAAAAATATTTTGTAAACCGTTAAGGCTAGTGGTTTGCAAAAAGACATAAACAACTAGTTTCAGGTTAATCAAAGATATTGAAGCAAACCTTGCAACTGATTTTCCCAACAGAAGCCAAAGTTGAAGATTGTCTAAAATGAAGCACCGTTGAACCTTCGGGACCGAAATTTCTTTGCATTGGATCGATTGCTACTGCATTTTCAGGCTCCACATCTACCACAAACTTACTCCGCGAATCCTGTGTTAAACGAGCAATATGTATACTTGTTAAAGATCGAGAGACACAAAATAGGATGAGGAAAGAGATAGATTGCAAAAGATCCAGACCTTGGAGTAATGGTAGCCATATGGTAATGAGATTTTGAGATTCAAATCTCCTTCGCGAGATGTAACAGAATCCACTTTTGACAATCTTTGTATCTGCCCAGGCACGTTTTCTCAAACGTTTCAAGGATTTTGCCTTTGGCATTGGCCGTTGAACGCCTTTTAACTCCAATGTAAGAATCAATGTGGAAGGAGGATAACGTAAGGACTGTGGAGACTGGGAGGTGCTCTGGCTCTATCAGGCCGACTCCATTCGAGACCATTTGTCATGTGCTTACTTGCCCCATAGCTAGTCAGATGACATGAAGTCTCTCTGGTATTCCACATCCAGGAATGAGTTTCTCTCAAAGCTCTTTTTTTATAAAAACTTGCATCATCTTATATCATGTAGCAAGAACCCGAGCAGCTCTCCAAATATTAATCAAGCTTTTCCATGGATTTAATTGCTACTCTGGAAGTCAAGAAACATGTTTATCTTTGAGGGAAGAAGATTTGACACTCGGTCTATCTTCTTAAAAGCTCAAGAAGATGCAAAGATTTGGTTGGAAAGTAACAAAACAGAGTCTCAAGTGTGGCCACTCGATTAGCCGGTTCAGATGGGGACCTCTCACTGGCGTAGACCACCACCAAATTTATCAAATGTAATGTGGGTACATATTGGATTAATCAACACAAAAATCTTACTGTGGTGTGTCGTGGATTGCCTGAGATCAAAGAGGCGTGGTGTTATTACATAGCAGAAGATCTTACTGTTAGATCTATTATTCTACGATTTGGCACATCCAACACAAAAATATGAGTCTCCATCGATAATAGTGTTATTGGGATTTTAGTCTTCTTATCGACTAGTGTTGATTGTTACTTTTAGATGTCAAATCATTGAAAGATAATTAAATGTGAAGAATAGATAGTATAATATCATTAAACAAACCAAAATTTAATTATTAAACGTGCGGAACAAAAATAAAAATTACAGATTCGCATTTTCAATCTGCTATGCTTTAAGGTTACGACTAATCTAAAACTCTCATCATAAAATAATTAAAAACGACCAAAATAAATAAATAACAGTTTATCACGCATTATCAGACTCTCCCTCGCCGATACAACAATTGCAACCTCCTTTTGCGCAATAACAAATCGCCACAATAGCCAAGGTGAAGACGATGAACGGCAGCAGCCAATACACGCAGGATAAGATGATGTCAATATTCATATTGCTCTTCGACTTCACTACACCAAAATTTCTTCTTTGTAACTTTGTTTTTTGTCTTCGTCTTCTCGGGTAGAGATTATGCTTATATACACGTATTGTCAACACAAAAGTTTAACATTTTTGGAGAATAAATCGGGAAGATTTGTAAATTTTACATTTTTCACTAGGGAACATTAATAAGGAACATTGGAAGTTTTACATTTTAGGTACTTTCTTGAACGTCATGCCATCACATATGTGCATATGCATTTACTGAATTAGATCTACTATAATATATTAACATTTTATTCCAAAACACTCTAAAATTGTTATATAGGCTAGTGGTTGGTTCTACAATCTATATATTATGGAATGTTGGTTTTACAACATTATTTGTAAAGTTACTGCAAAAAAATTCAAGATCAAGTTGTAAATTTTACAACGAAAATTATAAATCTACAGGCACAACCAATCAGACCTCATATAATATTTTACTTAACGAATAGAAGGTTGGTTATTTATTAATTTGTTCATATGAATACGTCGGTCCATAGCATAAGTAACATAAGCCAAAGATTATGATCTAAAACTATACTAGAAATATCCCGTGCTACTGCACAAGTTGATTTTCTTTTTAAGATTTGATATTATAAATATTTATTTAGATTATAAATTAATAATATAAATGCTAAATATATATAAATATATATATAGATATTATCAAAATTTTGGGCAATATATTAGCAAAGATTTTATGGAACTTTTTCATAAATATAAAATATTCTATAGAATATCTCTTATAAATATGAGTTTTTTGTATGCATAAATATAGAATTTTAATTAGTAACCATAAATATAGGATTTTAATTAGCTAGCATAAATATTTGATTTTAATTAGTTACCATATATGTTTGATTTTAATTAAATAATCACATAATAACTAATGACTAAAATATCGTTAATGAAAGATTAAAATTTGTTTTTTGTTGTAATGGCAATGTGACGTAAATATTTATACTTTATAATGTTTATTTATAAGTGTACTTCTCAAATAATATATAGGGGATGAACTATTGAATTTTTTTTTTTTAAATTATTTTTCTTTTACTCTTGATTTTTTTTAAAGTTTTTTTTTTACCTAAAATGTTATTAAATGAAATTTCGACAGAAAATTTTCCTTTTTTGTTTTCTCAAAGTTCTTATTCTTAAAATTTCGAGAAGCCTGAAGGCACACACCTTTGGGGTTTTACCAAGACCGAGATTTGTTCATCTCAAAGTGGCTACAAACTCCTAGAGTCCTTGCCGGAGCGCCGACTTGAACTAGTCAATTCTCTGACGCCCCTAGAGCGAGGCTTGTTGTCAAAACTCTGAAATCATTGAGGGAAGAAGATTTGATGCTCGCTCTATCTTCTTAAAAGCTCAAGACGATGCAAAGATTTGGTTATAAAGTAACAAAACAGAGTCTCAAGTGTCGCCACTCGATCAGCCGGTTCAGGGACCTCTCACTGGCGTAGACTACCACCAAATTTCATCAAACATCTTGGACTTATCAACACAAACTGTGGTGCGTCGTGGATTGCCCGAGATCAAAGTGGCGTGGTGTTATTATATAGCAGAAGATCATCTGGGCAGTTTCGGAGATAACTCAACTTCTTATTTTACAACAGTTGAAGATAACTCAAATGCTAAATTCAACCAAAAAGAAATACTCTCAAATGCTAAAGACTTAGGTGTTATGAGAAAGTTTACTCTAGTTCTCTATTGGATTGGATGTATTGTTTGATTATGAACGAGAGGAATTACAAGTAACAAGGATCGAAACATATGATATTAAACAGAGAGTTGCACTTGAAGTGTTGTTTGTTGTATTGTCTCTAAGAGTTGCACGCCAAGTGTATGTAACGAAGAAGAAACAGAGTATTGAGATTTGAGATTGAGTGATTGCTATATAAGTTGCAAATCTTGAAGATACGGTTTTAATGTATCAATTCCATGGAGAAGGCCCAAGTTAAGTCTATTGAAATCTCTAGCTAACCCAATTAGCTTAAGTACAGGGTTTCGTCTTCATCTGTTTCTGGGTCTTGGATTAGTGTGTGTCTGAGTTTTCTTCTGATTATTTTTCTTCGTTTGAATATGGCTCTATGTGTTGTGTTGTGTATGAGAATTAGGGATTTCATAGGGGGTTTTCGATTTACGGCAACTAACGGCTATTATATTTTTGTTAACGGTGTCTGAGAACTCAGTTAACGGCATAACTAAAAAAGAAAAGTCAACGTCAATTGAGAATTTAAAGAGATGTCAGAGGTAAACTAGGGATTTAAATTGAGTTCATCATAGGTCGTGCTTTAATTAGGGTATTTTTGAAAATTGAGCATTTGTTTGACAATTTTTCCAACAAAAAATGATCAATTAAATGTGAAGAATAGAGGTGCAATATCATTAAACAATCCAAAACTTAATTATTAAACGGTGGAACAAAGATAAAAATTACAGATTCGCATTATCAATCTGCTATGCTTTAAGGTTACTAATCTAAAACTCTCATGAAAATAAGCCAGGATAGCATAATACCACAATACCCAAGATGAGGATGAGCGACAGAAACACCATAATTAAGATGTAACAAATATCCATATTGCTTTTCGACTTCACAACACCAAAATTTCTTCTTTTTAACTTCGTTCTGTGTCTTCGTCTTCTCGGGTAGAGATTATGCTTATATACACGTATTGTCAACACAAAAGTTTAACATTTTTGGAGAATAAATCGGGAAGATTTGTAATTTTTACATTGTTTCACTAAGGAACATTAATCAGGAACATTGGAAGTTTTACATTTTAGGTACTTTCTTGATCTCTCATGCCATCACATATGTACACATGCATTTAGTGAATTAAATCTACTCTAATATATTAACATTTTATTCCAAAACACTAGAATTGTTATATATAGGGCATGCTTATATATGTATTTCCTTTTTTAGACAACTATTTATTGAGCCAATATTTCTTTGGGTTGCAGATATAGAGTCTAAAAAGCTAAATATACACTCTACAAAGAGCAAATATTTCATTGAATAGTATATTAGTGAACTTGTAGCTCAAGTCATCGTCATTGTCAGAAACTTGGTATACTCCAGATTCATTGCTTCCATCGCTGCTTCACTCTGATTCGTTTGTCAAGATTCTTACACCACATTCAATGATTTTGCAGTTGTTTAATCGGCTTTTGAGTTCAAATCACCATCTCTTCTTCAGGCAAGTCACAATGAAAAATCACGCAGATGTTCCATTTGAATTCTTGGGGATACACAATGGCTTTTCTAATAGGCAGATCCGCTTTTGCACTTGTTAGGTGAAACTGTGACACATACCTTAAACCTAGAAGATGCATGCAGAAAATTACTATCATCGTTTTGTCGAATGATCAATATCTTTAAACTCAGCAGGCATAATCTCTTCTGATGAAATTAATCAGCTCATTTCACCATTTAACCATCATTCTCACGTGCACATTAGAGTAAAGTCATTAAAATCCTAACCAGAATTCCAGAATTTACCAAAATAAATGAAAAAAGTCTAACTAAAACTCCACCATCACTAAGTTTTCCTCCATTCTTAACTGATTAAAGCTCAAAGTGAGCAATCAATGACCAGGATTTTCCATCCCCCAAAACATGAGAGAGATAAGGACAGATTTGGGGAAAATAATAATTCCTTCATTAAGATTGAAATAAACTATGAAATAATGTTCCTTAAAAATACAATCTGCAAACCATAACTAAACTAAACGAGTCTGATATCCGTACTATACACAACATTAAACCAGATACAGTCTCTACTATCCCATATGAACAGGTTCACAATTTGATTTGCCAAATTCAAGAGAAAAATGAAATTTGACAAAAACAATCCCAGAGATCTAAAATCATCCAAATAAATCAGCTCAAATTCCGCTCGCATTTCATAACCGAAGTAACAAAATTCATTAAATTCATGGAACAAAATCCATAGAAGCTTTACCTGTTCCCATAACTCAATCCTCTACTGTGACTTCAACTCCCATCTCCAGAAATACAATCGACTGCAGCTCGTCCAGAAAGATAAGTTCATGTCTACATAAAGCATAAAATGGCCACATAAGTAGGTATCCTAATAAAAGTAATGAACACAAGACATAAGCAAGAACACAACGATAGATTCATCACATAACATAAACTTACCACAAAACATTATCATCAACCCATCATCCGTACAAAAAAATTAATATATTGCCATTTCATAAGCAAAAACCATATGAAAAAAAAAGACTTCAGAAAATATCCAAAGCAGAGAGATACCTATGATTCATTTTTGTTTTTTCTGAATACGCGTCGTTTTTTTATTCCCCACTTGAGATTTGTGATCATTGTCGTCCTCGCACGCTTCCTTGATACGGATTCGTAGTCACCGTTGTCAGCGATATCTTCATCTTTGTCTTCGGACAGCTCTCCAGATTCAGATTTGTATCCCTCTTCATCGTCTTCTTTCTCAGACGCTTCGCGGGATTCAGATTTAGCTACACTATCATCGTCTTCTTCTTCTTTGTCTGATACTTCATTGGATTCATCTGTATCCCAGAGGCCACAGCCGCTATCTTCATCTCCAGATCCTCCATTGTTGCTTCCGTCTGTTTCGTCCGTCAAGATCTTGACACCACATTCAATAATGTCGAATTCTTGGTCTACGCTGCTGAATTCGAGCGAAGAGGGAAATATGAATGGCAAGCAAGAGGGAAATATCAACAAATGTGCCTTTTGTAACTTGGAGTTTACTGAGTTGCCATTGGACACTTCTGCGTTTAGGTCAACCTTCATTTCATAAGAGTATACTAAGTTGCCAATGCCTGTCAAACGATAGAATAGCACTCCAGACCCTAATTTTCTGGCATTAGGTGAGATCACGACGCAAACCTTAAATTTGTTGAAAGCAGAATAAGGAATTATTAAGAAATTTCCTCTCGCTCGGTGGTCGAACTCTGCAGGTACTTCTGTTCCTGGTAAGAGAGCCCACCCTTCATCAAATGATTGCTGAATTATAGCTCGTCGTGCTTCTCGATCCAATTTGAAGCAGTTGGTGAAATTGAGCTTTGCATTTGGAGTGTTTAAATGGCCATTTACTATCTCTAGTGATTCACAATCCTCTGCTTGTAGAAATCTGAGCGAACGAGGGAGCTCTGGCAATGACCTGAGTCTTTTGCAGCTTGATATATCAAGGATATATAGGTTATGAAGACCTTTGATGCAATCTGTAATCCTCTCAATACCACTATCGCTTAAATATATAAGCCCCACACTCGTCGGGAGATGTGTTAAGAAGGTCTTGAGATTTACACTGCCACTTATATCAAAACTCTTAAGACAAGAGCAATGCGTAAGTGATGCAGGAACTTCCTCTAGAGTTGTATTTGTTACTTCGAGGACCTCTATGTTGGTAGGAATTTCTGGGAATCTTCTAAATCGTGAGCATTCTATTATGTCGATCGATATAAGAGATGCCAAGTTGATGAGAGGTGGAACGACTTCTAGACTTTTGCAGATATACATCGTTAATAATTTTAGTTTATGAAGATTTGTAATTGAGGATGGAAGCTCTACCAAAGCAGTGCAAGCAATCAGAACCAATTTCTCCAGATTTGTAGCATTTGAAAGATCTGGAAGTTCCTTCAAACCATATGACCCTGAGAGATCTATCTTCTTGAGATTTGGAAGGAGCTGAATGTAAAAATCAGAACATAATAAGAATATTCATAGTATCAAATATCATGATTCTCACATCATATCAACACACATAAATAACTAACCTGAGTTCCTTCCCATAGCTTCTCGAGCTTGCTATCTTTCATGTTGAGTTCGACGAGATTTTTTGGGAAAAACCTAAGAGGAAGGCTCTTCCCTGGGTATGCATCCCAATGAAATAACCGTATGCGACGTGGAAATTCAATATCCTCTGGAATGTGCAATTTTCTGGAATGACGCCCCACATTGTAGACTTTCAAGAATAAAAGATTGCACATTTTTTCAAAAGCCCTTGAGTTTATCATTAATTCGTCGATCTCTGCTACGTCAAATGATACACCTTTAATTGAACCATCACCCTAAAAAAATATTCCGAATCAAAACGTGTAAGTGACTTGATGATCTGCTTAAACAACAACAACAAATAAACATAGTAATGCGAATCCCTCCAATAGAAAACTTACCGTTGCATCTTCCAAAACATAAGAAATCTCTTGGGTATCTACTAGAATCTGTCGTTTCCAACGGTCTTGTTTGGAAATGACTTGTCTAGCCATTACTTGCAGCAAATGGTGCATTACCACTGTACTTTCATGATATATGTATGAGACATCTATTGGCTAGGTTTTTCAACCCAAGTCTAGCGTCCAAGTTACTTTTTGCCAGCATGGATGTCACATGATCAACATGTTTATAATTGAAGAAGACTGCAATGTGGAGAAACAGAGCTTGATCTTTTTCATTTAAACTCTCATAACCCAATTTCAACACACTCTCAATTTTTCCATCAAGACAGTTTTTCAACCTTGGTAGTTCATCTATCCAGTCAGCCTTGCTCTTTCCCCGCAATGATGACCCCAAAACATGTAAACCCAATGGAAGATTACCACAAATACTTGCAACTTCATCCGCAAGATCCATAAACCCATTAGGTGGAAAGGTTTTTCTAAAAGCAGAAAGACAAAAGATCATTAGAGCTTCTCTTTCTGATGGAAACCCACTTGATATATAGCATTAATACCATGCTGCTGCAAAATCTCTTTGTTTTCAGTGGTCACTATGACCCTACCATTTCGGTTCAAAATTTTTGAAAGAAGTTGCTCCTGTAAGCGCAACTTCAAACCATACTCATCAAGACCAATCTTATAGTTTTCCCTAAGATTTTCCACAAAACAAGTATGCTTAAACCTGTTAGAGAGTCGACTATGTAAAGCTCTTGCAATGGTACTCTTACCAATGCCTGCAGGACCATAGATTCCAACAATCTTAACTCCAACATTATCTAAATCTAGCAAAGACTCCATTTCCCTCAAATGATCGTCTAGTCCAACCATGCCATCAAAATCCCTAGAAGGTGTGGCATTCAGTTTATCTGAAACATCTCTTGCAATCTTCTCGATCATTTCTGCTTCATTGTCCCTAACAAAAAGAAACACAAAATTCATGAGAAAAAACCATAAAGAGAACATTCCTCTGTTTCCTTGCACAGACACCACTGATTTATGGCTCCCCTCGACAATTAAAAACACTCCACAACAGATTTGACAATAAACAATTAAACACTCCAAAACAAAAGCAATAACAAACATATTATTAAGATTAAACACTACGAAACATAACTATAATCAATTCCAATCCATTATAGACCATAGCAAAATTTCTATCAAATGTACTTAAAGATTCAAAATTAGAACAATAATCTAACTCCAGTTTTTCACAACCCATATCATCATAAGAAAACTAAATAATGTAGTTAATTAAAACACAAACCAGTTTTGGAAGTGTTCTCCGGCTATGTTGCCCACATAGGTCAAAGCTTGGCTCCATTTTCTCCGCTCCTCCTCTGTTTTACAAGCACAAGTTTCATTGAAAGCAATCCCAAAATCTCCGGTTTGTTTCCGCACATCAGAAGGATCTACTCCGTAGAAGACACTCATCACTATCTGCTTTATATCTTCTTTGCATTTCAAAATCTCCAATAGCTCATCCAAACACCAGCTGGAAGAAGCATAGTTCTTCGAGAGCACAACGATCGAGATCCTCGATTCTCTAATCGCTTCCGTGAGAGCTGGGGCGATGATTTGGCTTCTCTCGATCCCTTGGTCATCAAACATCGTGATTCCATTGAAGTTAAACTGTTTTCATAAATGACTGAGAAATGTTTTGCGGACGTCTGCTCCATGGAAGCTTGTGAAGACATTGTATTGCCAGGTGCGAGGTGAAGAAGAAGAAGCCATGAGAGATGATGGTGAGTAGTTCAAAATCACAGATTCACAAAGACTTTGAGTTAGGTTAAGAAATGGGAACATAGCAAAGCCGTGTTCATTTTTGGGAACAAGCAATGCAAAAACGCGTAATGCAAAAGTCAATGTGTTTTTAGAAAACAAGTGGGTCATTTTTTAAGTATGGTTGCGTTTGGAAACAAGCAATGCAAAAACACATAATGCAAAAGTCAATGTGTTGTGGCAAAAGTCAATGTGTTGTGGATTGCTCGAGATCAAAGAGGCTGGTGTTATTACATAGCAGAAGATCTTACTGTTAGATTTATTATTCTACGATTTGGCACATCCAACGCAAAAAAAGAGTCTGCATCGATAATAGTGTTACTTTTAGATGTCAAATCATTGAAAGATCAATTAAATGTGAAGAATAGAGATTACAATATCATTAAACAAACCAAAACTTAATTATTAAACGGCGGAACAAAGATAAAAATTACAAATTTACATTATGAATCTGCTATGCTTTAAGGTTACTAATCTAAAACTCTCATCATAATATGCCACAATACCCAAGATGAGGATGAGCGACAGAAACACGATGATTAAGATGTAACAAATATCCATATTGCTCTTCGACTTCACTACACCAAATTTTCTTCTTTTTAACTTCGTTCTGTGTCTTCGTCTCGGGTAGAGATTATGCTTATATACACGTATTATCAACACAAAAGTTTAACATTTTTGGAGAATAAATCGGGAAGATTTGTAAATTTTACATTTTTTCACTAAGGAACATTAATTAGGAATACTGGAAGTTTTATATTTTAGGTACTTTCTTGATCGTCATGCGATCACATATGTACACATGCATTTAGTGAATTAAATCTACTATAATATATTAACATTTTATTCCAAAACACTCTAAAATTGTTATATAGGGCATCTTAAATTTATTGTCATAATAACTCCTCTTAAATTTAAGATTTGTATGGTGTTTCTTTCTGTATTTACTCATAAAATATTTATGCAGTAAAACAAATATGGTACCTTATATATATGATTTGATCGTTACTAAAAAAATAACATCTCCTATCACCCACGTATACAAGTATATATGCATTTGATCTCCTTAGGCACACATGGGCAAGGCTTGACGATTGGTAATTTCAAAATGAAAGACTTAAAAACTTACACCGAATTTGGTCCAGGCGGGATTCGAACTCGCGACCTTCGGCTCATAAGACCAACGTTCAAACCAACTGAGCTACAGGACCGGATGTCTCATAAATTTCTTGTACGCACTAAAGAAAAATACTCGAGTCTTCTCTTCTTCTAATGGAAAACTTCACGTTGGTCCAGTGGATATTATCTGTCCACATTTGGTGTTTGGAGTGAATGGATTATTTTGGTTGGTGAGCTACTTTGCTTTCAATGGTTGCTGTGACATTAGTGTTGTATGGTATGGTAGAGTCTGAAGAGCAGATGCAATAATACTTTACACACCAATACATTATTTTGATGTAGGAGCTCTAAATACAAACCCAGTTCCATGTACAAACAATCCTCTATGGTCTACTCATCTCAATTCAAAACCAGAAAAAAAATAACAGAAAATGCAAAAGAACAAGTTCAAAGAATAGCTCATAATCATGAAGCGGTTGAAAGATTACGCAGATTGATAAATTACTCAGATTATTGTCTCTTGCTCTGTGATCTTGAAACTGGAGTACTCATGTCAGTGTCTGAGTTTATCTCCATACTCCCCTCTCGCGTTCTAGGATGCCTTCGGTCCTGAAAGAAACATAATTCCAGTTATAACTATCACCCCTGTTATGGTCTATGTTTGGATAAATCACCTGTTAGAACACTAACCTCTCTTGGAATGGGATATTCTTCAGACTCAAGCATACGTACAACTTGGCTCATTTTCGGCCGCTTGTCCCAATCTGGATCAACGCATCTTAGAGCCGTCAAAAGGGCTCGTTTTAATGATCTTGTAGGCGGCTTAACCTCTATATTTGGATCCACTACTTCTTCTGATCGCCTTGTTCCAACCATCATCTTCAACCAGTCCACTAGGTTCACCTGCAATAATCTGGTGTTGGTTCGCTATGAAACTCATTAAACCAAATGAAAATAGTTTATTACCTCATGAGCAGGACGGCCATAATCCACAGGGTCTCGTCCTGTGATTGCTTCTAAGAGCACAACACCAAAGCTGTAGACATCACTCTTTTCATTTAACAGCCCTGTGTTTGCATATTCAGGAGCAACGTACCTACAAAACGTCCACAAAAAGCATTTAGCTTTAATACTAAAGACTTCTTGATTGCTTTAAATTTTATTAGCCTCTCACCCAAATGTTCCCATCACTCGAGTTGTCACATGACTTTTCCCAGCGCCAAGCAACTTGGCAAGGCCAAAATCTGAAACCTTTGCATTGAACTCGTCGTTGATCAGTATGTTGCTTGACTTGATGTCTCTGTGCACTACTTTTGGCTCTATTGCTTCATGCAGATATGCAAGACTATACAGAGGATCATTGATCAGTATATTAGAAGAAGAAATTGCGAAAAAGATGAAATGAATGATCTTGCTTGCTTACGCTTTCGATGTGCCGATGAGAACCTTCATCCTAGCTTCCCAAGTTAGATATCCATGCTGTCTCATTGCTCCGTGAAGCCATTGTTCTAAGTTTCCATTGTTCACATACTCGTAAACCAATATCCTAATAACAATCTCCATTGATCTTAGTAAGTAACTCACATATTTGGTTTCTTTCCCCTACGTTAGACAAATATTCACCTACCTGTGGGTGCCTTCAATGCAGTAACCAAGAAGCCGGACCAAGTTCTTGTGCCGCACATGACCGATAGCATCAACCTCGACTCGAAACTCTTTTTCAGCTTGTCCCCTACAAAACTAATCAATCAACCTAAACCCAAATCGAAAAGATTGTTAAAAAGAAATTCAAATTCTTGTAACCAGATCACTCACAACTGGTTAAGAATCTTTTTAACTGCAACAGGAGTTCCATTGATCAACTCTCCTCTGTATACAACACCATAACCGCCTTCACCAATCACATTCTCCTTTGAGAATCTGTTAGTTGCTATTTCAAGATCTCGGAGTGTAAACCAGTGTCCCCAGCCAAGGTGAGACTCAGGCAAACCAGACAATGGAGATGGAGTTGCAATGTTATACAATGATGAAGAAGCCGAAACTTCTTCAGCCAACTCAGAATGTTTATCTATGATCTCTAAATGATGAAACGAGCCTGACCGGCCACTACTACTTCTCTTCTTCCCCATATCCAGATGAACCATTAATTTGTCTGCGTCTTTGTTATTTTTGTCTTGAATTGTGAGAAGAATGCCTTCACCAGGAGCAAAGTTACTTGCTGAGACATGCTCAACTCGCACTTCTCTGATCTCCTTGGAGACCGGAGGAGTTTGGATAACGGGAAGACCGGTTTTTGATCTTCTTGATTGCTTTTTCGAAGTAAGACAAAACGAAAGAACCGAGAGGATGGCTATGATGAGCAAAGCAACAGCTATCCCAATTACTTCCCAAACCTTAAGTCCAAAGACAGGGCTCTCTCTAGATAGCTGGTTTTTCAAGTCATCTCCCATTTTTTCCTAAAATTTACATAAATTACCAAAATCAAATCTGAATTTCTAAATCATGTTGGAATAAACAGAGTCCAAGTTTTATACATGAAAATGCTATGGGATTAATGAAAAGAGTCTCCAAGTTTGTGTTTGTGGTCCAATGTTTATCCACATTGAAATTTACTCACATAGAAACAAAAATTTCCCAGAAAAACACACAAAAGGACAACAGAAATAGCTAAAATCATGTACATATTAAAGAACACAAGCAATAATGTTGGTCTTAAATATATATATAAACAGACAATACAGACAGAGTAAGTACCAAAGAACGTGAGAATTTAATGTTTAATTACCTGATCTTGATATGTCAGATCTTAAAAGAATTAACACCCATTTACCATTCTTGAAGAAAAAAGAATTCCAGATCCTAGAACCAAAGCAAAAACCCAAATTTAAGAAAAGAAAGAAAACACTTAGAAAAATTCAGGAGAAAAACCGTAAAGAAGTAAATCCAAGCTGCAAGAAATCAAGAAAATGAACAGCTCAGACAAAGAGACAAGACCTTTCTTTGGCCCTCTTCTTAAGGCAAGTGTCAATGTGGAAGGAGGATAACGAAAGGACTGTGGAGATCTAAGCTTGTAAGGAGCTGTCATGTAACTACAAGTCTACAACAACTACACTAAAACTGTGAAAAAACATATCCAAATAAACACTCTGGCCCAGCCAGTGAATAGATAATTTAAACGAATGTATTAAGTTTGGGGTTTAATATGAAGAAGAGGAGAAAATCAACAAAGAAAGATTTTAAAATCAAGAAAACTTTGAAATGTGGGCAGTGACATCTGGTGGAAGGTAGTAAGAGAAGAAGAGGAGATGGAGGTATCAAGTGGTAGGTATTGAAAGTTCTTTAATGTTTTTATTTGTTTTCTTTAATTTTTATGGTGAGAGAGACAAAGGAGAGATGTCTTGCCTTGCATTGCAATTACGTTATACAGAACATCATGGGAATGTGTAAGGTCAACATGTGAGGATGATGAATGATAATGATTAGTAAACACGAGCTTCAAATAGGGAATTATAATATAAGTTAAAAGTAATAGCAAAAAAAAAAAATGGAGTTGGGTTCACTAGTAAAAACAAGCATATAGCCACGGAAATATTTGTGGCTATACGTTCATGGAAAGCCACGAAATTTTTTTTTGGCTAAAACAAAACGTGGCTTTTCGTGCCTTTTTTTTACTGTTCATAGCCACGAATATCCACGAGACGTTCGTAACTAATATATCTACGAAATAATCACGTCATATTTCGTGGCTATGTGAATTTAACCACGAATATTTTCATGGCTAATTTGTGTCTATTCTATAAAAAAACAAAAAAAACAAACTTTTTTATTTTTTATTAATTAAAATATAATTTTAACAAATTTGGAAAACAAAAAAAATAATAATTTTAGTAATTAAAAAAACAAATTAATTATAAAAAAAATTTGTATTGCCATCGCCGGAGATGATTCCGGCGAGTTGCCATCTCCACCACCATTTCCCTCCAACTGCCTCCAGAGACCGAGCCACCATTTCTAATGGGTAAAACAGCCGGAACCGCCGTGAATCTGTATTCGAGATCTTCATCTGAATCCCTGTCCCATGGCCGAGCTTCATCATCGCCGCGAGAGCAAGCCTTCGTCGTGAGCTTCTTTACCTCCACCGCCGTGAGATCTTTCCATCCATCACCACCGTGAGATCTTCCCATCCAAGTTTTGAATTCGATTGCGTAGAAGATCGCCGTGAGATCTTCCCATCCAAGCTTCTTTACTTCTCACATCCGTGAGATCTTCCCATCCAAATTTTGAGTCCGCACAAGTTGCAACCGGCGAAGAAGAAGACTCAATCTTCGGCGTCTCTCTTCGGCATCTCTCTCCGTTCATCGGCGAAGAAGACTCGATCGTTCGTACCTGTTTCATTATTTCGCAGACTCATTTCACTTTAAAGAAGAGAAAAAATGAGATCACTTATGGGCCGTTGGATTAACTCTATCAACGGTGGATAGAGTAATCCTTGTCTCTTTTGGTTAGTCAATGAGAAAATATAAGAGAGAAGAAAGAGAAGCTCGATTCTGATTGGGTGAAACCAATAGTCATGGATCAACTCTCTTTTAATATAGGGTCTAACATTATCAACAACCGTAAACAAATCTAATTTTTTCTTAATATTAATAATGATTAGAAATTTATAAAATGGTGATTAAATTTGAAAAAATAAATTTAAAATTGAATTGGGGTTTTACAAATGATAGTTTAGGCTTAAACATTTTAAAATGATATATACATTTAGGTTTAAAATAATAAATGTATGATATATATATATATATATATATTTAGGTTTAAAATAATAATTTTACTAATGTTTTTGATAATTATACTAATGTTTTGTTAATTTTGCAACCATATAATAATTATAATAGTGATAATTTAAAAAAATTAGATTAGATTCGAATTTTAAATTATAAGATTTAAAAATTTTAAAGATTTTGAAGATTTTTGTTTTTCTAAGTGTTAAATTATATGTAAATAGTTTCTAAAAAGATTTATGTTATTTTTATGATTAAGAGTTTGATGTTTAAGGTTTAGAGTTTATGATTTATTTTTTATGATTAAAATTTAAAGTTAAGGTTTAGAGTTTATGATTTAGAATTTGTAGTTTAGGTTTAAAGTTTAATGTATAAGATTTTATTGGGGCTTATGTTTAAGGTTTGAAAAAGTTAAGTTTTTTAAAAAGTTAAGATTTTATAAGTGTTAGATGTTAGTTTTTAGAGTTTGTGTATAGGGTTTAGGGTTTTAAAGTTTGTGTTTAGTGTTCAGGATTTAGGGTTTAGAGTATAGAATTAAAATTAGCCACGTTTTAGTCACATAATATTTCGTTGCTATAGTTAAATTAGCCACTAAAATGGCCAGATTTATTTTCCGTGGCTAACATAGCCACGTATTAGCCACTATTTACTTTCGTTGCTAGAATAGCCACAAATTTTGCTACGAAATAGTTTCGTGTCTATATTTTGCTACGATTTTAGCTATTTGTGACTATTTTGTGGCTAAAATAGTCACGAAAATAGCCATATTTATTTTTCATGGCTACACCGTGGCTAAATTTAAATTAATTACGAAAGTTTATAGCTAGATCGTGGCTATACATATTTTTTTACTAGTGGTTCTATTTTTGTATCAGTCTTTTGCTACATTCATTGTATAAACATCGTTTTTTTAAATATAATTTAACATTAGCAAAGAAAAATGATTAAAATTTTTTTATTTAACCGAGCTCCGGTGTTTGTTTTTCCAATATTTATTTAACTAATCATATATAGTAGGTGTTTGGGATAATTTTCTCTTCTCGGCTTTGGTCACCTACGATGTGAATCATGTGACATGTGAGTATGAGTTTGAGCCATTAAAGATTCTCCCAAAGACTGCATCAACTAACCAACACATGCATGGCTCATATGAAAAACTGAGAAGTGGACTATAACCCTGCCACATAGATTAGCTAACCCGGTATCCGAATTCTATTGAAGTAAATTTTATACAGAACATCATGGGAATGTGTAAGGTCAACATGTGAGGATGATGAATTATGATGATTAGTAAACACGAGCTTCAAATAGGGAATTATAATATAATTTAAAAGGTAATAGCAAAAAAAAAAAAAAAAAAAGGATTGTAGAATAAAAAGGTGTTTCTTTTTCCAATATTATCTTTCCGGCTTTGGGCATCTACGATGTGAATCATGTGACATGTCACATGTGAGTATGAGTTTGAGCCATTAATGAATCTACCAAAGACTGAGAAGTGGACTATCAACTTGCCACATGGCTAGCTAACCCGGTTTCCGAATTCGATTGAAGTAAATTTTATAACTATCTCTCATTACTTCATTAAAAACGTGAAATTTTTTTATTTACTCTCAAGAAACATTTTAAAATACTCACCAGTAGCCTAATTTCTTATGACTTGATGTGGTTGCTCCACATCTTAAAACACTTTCGGAGCATATTTTGATATGAATATCAGAGGATCCTTGAAACACGAACTAACCCTGGGCATTCGGTTTATGTTGGTTAAACGGTTAAGTTGTTTTTGCTCAAATTATGCCAAATTGAACCGAATAAAATTCGGTTCGGTTTGGTTCCAAAGTCGGTTTGGTTGCATAATTTCAAATCCATTCCGAAATATAACCGAATTTTTTCCTCTGCCCTTCACGGTGAAACATCCTTCCAACGAGGCTGAGATTGAAGCGGCCAATGAAAGCAGAGTTTTCCACCATCGGGAGCACTACCACATCATCATCATCCACATTTAAAGACTGTGGAGGAGAAAGACCTCTGTGATTATTCGGATGCTACATTGTCAAAGGAGTTGAGTGTCCACAAAGATGAACTTGTAACAGAGTTTGAGTAAATAATAAGTTATTTCTTAGCACAAGGCTAGATGTTGAGAAGCAACGCTGCAGGGCAGAAAAGCTTCCACATAAAAGTAGGCTTCAATCACTTCAGGCCCTGAAATCCAATGCTTTACAGCAAAAGAATGAGCAACCTGAGATTAAAGATAGAAAGGAAACAGAGGAGGCCATAGGACCAAATTCAGGGAACAAAAACACCAACTCAACCTCGTCTAGGCATTTGAACATGTGATTGATATCTGCATAAAAAAAAATTCAACAAGGACCATACAAACTCACCGGTTAAGGCATCAATGAGTTGCTTCGGCTTCAAAGATGACTTTTCTATACCCAAAAGCTACGGTTGTTTGTATAGCCCATCTTAGAGCTTCAGCGTCTGTTTCAATCACCATTCTTGTACAACGTGGATATCAAATTTAAAACTAATAACAAAGTAGTAGTGCTAAATTTTCCAGAGCAAACATTTGTTCCATGAGAGAAAGAGAGAGAATCACAAAACTGTAAAATTGGAGAAAGTGAAAGCTTTGGACAGACTCAATGGACACTTAAAATATTTCTTTTAGATGTGATTCCAATGCTCGCACGGACGGAAAATTTTCTGTTCTGCAAAATTTAAAAGTAAGATTTTCACATAAATCGAAATAACCATAATAGTACATGGACAAAACTATCCTAATTACTTACTTACCTTAGCATTATTAGAATGTCGCATTGGAGAGTGCATAAAAATTTCTGCCCTTCATATGCTGGCCTGAGGGCGTGTCCAAGACTCCAGCGAATGCGATTCAAAGGGCCATCGAGATCCGGCGTAGGCGTTTCTTTCTGGCTAATGATCTTGAGTTTGACGTAATGATCAATGAGTTCTCGGACATGAATCCTGTCGATTTAATATTCTCTGGCCAAGACTAGCAATAACTTCTTATGATCTTCGAATGAGAGACTCAAGTAGGCCTACGCACGTGCAAGAAAACTCATCAAACACGACTATATAATATATCTGTACATACTACACACACATCCATATATATATATATGAGAACGAACGCACGATTGTACAAAATCTTATCCTTACCGTTCTGAATTCATCGAGAACGGAGTCCAACATCTTGGTTCTACTCATTGAGATAGCCAAGTGCATCTTCTCACGCACTCCATCAAAGTCCCAGCTTTTGGATAATCCTCTTTAATAATTTAAAAGATATGAATTACAACTTTATCATCAGTATTGTTATACTGAGATGGAATTATAAAAATGCATTACCCTTTAGCAATAGGAAGATGAAGAAGGACTTGGGGTGGCTGAAAATTCGAGCTCATACTAAATAAATTTAAGAACAACACATACGTTCCAAAAGTTGCGGTAATTACTAACTGAATTCAAACCATAGATATAGTCACGTAAAACATAAAGACTAGATAAATCATACTCGAAGACAAGTTCGTATGACTAAACGATCAAGCCAATATAATCCGACATAATGTTCACAAGAATCTTATGCCTGCTCAATACTTCTACGTTGATCAATCCACACCAAAAAGAAAAAAACACAGAGCATATAGGACGAGATGGATGATGGATCAATGAATTAATTACATAGGAGTTACGGCTCAACTGATCCTAAGAAATATGCTACTTCTTTTCTTTTTCTTTTTTTGTTAAAGGGTTAAAAAAAAAAAAAAAAAAATTCTCTGGATCAAGAAAAATAGAACTATGCTAATTTTATTCCGTGTTTTACTAAGTCATATAAGAATTTAAATATGGAAGCCAAAATCTTTGTTGCCTAAATTTTGGGAAATTGCTCATTCTCACATTGAGGAATGATACTTGATTTACAGCTAAGAAAACGTATCAAGATGCAAATTCTTTTTTAATATAAACATAACGTGTTCAACGTAAGCGAAGCTGGTAGAATTGTAAGTGACCATATTGCGGCAACTGTCGTTAACTCATCTTCTATTTATTAAAGAAGAAATATTATAAGAAAATTTTGTTTATGCGTCAGCACCACGTTCATTCTCAACCAATGCTTTCAAAACCAAACCGGATCGATTGGTCGGACCAATCCAACTGAATTCGTTCATATACTCGAACCAGTTAAACTAAGAACCGGATTTGAGTTAAACCGCTAAAACTGATTGAAATCCGTCAAAAGCGGTGACCCGGTTCAATACCAGAACCAGGTTCATAAAATTTTAGTCATATTTATCTAATTAACTAGAGTTCTTGAGCCAAAATTATATTTACTAATTAATTTTATTTTAGAAACATCTTTTCCATTTTAAAGATTTATTTATTTTATATCTCAGTTTTATGAAAAACCATTTATCTATTTTTTTTTTATTTAATATGGGTTTGAATCTAAATATCTATATCTTTCATTTGATAACTATTTTGCGATCCGTGTATTTTTTTTCCCTATAAATTTAAAAGATCTAATATGTGGTTTTTGTTGGTTTATAACTTTGGTGTGAGATAAAATGATAATAATAAGCTTTGCAATTTTTTCACTTTAATGTTATCAATTCTTGTTTACTTTTCTTTTTGATATAGAAATATACATATATATATATATATATATAATAATCAATTATACATCTTGAAAATCCAATACGACCGGTTAGACCAGTCCGAACAGCTATCCAATATTGATTCTTTTTTTTTTTCAACACTCTAATTTAATAAATTAAAGTTACAAAGTCCATGAGCTCCAACATATCTCATAAACTTAGAAGAAGATAGTGGACTTGTAGGCCCGATAGGAAGCTGTTCAAAATTACAAAGAAAAGATGGATTGAGCCACACCAACCCAATTACAAATTTTAATTGTGCTGGCCCAAAGCCTAAACAAAGAAGAGTTTGCCCTAGACTAAGATTGACGACGGCGACGGCGTGGAGTCCTAGGCCGCGACGGCGATCGGCGAAGCAATTGTCTGGATATATCTCGACGAGGATAAGCCTTGTATATAAACAACTTAGATTGGTATTAGAAACCGTCGAAAGCTCCTTCGGCGCGGGATGTGTTTAGCCATTTGATGGTTGAGAGATGCGGCGGAGAGAAGGAAGAGTGATTGGTCCTACGGTGGAGTCGGAGCATCCCCGTGGCCGGAGTTTTCTCGTGACTGAAGCCCGAGATAGTTGGACGTCGCCCAAACGCGGTGAATACGGATTGTTGAAAGCAAAGTAAGTTTTCGGTGACCGGATTAGCTAATCCGACCCCGGTAAATACTGAGACGGTTGTCGGCCGAGGCAGCGATGATATCTGGTGATAACTACCAGTGGAGTTCTTCATATCTGGTGGAGAGACTTCCGCCGTGGGAGAGCGAGCCTAGATCGGAGAGTTTTCCTCTGCGGCAAAGCACCGAGCAAGATGATGGAGATGAAAGGTTTGTGCCGGCTGTTGAAGCTGGGGAACGCCATGCAAGTAACTCCGGCGGTGAGAACGCCAGTATTGATTCTAAACTGTGCATTTACTTTATTTTATTTAAGTTAAAACTTGACCTTTTCGGTAAGCAAGAATGTTAATATATTTATTTAAAGAAACATTTTTTTCCTTCAATATGAAATAGCAATTTTTAACTGTAAAACGATATTTTCTAATTTTCTTAATATTTTATTTTAAAATGATAGAACAAACTTCTAGTAAGTGGTTTATATAAGTAATAAAAATCGAATATAGGTCCTTCTAGCTGTTCCTAAAAATATAGCTGTTCCTAAAAATATTTGGTTATTTCGGTAATTTCACCTATGAAAAGTAGAAGAACAAAGTTAAAATATTTGAATCAGTTAATTCCTTTAATCCAATGTTATGCCTCCCACTTTTAAGTTTCCCTCCTCCAACTCTTCCACTTGATTACAAGTAACCTCGGAGCCTGTCCTTCAGCTGCAATTTTAATGCTCGCAAGGATGGCACATTCTCCTTTCTGTTGAAAAACATGATTTGATCATAATACTTCCAATTACAGTAGGATGAATTCACCAAGGATCATTAGGTTAACAAGAACAAAAGTTTGGACATTTGTAGTTACTTACGTGGGCATTGATAGAATATCTACTTGGAGAGTGCACAAAAACTTCAATCCTCCGCAACTTTTGTGTAGCCTCTCGAAGAGAATATCATAGTCTGGTTACTTCTTTGAAATCCTTCAAAACAGAGTCTAATGCCTCGTTCCGACTTATTGAGATCGCCAAGTGTATTTTCTCAAAAACTCCATCCAAATCCGTAACAGCAGCTTATGTGCATCCTATTTTCTGATTAATTTACCAAAATAATATAAACTAGGTGATTCCCGTGTTATACGCGGGATAATATATTTCTAATATTTTTTAGAAAATTAACAAATTAAATAAACATTTTTAAAATATTTTAATAGTATATTATTGTATAAATAATTGAAATTTAAAATTAAGGTTTTTACATATTTGTGTTACTAATTTTTTTTGTCAATATGTTACTAATTAATTATTTAGTTAAAAAAAATATCTTTTTAAAATAAAATTTAAGAAACAATAAAATCAGCTATAATTTTATAGCATATTTACTTACTCGATTTTTCATAAATAAATAAAGCTAATTTAGGTAAGATTATAATCTTTATTTGATCTAATGACATATTATGTAATTAGTCTAGTAACTAATGTCTTATAAAATATATTCTCTGATTCTCAATTAATATATAGGAAATTTGGGTTTAAAAAGAAATACTACAAAATAATCTAAATTTGGTTTTAAAATTCTTAATTTGCTAATAACTAGTATTTAAAATTTGAAACTTGTAAAGGAACAAAAGCTGGACTTGAATTTACGTGCATACTATTTTCTGATATTCTTCTTCTTGATGTTGCGCCACTCACTTTATTCTTAACGTGAAAGCAGAGGACAAGGCGACTGGTAAATCAGAGAAGATTACAATCACAAACGAGAAGGGTTTTCTGAGCCAACAAGAGATTGACCGGATGGTGAAGGAGGCAGAGGAGTTTGCAGAGGAAGACAAGAAGGTGAAGGAGAGCATCGATGCCAGGAATGCCCTGGAGACATACGTGTACAACATGAAGAACCAAGAAAGCGACAAGAAAAAGCTTGCAGACAAACTGGAAGATCGAAACAGCGACCAAAGAGGCCTCGGTGTTTGTTGGAGGTTTAATCGTTTGCAATAAAGAAAGAGTTTACAGAGTTGATCGGCGATAGGAACTTAAAAGAGTACTACAGATCAAACAAAACAAACTGACCAACAAGCTACACAACAATGACATGCAGAATACATGTTGTTCTGATATAGCCACTCTCAGAAGAACTTGAGCACCTCCTGAAATAGTTAAATCAGTAAATTTCAGCTGCACATAGAATTTTATTTTATGTCTAATTAACTATTCTAGATACCCGAAAATTTCAGTTGCACATCGATTGTTATTGCAAATCAAACAAAGCAGACAACAAACAAGCTACACTATAATGACATACTATAATAACTTAGATACCTGCCAAAAATGCAATTTTATCAATTCTTCATAAGACACTAATCACCAAAAGATTCCCTGCAATAATTTATACTAGTAAAACTGTGATAAACGAATCATCATAAAATAATAATATATTACCTTTACAGAAAAAGCCGACGTCTATGCGGCTGGAAGAGAAACTTACTCCAATATGATGTGCGGAGCATACCGGAGAAAAGTTTTACATGGAGCGTGATAAAATTTATCTATGTGAAAACAACAAGTTATACAAGAGTAGCAAGCTTCCAAGCAATCTTTGAGTGATGCATGATTATCACTGCACCACAAAAAAATATGTAACCATTGCAACAGCATCAAAAGTCCAAGCATCAGCTAGAAAGGAAGCATCGTCCGGAAATCTTTATAATGAATTCTGGGATTTCAAAATTAAAATGAACAGTACAATGGATACTGAGAAGCAGATTAATGCCACAGCAGTTCCACAGTAAAAAATTTGAGGCCAACTGTTGTTCACCAAAATAGGATACATATGGTTGTCAAATCCACCAGGGACATAAATAGCCGCAGAAAATACCAAAGTAGCAATCAGAGTTGCCACCATCATGCACTTTCTCATTTAGTTGAAAAAGAGCATCACGCTTAGACTCATCTACCCGTCACTCAATATCAACATTTATGATAGAGAATAGTATATGGCTAGGTCTATTTTGAAGTACGAGTTTACATTTGCAAAAGTGGACGTGCCGGAGTGGTTATCGGGCATGACTAGAAATCATGTGGGCTTTGCCCGCACAGGTTCGAATCTTGCCGTTCACGTTTTTATTAATTGTGTTTGTAAGTTTTAAAATCTCCTATATATTATTAGGGGAGTACACTTATAAATAAACCTTACAAAATGTTAATAATTACATCACGTTGCCATTACATCTAAGAACAAATTAAAATCTTTCATTAAGCGTATTTTAGTTAATTAAAAATTAAATTTATTATTTCTAATTTTTGATTTAAATAATTTTTTTTTTTTGAAAATAGGTTTTGTAAAGATTCTGTTAATTTAATTAAACATACTAATTAAATTAAATTAAATTATATGTTGATTTAATTTTCTAAAAATAAGATATTTGATATAGATTGCGATTTTTTAAAAGATTTTAAGAAATAATTTTGAGCGATTTAATTCTGTTTTTAGGTGCTAACAAAAATTTAATATTATGAAAATTAGTATTATAATTTTCATAAAGTTTTGCAGGAATTACAATTTTTAATATCCTGATTTTATAATTTTTGAATATTTTTCTATAACTACAATTTATCCATGCTATAACACGGAATATATCCTAGTTTTGTATTGTTTTGTGATAAAACTTTTAATTTCAACGGTTGTCTATCATCTAATATTCCTCCGTAAAATTTTCTATTGATATAAAAAGTCAACACAATACGACAACGTTAAAGTTATTAACTTACCTTTCTTTATATTCTCATCTACATAATTTTAAAATTGATCAAAAGTCCTATTTTGAAACTTCTACATGCATAAAGTGTTATAGTACATAACCGACCTTAGCTCATGCCACTAGAGGAAAATGAGGCATTATATAGCGGTGCATTATAGCGTTTCTTGTTATTTTGCTATGGTTTAGTTTTTAATAGCGTTTGTTATTTTGTAAACGCTATGAAATTATCGGCTGTATTGATTAAAAAAAATGGTGACGCTGAAAATACATAGCATTAATATTTTAAAACGCTATCTAAGTTCACTACAGGAAATTGAGGCATTTATAGTAGTGCGTTATAGCGTTTATTGTTGTTTTGCTATTATTTAGTTTTTAATAAAGTTTTGGATTCTGTAAACGCTATAGAATCTATAGTGAAATAAAAAAACGTGGAGACGCTTAGAATATATTGCATTAGTAATTGTAAAACGCTGTCAAATGTAAAAGCGGGAGAGTAAATTACTTTTGGCTCTTAAACACTTAGGGAAAATTTCATAATCCCTCCTCTCCTTTTCACTCTTTTCCTCGACTCACTCTCCCGCCATTCTCACTCTCCCTCCATTTTCACTCTCCCTCTGATTCTTAGATTTTTTGAGCTGTTCTTCTAATCTCACTTCTTCTAATCTAAATTCTTCTACTCTCCATTTTTCCCTGAGTGCATGTTCTTCTATCGCCAACGATTTCAAAATCTGTCGGCTTCCTGGACCTCGATTTGTCTGTAGCTGAGGAAAAATTTTTCGATTGAAGGTTAGATTTCGTTCTTGCTGCTCGATTTCATATACATTTAGGGTTTATAAACTATTATCGGTGATTGCTGCTCGATTTCGTTTCAATTTGGGCGAAATTGCTTAGGGTTATCGTTTCAATTTGGGGTTTTCGATTTTGTTTTGTTTGTATCAATTAGTGGCTATATTTGTTAGCTTGATGACTTTGTTTCTGTGTCTGATTTCACGTTCCCTGATTTGTGTGTCTGATTTCGTTTCAATTTGGGGGAAATTGCTTAGGGTTATCGTTTCAATTAGGGATTTTCGATTTTGTTTTGTTTGTATCAATTAGTGGCTATATTTGTTAGCTTGATGACTTTGTTTCTGTGTCTGATTTCACGTTCCCTGATTTGTTTTTGGTCTGGGAGCTGGTGCGGTGTTGTAATATGGACAAGTCTTGGGTTTGGCTTCCGAGGTATGTTCTTCTGTTTTACTTTTATCAAAATATAAAACACAGCTATGAATCTAATGCTAATCTAACTTTAATCAATTGATGTAAATTACAGGGCAAGTGTCGAGTATGAGGAAGGTGCACGTTTTTTTGTGTATGCATCAGCAGAGAGGTTGGGTAATCCAATGCAGATGTTCTGTCCTTGTATCGATTGTCGGAATGTGTGCCATCAAGATATGAGCACAGTATTGGATCATTTGGTTATTAGAGGTATGGATCAGAAGTACAAGAGGAATGCTTGTTGGAGTATTCATGGAGAGAAAAGGACTGAGAAGACAGTTGATGATCAACGTGCTGACTTAGAGGCATATGAGCTGTTTAGATCTGCATTCTTTGACAGTGGAGACCGTCCAGAGACTTCGAGTAAGAATGGAGAGCAGCCTGAAAGTGAAGAAGAAACCAAGTTTAAGAAGAAATTTGAGGATGCAGAAACTCCATTGTACCCGAACTGCTCAAACTACACCAAAGTTGCAGCAATCATGGGACTATACCGGATAAAAGTTGCAGCAATCATGGTTTTCTGCTACATTTTTTCCAAAGCTGTTAATTTCCTAACTTTCTTACACTATATCTCAGATAGTAAAGAAGAGAAGCAATAATGGTGGGTAGTGGTGCTCCACAGAGAGGAAGTGCAGCTGCAACTGCAAGCATGCGTAGGAGGAAGCCGGGCAGCGGTGCTAGTGGAGGAGATCTCAGAAAATTTCTTTGATCAGATTTTGTCTATGGTTCATGACATGCTTCCTAAAGGTAATGTGCTTCCAAAATCCATATCTGAGATAAAAATTTTTTTGAAGGTGTTTGGTTTTGGTTATGATGTTATCCATGCTTGTAAGAATGACTGTATTCTTTACCGGAAGCAGTATGAGGATATGAGTAGCTACCCAAGATGTGGTGCTTCAAGATGGGAACTTGATAAGCATTCTGGTGAGACAAAGAATGGGATTCCAGCTAAGGTTCTCAGGTATTTTCCGATCAAAGAAAGATTCAGTAGGATGTTTAGGTCGATGTCAATGTCTAAGAATTTGCAATGGCATTTCAGTAATGCTTCTGAAGATGGAACAATGAGACACCCGGTGGACTCATTAACTTGGAAGCAGGTCGACGCTAAATGGCCACAGTTCGCAGCTGATCCGAGAAACCTTCGTCTTGGTATATCTACAGATGGAATGAATCCCTTCTCTATCCAGAACACAAAGTATAGCACATGGCCAGTGTTTTTAGTCAACTAAAACATGCCTCCTACAATGTGTATGAAGTCAGAAAACATAATGGTAACCCTTCTGATTCCTGGACCAACAACACCAGGTAACAACATCGATGTTTATCTTGCTCCTTTGGTTGATGATCTGAATGATATGTGGAATGAAGGTATCCAGGTATATGACTCATTATCTCAGGAGAATTTTACACTTAGAGCTATACTGTTGTGGAGTATCAACGATTATCCTGGTTTGGGGACCTTCGCTGGTTGTAAGGTGAAAGGGAAGCAAGCATGTAATGTATGTGGTAAGGATACACCTTTTCGGTGGTTGAAGTTTAGTCGGAAGCACGTCTATTTGGGCAATAGGAAACGCCTCAGGCCTGGTCATCCTTACCGACGCCGAAGAGCTTGGTTTGATAACACTGTGGAGGAAGGGACTGCTAGTAGAATTCAAACAGGAGCTGAGATATTTGATATGCTTAAAGATTTTAAGAATGATTTTGGAAAACCTCTGGAGAAGAAAAGCAAAAGGAAAAGATCAGATTTGGGTGAAGATGAGGAGCTTACCCTTACAGATTTTGAAGAAGACACATACCAATGGAGGTGGAAGAAACGGTCAATTCTATTTGACTTGCCTTACTGGAAGGTTAGTAATATGTCAACATATATAAGTTTTTTAAAATTAACTTTAAAATGTTTATTATATGCTTAACCTTTTCTCTTTTTTGCTCTACGAGTTAGGATATGCCGGTGCGCCACAACATTGACGTAATGCATGTGGAAAAGAATGTTTCTGACGCCATTCTTTCCATCTTGATGCACAATGCGAAGTCAAAAGATGGTGTAAAAGCAAGACAAGATTTAGAAGATATAGGGATTCGCAGAAACTTACACATTGAGGTACGTGGGAAGAAAATGTACTTACCTCCAGCTGCGTATTGGCTGAGCAAGGAAGAGAAGAAGAGATTTTGCAAGAGGTTATCAGAATTCAGAGGACCAGATGGCTACTGTGCGAATATCGCCAATTGTGTCTCACTTGATCCTCCTATGATTGGTGGTTTGAAGTCTCACGACCATCATGTACTATTGCAAAACTTGTTGAGAGGGTTGCTGCCTAAAGGACCTAGGAATGCAGTCAGCAGGTTATGCAACTTCTTCAGTAGATTATGCTAGCGAGTAATTGATCCCGAGAAGCTTCTAAAACTTGAGTCTGAGCTTGTTGATACGATGTGCCAATTGGAAAGGTTTTTTCCTCCATATCTGTTTGATATAATGTTTCATCTCCCTATACATCTTGCAAGAAAGACACGTCTAGGTGGGCCAGTACACTTTAGATGGATGTATCCATTTGAAATGTACAAATTTTTTAATTTCTTTTTTATCTTCTGATATTATATTATCTGACCAATTTCTTGTCTCATTGACGCATAGGTACATGAAAACACTTAAGTCATATGTTAAAAACTATGCAAGGCCAGAAGCATGCATGGCAGAGGGATACTTGGCAACTGAGTGTGTTTCTTTCTGCTTGGAATTTCTTCAAACATCTGTACCTGTTCTAGAGTCTGCAAATCGTAATGAAGATGTTGATTTTGATGAGCATATACTTGAAGGTCGTCCAATCAATAAGTCTAAAGAGGTTACACTATCTGACAAAGAACGTGAGATTGCCCACAGATATGTGTTAATGAACATGTCGATTTTCAATCGATATGTTGAGTAAGTGTTGACTGTTATAACTAGATCAGATTGTTGATTGCTTATACTATCTGATTATTTAATTTTCGTATATGTAAATCAGTATGCATCTTGAAGAGTTGCAAGATAAGGATGTTCGATGCAGAAGAAACCAAACTCTGTTAAGGAAGTTACATGGTGAACAGTTTTGTCATTGGCTAAAAGAGAAGGTCTGTAGAAAGTTTTAGTTATATCTCTGTCTCTTTTAATTACTACAATACTGTACTTGTTTAATTTTATTGTTTTTCAGATCCCTAGTAACTCAAAGGAGCATTCGAAAAAGCTGAGATGGTTAGCATATGGTCCGAGACATAATGCTCAAACCTATAAGGGGTTTATCATCAATGGTCATCGATTTCACACAGAAGACTTAAAGCGGAAGACTCAGAACAGTGGAATAGCATATGATGCAATAACTATGTGTAGATCAAGTGCAAAAGATATTAATCAAGTCTCAGACGTAGTTTCTTACTATGGAGTGATACAAGAGATAATACTGCTAGACTACAACATGTTCCAGGTTCCATTATTCAAGTGTAAGTGGGCGAACAAAGGGAATGGTCTGAAAGAAGAAGATGGATTTACACTTGTGAACTTCAGCTTAAACCAAGCAGCATTCCTACAGGATCCATACATCATGCCTTCTCAATCAAAATAAGTGTTTTACTCCAGAGAAGATGACTTATCACCTTGGTTTGTTGTTATGAGAGCGCCACCAAGAGGGTATCATGAATTAGAGACAGTTGAGGAGTTTGTTGCTGCACCACTACCCATCCAAGACAATGATGATTTGGGAGATGAATCTTCTGATGATGAGAGTTTTTGTGTTAGGGCTGATTGTGAAGGGGTCTTAGTAGCTGACTAATTGTGCTAGGATAAATATAATTATGATTTGGGAGATGAATCATCTGATGATGAGAGTTTTTGTGTTAGGGCTGATTGTGAAGAGGTCTTAGTAGCTGATTAATTGTGCTAGGATAAGTATATAGTTTCTGATGGTTTTATTGGTGACTATTAGTTTCTGATGATTTACAATAGTTTCAGGTGAGACAATATGAAGGAGAAAAAACTGATGTTGCTACACGTCGCAGTAAGCGTCAAAAAGGTGAAGATGCAAGTGGTGAGTCACTTAAGCAACATCGCAAACGCAAGAAGCTTGCTGTTGTTGAGGAAAATGATCCAGCTGGAGAAACAGCAAATGAGAGTGTGCCAACTTTAGAGCAGCCTAACTTTGAAGAAGAGGCTCTAGATAAAGAGCAACTACAAGAAGAAGTGCATGAAGAAAAACAACCAACAGATGAAGAAACAAAGGTAGAGACGGCTCCCAATGCTGACACAGAAGATGGCTCCCAAAGGATAGAGTCATCTCAAGCAGCAGGCCAAACTGAGTAGTCACAGACAACTACAAAGAGACGAAGAGGACGAACCAAAATGAGCAGAGTGGCTAAAAACCATGAGGACAAGATTGAAGTTGAATTTATCTCTCATGGTGAACGCGTTGGAGATGGATCGGTAACACTTTCCTCGTTTGTTGGTCTTCTTGTGAGAGAGACTGTACCAGTACTTCTTGACGATTGGAGGCGTCTTGATGAACAGCTTAAAGAGACAATGTGGGAGCAAATTCAGGTACTGTTCTTGATATTATTATTTTAACTTCTGAACCTTGTACTATTGTGTTGATTTCTGAAAATATTGTAGGCGAGGTTCAATTTGACAGAAAAGTTTCAAAAAGATAGTGTGTTCAAGCAGATGGAGAATATATGGAGGTCTGCAAAATCAAGGACTGTGCGTCTTGTGCGAGCTAAACCAAACAATATTAACTCTGTGACAGCTTGGATGAATTGGGTGAAGATGAAGAAAGGCAAAGAGTTTAAGGTATGTGTGTGTATTCAATTATATTTTAAATACGTTAATCTAACAATTTTGTTTTACTTTGAAGGTCATTAGTGAAAAATATAGAAAACTGAGGAGAAATCAGATTCCCCACACCACTAGCCGCAAAGGGATGGTTCGATTGGCTCATGAAATGGTATTTTTGTGTTAACTTTATTATTAATTATAAGTCAACAGATTACATAAAGATCTAATATCATATCCTTGTTTTAATTGTAGAAAAAGAAAAGTTCAGACCCAAGCCAGGTCACTAGGAGTAAGGTTTGGATAGCAGGACACACACTCTGATGGGCGACCTGTGAGGCTAGAGTTTGAAGAAACAATTGTAAGTATTTAGAACCTTTTTAGCTAGTCTCATAACCTTTTTGCTACTCCTAATTGATATCACAAATTTGATGTCAGGAAAAAATCAAATCAATTGATAGTGAAATGGAATCCACTGCCAGAAGATGCTGTGAGTCAGGTCTTAGGAAAAGACAAACCAGGAAGAGTTAGAGGAATGGGCAGGGGGATAACTGCTACCAAGCTTGCATTCATGACTGCTAGAGACTCACATGTACAGAAGCTCGAAGCTCAACAAGCTGAATTACAAAAAGAAGTTCTTGGTTTGAAGGATGCAGTTCGTGGCTTAGCTTCATCGAAAAGTAGTGTAAGTTAACATCAAGCTAGTTTGTTATTGTAAGTTAGCTAGTTCAATTTAGTATAATTGCTATTAACTTTTCCTTCTCTTTTTTTTTCTCTATTTCAGCGACATGATGATGTCTCTAACACTGAGAATAGTGACCTTGGCAAGGAGGACGTAGGTGTCAGATCTTAGACTGGTGATATGCTCAAATTAATACCCTATGATGATACTAAAGCAGTTGCTGCAGTAAAGTTAGGGGTCGAACACAAGAACTCAAGAAAACTCACTCAGTAGATGAAAGATGCAGATTGTGCTAAGCAAACAGTGAATGACGAGAAAACAAATGATCAAATTAAACTTAGGTTGAATTGATATGGATGGGAGCTAGGCTCAGGGAAATTCTCAGGAAATCAATGATAGATAACAATTAATCAATTAAGGTTCAATTCAATTAAGCGCCGTTCTTGAACTCAAACACGAAAGTATAGTTAACCAACTGTCGTTGTGAAAACTAACTAAGTCTAAAATCTAGAATTCCAAATCTCTTTGCAAATCCTACACAGTAAACCAGCAATCAATTCAAGTTTGATATGTTCACAATTCGATTAAACCAAATCTCTTTGTAGATAATAGAATTGCTCACCCTAGGTTTTATCAGATTACTCAATTGCACTGTCGTGCCTAATCGATTAATCTAAGTTCTATGTTCTAAGTGATCAGGTTAGAAATAGCTTTGAGTACAACCTATGGTGAAGAACTATTCAGATTTTGAACCCTAACAAAACAATCATCATGAATCAGAGAAATCCATATGAGAAATCCCTAAACCTAAAGAGAGACTACTCAGACATGATAGATGAAACAAATACCATAACTGAATAAATCATGAAATTAAATATAACAAAAGAATAAAAACAAGGGTTCAGGATCTTCTCTATGATGAACAAAGTCTTGGATCCGTCTCCCTCACAAAAACTCTGAAATCTCAATGGTGGCTCAAAAAATAGTCAAAAGTAAAGTCTGCCTCTAACCTAATGACTAAAAGTTTGCTTAAATAAACCTAAAAACACGAGCTGGGCTTCTTTTGTAAATAAAGGGGATGATTGGGCTTCTTATGCGCGCTGATTACGTCGGTATCGATCGATACCATGATGGTGTCGATCGATGCTAAAGCTTCAAAACGGGTACTTTCTTCGGTTTGCTCCAAAAAGGCTCCAAATGTCTCCAAAATCTCCAATTTCGTCCCAAACGTGCTAAAACCTGAAAAGACTCTAAAATGATAGAAAAAGCACTAGAAAGACTCGATAAAACGACTTATATCATGGCTAAAAACGGGTAAAATCCATGATATATCACTCCCCCAGACTTAGCCTTTTGCTTGCCCTCAAGCAAAACAGAAAACTAAGTGAGAGAAAGAGGTTTGAAAAACCTTAGAGATCCTGATCTGGTACCGAAATCGCTGTAATGATCCCTCTTCCCAAGCGCCCACTGCTGCCTGATCAGCTCCAGATCTAACCTCCATGTACTTCTCCGTAGGAACCCCAACTTCCCAAGACTTCACTTATTATCTCACACCAATATTCATCTAAGCTCTCATCGCCAGTTTCATCGCTGCAATCAGTGTTCAAGAACTTTCTAGATTCTTGCCCATACAATATCATAGCTAAGGAACCATTTATTCAACAACATTTATTGCTTTCTGGTATTCTTTATCTCCCCCAGACTTATTTCATAATCAGTTCTCATTAGATTTCAACAGCGCAGGTTTATCTGAACAGCATATACAAATCAAGGTCCGAAGCGCGAGTATTGATAGTGTTTGCTACCGAATCCCTGGTTCTTACCCTCTCAATGTATCAAAAGTCTTAGGTGAATAATGGGGTCATAGGAAATTTTCCTACCCCTCACTTCAGGCCTTTGTGTGATCATTCCTTATCCAAGTAGAATAATGGGGTCATAGGAAATTTTCCTACCCCTCTACTCGGCGGAAATCATTTCATCTTTTATATAGATTTTACCTGTTTTAACGCAAATATGTATCCAACAATTTTCACGGGAGAGATATACCACAATTTTCAAGCATGATGGGTTCCTTAGCCAGATATGAATGATGAATCAAGCTCTAAGAACACTAACCGCGTAGATGAAGTGCAAAATTTGGCTAAAGCTTGTGAAGAACCTTGCTAGAGACATGGGTGATTTCTAGCTGGCTGGTTATCCCTTGGATTTTTCATTAGTCGAACTGAAACTAATCCTGTAACAGTGGTCACTCAAAAGCAAAATCAGAACAACAAAGTCAAGCACAATCCAGAAAACTCTAAGTTGTTTTGACTCAAAGAAAATTTTTTTTATTATTATTATTTTTTTTTTTTTTTAACAAAACAAAAATGAACACAATGTCAGTAACTACCTCCCCCAGACTTAAACAACACTGTCCCCAGTGTTTATCAAGCCTAGAGAAGGTGAAAGAAATCAAAGGACAAAACGAAATAGGTCAAGAATAAGAGGTGTTACCATAGAGCAGTGGTGTCGATCGATACCAAGGTGGTGTCGATCGATACGGAACAAAAACGACCATCCTTCTTCCGACCTGATTCGCAAGACACAACAAAACACAAAAACAAAAACTAATATTTATAGACTTACCAGTGGGTTGCCTTCCACTAAGCGCTTGTTTAATGTCACGAGCTTGACTTTGGCTAAGATATCAGTCAGGACAAGGTGGAGAACTCACTCCGAAATAAGCTCCACAACCAAACATCTCCAGCTTCAAAGTTTTGCTCATCATATCCTCTTTTTTCTCTTTCATCTCCGTAGGAATGAGAATTCTAGCCTTAGAGAAAGGTTTCGAGGTTCCCTTGCACTTCACCTTATATTCGATCGAATCTCCATCACACTTCTGAGGAATCAAAGTGAAATTAGCAGCACCGTTGATCTTCTTGCTCGTCGCCTTCCTCTTTGTTGCCTTGGTCTTCTCCACAACTTTCTTGGGGTGTTGGGGGGGTTCATTTGAAACATCTGCGACTTTTGGTTCATCATAAGACTCATCGAGCAGATCGATCATCAGAGTCTCGCCCGAGGCAATGGTGATGCACGAGACATGTCTGGGTGCTCCTCCAGAAGGAATGGCATCGTAGAAGACATCTCCGTCAATGCAAGAGAAAGAGATTCTCTTATTAGGCGTGTCCATGACCGCGCCAACAGTAGCCATAAATGGTCTTCCCAAAATCAAGGGCACCTTGGATCCTTGGCTCATCTCCACAACCTGAAAATCAGTAGGAATCAGACAATCTCCTATTTTAACAGGTAAATCAAGAATTGTAGCGTAAGGGAGTGAGCTAGAAGAATCCGCGTATGTGAGAAGCGTGTTAGGAGATCTCATATCAGCTTTCAATCTCTCTGCAATCGCCCTCGACATGACGTTGACACTAGACCCTGAGTCAACGAGAGACTCCTTGAAGTTTACTCTAGAGATGGAGCATGGAACTGAGAATTTTCCTGGGTCTTCCCTCTTTGTCAACTGTCTCAGCGGTGGTGGTGTATCAGCAACGGGAGGTCCTGCAACCATTTTTTTTGACAAAAACTTGCTTCTAGCAGCCTCCCACTCCTCTCTTGTCAGCTTGGGAAGAACAGGGTAAGGTAGCTTTGGTTTCTATACCCGTTCCTCAACCATCTCTGTCCTTTTCTCAGTTATTGATTCAGCCTGCGAAGGGTATCGACCGATACCAGATGAGTGTCGATCGATACTGGAGTTTTGTATCGTCTCTGCAGGTTGGTGTCGATCGACACAGGTAGGGGTGTCGGTCGATACTGGTGGAATGTCAGAATTCTTATCTTCATCCTCAGTAACCTTCGAATCTACAGCAGGTCTTGGGAAGTATCGATCGATACCAGGTAGGTATCGGTCGATACTAGTATTACTGGATACGAACACAGTCATCTCAGGCTCAAAATCCTCTTCTCTAGCGCTCGAGGTGATTGCATTGACATGTTCATGCTGTGGTTGAACTATCTTTCCCTTGACAGCTGCTGATGTCTGAGCTATTTGATTTTCCAGTATTTTCTGATGGATTTCGAGAGCGTTGATTTTTCCATTAAGATCAGTGTACACATTATCCAGCTTTCTATTGAAATCCACAGTCATTTTTTCTTGTCCCTGCAGAATTTGTTCCAAGAGGATCTCCGTCTTACTCTCTGTAGACCTCGGAGAATACGGTTGGTAAGCTGAATTACCATATTGGCGAGTAAAATCACCGCCTTGAAGTGGTTTTTGGGCGAATTGAGTTGCACCAAAACCAGATTGGTTACCTCCAGACTTGTAACCACCTTGCTGATCGTTGTTGAAGCTTCGGTTGTTGTTGTAACCAAATCGCTGACCTTGAAAACCAGAACCACCAATGTAGTTAACATCCTCTGCCTCATCCTCAATGTTCGCTACTTCCTCAGCAAAATGTACAGCCTGCTTCGTCTTTCCCACTAAGAGGTTGTGCATCGTGTCCAGTTTCGCCTGAACCTCAGCAATCTGCGAACCGTCAGCAACACTAGCGAGCCGTTGTCGCTCGAAATCAGCATTCTTGGTGCTATTGCTAGACGCCAAGTTCTCAATCAGCTTCACAGCATCGGTTGGAAACCTAGTGTTAAAGTTCCCGTTGCTTGCAGAATCCAGTGCCATCTGATACCGCCAATCAATCCCTCTGTAAAAGATCCCTAGCAGCTGAACTTGACTGAAACCGTGATGCGGACAGTCTCTCTGGTAGGATCTGAATCGCACCCAAGCAGCCTTGAGTGCTTCTGTTGGGCCCTGAGAAAATTGAGAGAGCTTGTTCCTGAGCTCCTCCGATCTCGCATCGTCATAGAAATTGTTCAGGAATGCGTTCTTGGTCTCGTTTCAAGTAGTGAGAGATCCGGGAGGTAACTGCTTCAGCCAATAAGCTGCTTCTCAACCAAGAGAGTATGGAAAGAGCTTACAAAAGAGGTATTCATGTGGTACTCCATTGTACTTCATACTGGTGACCAAGTCCTCGAATTTCTCGATGTGATCCATAGGGTGCTCATGAGAGAGACCGGTGAAGGGGTGCTGTCCAACAAGAGCGAAGTAAGCAGGCTTCAGCTCAAAGTCATTCCTCTCGAAAGTCGGAATACGGATCGCTGCACGATTTGCATAGAATTGATCCGGTCGGTTGTACTCGCCAAGTGTCCGTTCAGCCTCGCCGTGAGGTTGCTGAGGTTAACGTCCAGCCTCGGCAGGAAGTTGGCGTCCACCTTCCTCATCATGCACCAAACCATGTGGAAGATCCATCTCAACTGTAGTTCTTTTCCTTGTTCGACTCGTGCGTTCAAGCTCTGCTAGCTCTGAGTTGGAGAGATTGATCAGTGGTGTGTTCTTCGTTCTCCTGGTGGTACGCTGATGCATACACCTGAAAATCAAAAGACGAGAAAATAAGTAACCAAAATTTCAAAAACAGACGTTCAGTGTCAATCGATACCAATGGAGTATTGATCGATACTGACGACGAAATTAGACAAAATCGACAACTAAAATTCTAATGGTGAATTTTTAGAGTCCCCGGCAACGGCGCCAAATTTGATATGCTCAAATTAATACCCTATGATGATACTAAAGCAGTTGCTGCAGTAAAGTTAGGGGTCGAACACAAGAACTCAAGAAAACTCACTCAGTAGATGAAAGATGCAGATTGTGCTAAGCAAACAGTGAATGACGAGAAAACAAATGATCAAATTAAACTTAGGTTGAATTGAAATGGATGGGAGCTAGGCTCAGGGAAATTCTCAGGAAATCAATGATAGATAACAATTAATCAATTAAGGTTCAATTCAATTAAGCGCCGTTCTTGAACTCAAACACGAAAGTATAGTTAACCAACTGTCGTTGTGAAAACTAACTAAGTCTAAAATCTAGAATTCCAAATCTCTTTGCAAATCCTACACAGTAAACCAGCAATCAATTCAAGTTTGATATGTTCACAATTCGATTAAACCAAATCTCTTTGTAGATAATAGAATTGCTCACCCTAGGTTTTATCAGATTACTCAATTGCACTGTCGTGCCTAATCGATTAATCTAAGTTCTATGTTCTAAGTGATCAGGTTAGAAATAGCTTTGAGTACAACCTATGGTGAAGAACTATTCAGATTTTGAACCCTAACAAAACAATCATCATGAATCAGAGAAATCCATATGAAAATCCCTAAACCTAAAGAGAGACTACTTAGACATGATAGATGAAACAAATACCATAACTGAATAAATCATGAAATTAAATATAACAAAAGAATAACAACAAGAGTTCGGGATCTTCTCTATGATGAACAAAATCTTGGATCCGTCTCCCTCACAAAAGCTCTGAAATCTCAATGGTGGCTCAAAAAATAGTCAAAAGTAAAGTCTGCCTCTAACCTAATGACTAAAAGTTTGCTTAAATAAACCTAAAAACACGAGCTGGGCTTCTTTTGTAAATAAAGGGGATGATTGGGCTTCTTATGGGCTTCCTTGAAAATCTCTTCTGCGCGCTGATTACGTCGGTATCGATCGATACCATGATGGTGTCGATCGATGCTAAAGCTTCAAAATGGGTACTTTCTTCGGTTTGCTTCAAAAAGGCTCCAAATGTCTCCAAAATCTCCAATTTCGTCCCAAACGTGCTAAAACCTGAAAAGACTCTAAAATGATAGAAAAAGCACTAGAAAGACTCGATAAAACGACTTATATCATGGCTAAAAACGGGTAAAATCTATGATATATCAACTGGTGTTCACGGGAGGATGTTGTCATCGGAGAAGGAGAATTCATCTCAGCTGAGCCAACATATAAGATTGGTCGGGTCCCTCTTGGTCCTAATGCGGCAGCTGTTTTGGTTAAGGCAGTTATGGATGAAGAAGCATCTGTCTGGAGGCCTACGCCAACTGTTACAACACTAGTCGAAGCTAAAAGAGTGAAAATTGCATGGCAGTTTGATAAGCTCATTTTGGATGAGCTGGACTCCTCAGCGTATAATAAGGCTGCAGATTCATCGGTAAAATTTTTAATATATTGTTGTACATATGTAAAGATGCAGCTTAATCATGTTGATAACTAATCTACTGTTGGTTTTGGTTTCTTAACATCGATCCATAGGGTACAAATATTGAAGATGATAAAATCCACATCTATGCTTGGAATAAAGAAGATGAAGTTATTGCTGAGGGTCGTCTCGGGTCGACTAATCCAAAGGAGCTGGTAAACAACATTCCTTTGGGTCAAAATGCTGTTGTTGTCAAGGTTGAGAGGGTTCTTAACAAAGATGGATCTCTATGGAGACCAAATGAGGAAAGGCTCGTGATTGGTGACATTCAAATAAGTAATATTCAAGCAAACATGGGTGAATGGAGGTCAAAAAGTTTATCACCTGGGATAAGACTCTAAACCCTCTCTCAGTCTTTAAAATGATATGTTGCATGGATTGTTGTTGTGATGGATTTGTGATAAATTTCCTTCTGTGTTGGAATGGAATTGTGATGAATTGGCTGGAATTTTGTTTGTAGACTTTCAGTAACACCTCTAACACCGGCCATATTGAGAAAAAGAAGTGCATCCTCTTAGATTGGAAAGGGTCTGGGAAAAAGGTTGCAGTTGGTCGAGTTTTCTCAACAAATCCTGTAGTTCATTTCGTCCCCTTGGGTGCCAATGCAAGCAAGGTATTTGTTGATGTTCCTACCATTGAAGATGCACCACTTTGGAGAGGAAACACAAAACTGAAAATCATTAAAGATGCTTTGGGTAGTATAATAGCTTGGCCAAATGACAAACTCGTTTACATTTGAAGCATTTGTACTTTGAATAATTGGTGTGTTTGAATTATGTTTGAGTTCTGTTTGAATAATTGGTTTTAATATAACATTTATGAATATTTGTTGATCCAAATTACTAGCAGGTTCGATCTGATTGCCAAGAATAGATAACAGATCATAATTAAAATGCTACAGTATAAGAAAGAAATTATAACGTAATATATACAAATTAATAACACTAATAAAATGCTATTGCAAGTAATACAATTGCATATAATAAAACGCTGTGGTAAAACAATTATCGTAGCATAACGTAAAACCGCTACGATAGGTCTTGGACCTATTGTCGCGGCCACATAGACAGCGTTTTTAATTACGCTGCGATAGCGATATATAGCGTTTTTCGGCCGCTATCAATAAGCGATTTTCCTGTAGTGTCAGTTGGTAGAGCGGACTGTAGTAGACACATATTATCCTTACTTCACTGGTTCAAATCCAGTAGGTCGGATATAATATTCTAAAGTTTTTTTTGCATTTCGTTTTCAATGTGTTTTGACAATAGTATAACTAAATCGTTATCATATGAAAATTCGATTAAGGGAAATACATACGTGTTGAGATTATTATCTAGAATGAGAGGACATCTAAGAGTTATTTTAACTATATTTCAAACCGTTAATATTTTGACCATCATTGTCGTATATTTACGAGATGTATGTAATAGATTAGGCGTTTTTCTTATACTCTTTGTATGCATTCTAACTTTCTTTACGATTGTTTTAAAAATGAATCACTCCTTGTATTGCGCTCATAGACTATTTAGATAAGTACACATAGCTGAAGTATAGTACAATCCGACCTTAGCTCAGTTTGTAGAACGGATGACTCTAGTTGAAGTAGAATATCCTTAGGTCACTGGTTCGAATCCGGTAGGTCAGAATTTTCTCCCACATGGAGTTTTTATTACGTTGTGACATTTAGCTTTTTGAATATTAGATCTAACAAGTACACGTTAGGAAGACAATTAGACTTCAACGAAAAGTTTTGCTTGAATTCTCACACAATCGGCATGTTTAGATTTTTCAAATATTGATAGCTTAGGAAATGATGTTTTAAAATTCTAAAAGCTACGAGGTTTCCTATTTTCTTTCATCAAACAAACATATAATTATAGAGTTTTTGCAACACTAAAATAAATGTACGTGCATAGTTATATATAAAGGCTTGTGGGTTGTGTTTATAAGTTGTCAACGTTAATTCAAGGGTAATGAAAAACCCATTGCCACATTCTTGCACGATTTTTCTGGCTTAATTTTACAATTATATAAACAGTCATAGCCCACTCTCAATAATACATGCATGTATGTATGTAAGTCGATACTAAATATATCAACGAAAGTGCTTTTCAGAAATTTTGTTTTCGAATTTAGACAATGTATTATAATTCTAAGAACATAAAGATAGCCAAAATAAGTTTATGGTTCTAATCTTTTTCATTTAGTTGAAAAAGAGCATCACGCTTGGACTCATCTACCCCTCACTCAATATCAACATTTATGATAGAGAATAGTATATGGCTACGTCTATTTTGAAGTACCGAAGTACGAGTTTACATTTGCAAAATTGGACGTGCCGGAGTGGTTATCGGGCATGACTAGAAATCATGTGGGCTATGCCCGCGGAGGTTCGAATCCTGCCGTTCACGTTTTTATTTATGGTGTCTCTAAGTTTTGAAATTGTGTATTGTTTTGTGATGATATTTTTAATTTCAACAGTTGTCTATAATGTTATATTTCTCCGTAAAATTTTGTATTGATATAAAAAATCAACACAATAATACAACGTGAAAGTTATTGATACAGGGATTTTCTTTCGATTATTCCGTTCTCAGGTTTCACCCAAGTCTACCCATAGGATATTCTCGAGAGTTTAATCCATAAGACTGCAAGTGCACAGTCATGTAGTTGTAGTACATACAGGATCGATCCACTTGGACTGAGAATAACACACAGAAATTACAGATCTAAATCTAATCTAAGCAAAACAGAATTATGGGGGTTTTCCTAATCTACTAAGCATGAACTTAAGTGAAACAATAAATAACAAAATATTAAATCTAGACTAAGAAAACATAAAATGAACTAAGAAGCATTGAAATTAAAGAACATAAACTAATTAAACATCAAACGAATCCCATCATCGAATACTAAGTATTCCTAGACTTTTGCAAAAAGAACAGAAAGTGAATGATAGATCTATTTCCAGAATATATCCCACTCTCGTGGTGAAGCTTCCCTAAGATCTTAATTTAACTTGATAAGGGATAGATCAATATTTACTCTATCAAACAACAAACTCAACACTATCTATGACTCTCTAGTATGCAAACTGAAGTTTTCACCCAATCTCGTGGAATCAAACACTTATAAACATACAACCACACCTACTAGATTCAGTTGTACTCTTAAGTATCTCCCATGAGGGAATACTCAGCATTAAAATGCATACTAGAGTAGTTAGATCGATTAAGAACAAATAAACATATAATAAACCCTAAAAATAGATCCCATCATCAACCACTACCCTAGTAGTCTAAAAGATTTACTCTAAAACAGAGGAGAATAAGACAAATGAAGAACTCTTTATTATGAAAATGGTGGCTACAAGGATAGAATAATTCATGGATGATTATTGATATATCATGGATTTTACCCGTTTTTAGCCATGATATAAGTCGTTTTATCGAGTCTTTCTAGTGCTTTTTCTATCATTTTAGAATCTTTTCAGGTTTTAGCACGTTTGGGACGAAATTGGAGATTTTGGAGACATTTGAAACCTTTTTGGAGCAAACCGAAGAGAGTACCCGTTTTGAAGCCTGAGTATCGATCGACACCATCATGGTATCGATCGATACCGACGTAATCAACGCGCAGAAGAGATTTTCAAGGAAGCCCATAAGAAACCCAATCATCCCCTTTATTTACAAAAGAAGCCCAGCTCGTGTTTTTAGACCTATTTAAGTAGTTTTTAGTCATTAGGTCAAGGGGGGAGAGACTTTTACTTTTCACTTTTATTCTGGAGCCACCATTGAGATTTGAGACCTTTTGTGAGGGAGACGGATCCAAGACTCTGTTCATCATAGAGAAGATCCCGAACCCTTGTTTTTATTCTTTTGCTATATTTAATCTCATGATTTATTCAGTTATGCTTTGTTTCTCATCAATCATGTCTGAGTAGTCACCTTTTAGGTTCAGGGTTTTTCTCATATGGATTTCTCTGATTTATGATAATTGATTTGTTAGGGTTCAAAATCTGAATAGTTCTTCACCATAGGTTGTTCTCAAAGCTATTTCTAACCTGATCACTTAGAACATAGAACCTAGATTAATCGATTAGGCACGACAGTGCAATTGAGTAATCTGATAAAACCTACGGTGAGCAATTGGATTATCTGCAAAGAGATTTGGTTTAATCGAATTGTGAACATATCAAACTTGAATTGATTGCTGGTTTACTGTGTAGGATTTGCAAAGAGATTTGGAATTTTAGACTTTAGACTTAGTTAGTTTTCGCAACGACAGTTGGTTAACTATACTTTCGTGTTTGAGTTCAAGAACGGTCCTTAATTGAATTGAACCTTAACTGATTAATTGTTATTTATCATTGATTTCCTGAGAGTTACCCTGAGCCTAATCCTTCCCTGAATTGAATTAAAACAATCATATTTCGATCACCTATTTTACTGTATAACTGTGATTTGCTTAGCTTAATCCTCACTAAATTATTTATTGTGTGAATTTTCTTGAGTTCTTGTGTTCGATCCCTGATATACTGAGCAACTGCTTTAGTACTTTTAGGGTATTAATTTGAGCATATCAAATTTGGCGCCGTTGCCGGGGACTCTAAAAATTCACCATTAGAATTTTAGTTGTCGATTTTTGTCTAAGTTCGTCGTCAGTATCGATCGATACTCCACTGGTATCGATCGACACTGAACGTCTGTTTTTAAATTTTGGTTACTTATCTTCTCGTTTTCTTTTGATTTTCAGGTGTATGCATCAGCGTACCACCAGGAGAACGAAGAACACACCACTGATTAATCTCTCCAACTCAGAGCTAGCAGAGCTTGAGCGCACGAGTCGAACAAGGAAAAGAACTACAGTTGAGATGGATCTTCCACAAGGTTTGGAGCATAATGAGGAAGGTGGACAACTACCTCCTCCACCACAACCCCAAGCTGTTGCTGAACGGACACTTGGCGATTACAACTGACCGGATCAATTCTATGCCAATCGTGCGGCGATCCGTATTTCGACTTTCCAGAGGAATGACTTTGAGCTGAAGCCTGCTTACTTCGCTCTTGTTGGACAGCACCCCTTCACCGGTCTCTCTCATGAGCACCCTATGGATCACATCGAGAAATTCGAGGATTTGGTCACCAGTATGAAGTACAATGGAGTTCCACAGGAATATCTCTTTTGTAAGCTCTTCCCATACTCTCTTGGTGGAGAAGCAGCTTACTGGCTGAAGCAGTTGCCTCCCGGATCTCTCGCTACTTGGAATGAGACCAAGAACGCTTTCCTGAACAACTTTTATGACGATGCGAGATCAGAGGAACTCAGGAACAGGATATCTCAATTTTCTCAGGGTCCAACAGAAGCGCTCAAGGCTGCTTGGGTTCGATTCAGATCATATCGAGAGACTGCCCTCATCACGGTTTCGATCAAGTTCAGCTACTCGGGACCTTTTACAGAGGGGTTGATTGGAGGTATCAGATGGCACTGGATTCTGCAAGCAATGGGAACTTCAACACTAGAATTCCCACTGATGCTGTGAAGCTGATTGAAAACTTGGCGTCTAGCAATAGCGCCAAGAATGCTGATTTTGAGCGGAAGAGGCTCGCCAGTGTTGCTGACAGTTCGCAGATTGCTGAGGTTCAGGCGAAGCTAGACACAATGCACAACCTGCTAGTGGGGAAGACAAAGAAGGCTGTACATTTTGCTGAGGAAGTAGAGGAGATTAAAGATGAAATAGAAGATGTTAACTACATTGGTGATTCTGGTTTTCAGGGTCAGCGATTTGGTTACAACAACAACAGAAGCCTCAACAACAATCAGCAAGGTGGTTACAAATCTGGTGGTAACCAATCTGGTTTTGGTGCCACACAATTCGCCCAAAAACCACTTCAGAGCAATGACTTTACTCGCCAATACGGTAATTCATCTTACCAACCGCATTCTCCGAGGTCTACAGAGAGTAAGCCAGAGATCCTCTTGGAACAAATTCTGCAGGGACAAGAAAAAATGACTGTGGATTTTAATAGAAAGCTGGATAATGTGTACACTGATCTGAATGGGAAAATCAACGCTCTCGAAATCCATCAGAAGATGCTGGAAAGTCAAATAGCTCAGACATCAGCAACTGTCAAGGGAAAGATAGTTCAACCACAGCATGGACATGTCAATGCAATCACCTCGAGCGCTAGAGAAGAGGATTTTGAGCCTGAGATGACTGTGTACGTATGCAGTGATACTAGTATCGACCGATACCTGATTGATATCGATCGACACTTCCCGAGACCTGCTGTAGATTCGAAAGTTGCTGAAGATAAAGCTAAGAATTCTGACATTCCACGCGTATCGATCGATACTCCTACCTGTGTCGATCGACACCAACCTGCAGAGACGATACAAAACTCCAGTATCGATCGACACTCATCTGGTATCGGTCGATACCCTTCGCAGGCTGAATCAATAACTGAGAAAAGGACAGAGATGGTTGAGGAACGGGTATACAAACCAAAGCTACCTTACCCTGTTCTTCCCAATCTGACAAGAGAGGAGTGGGAGGCTGCTAGAAGCAAGTTTTTATCAAAAAAATGGTTGCAGGACCTCCCGTTGCTGATACACCACCACCGCTGAGACAGTTGACAAAGAGGGAAGACCCAGGGAAATTCTCAGTTCCATGCTCCATCTCTGGAGTAAACTTCAAAGAGTCTCTTGTTGACTCAGGGTCTAGTGTCAACGTCATGTCAAGGGCGATTGCAGAGAGATTGAAAGCTGATATGAAATCTCCTAACACGCTTCTCACATACGCGAATTCTTCTAGCTCACTCCCTTACGCTACCATTTTTGATTTACCTGTTAAAATAGGAGATTGTCTGATTCCTACTGATTTTCAGGTTGTGGAGATGAGCCAAGGATCCACGGTACCCTTGATTTTAGGGAGATCATTTCTGGCTACTGTTGGTGCGATCATGGACACGCCTAATAAGAGACTCTCTTTCTCTTTCATTGACAGAGACGTCTTCTACGATGTCATTCCATCTAGAGAAGCACCCAGACTTGTCTCGTGCATCACCATTGCCTCGGGCGAGCCTCTGAAGATCGAACCAAAGGTCGCAGATGTTTCAAATGAACCCCCCCAACACCCCAAGAAGGTTGCAGGGAAGACCAAGGCAACAAAGACTAAAGCGACGAGCAAGACGATCAACGTTGCTGCTAATTTCACTTTGATTCCTCAGAAGTGTGATGGAGATTCAATCGAATATAAGGTTAAGTGCAAGGGAACCTCAAAACCTTTCTCTAAGGTTAGAGTTCTCATTCCTACGGAGATGAAAGAGAAAAAAGAGTATCTGATGAGCAAAACTCTGAAGCTTGAGATGTCTGGCTGTGGGGTTTATCTTGGAGTGAATTCTCCATCTTGTCCCGACTGATGTCTTAACTAACGTCAGGCTCGTGACAATAAACAAGCGCTGGGTGGGAGGTAACCCACCAATTAGGTCTGTACATACTGATTTCGTTTTTGTTTTTGTTCTGTGTAGTGAATCGGATTTTGGACATCAGCGTCGATCGACACCACCTGGGTATCGGTCGACACCAATCGGTCAGAAGTGCCTCCATGAATGTTAGTATCGATCGATACCATCCTGGTGTCGATCGATACTGAGACTTTGGTAACCCCTCTTGTTCTTAATCCTTCCCATTCGCTCCATTTGTTTTCCTTCACCTTCTCTAGGCTTGATAAACACTGGGAACAATGTTGTTTAAGTCTGGGGGAGGTAGTTACTGACATTGTGTTCATTTTGTTTTTGTTTTTGCGTCTAAAAAAAAAAAATTTATAAAAAATTATTTTTAATTGAGTCAAAACAACTTAGAGTTTTCTGAATGGCGCTTGGTTTTGTTGTTCTGATTTTGCTTTTGAGTGACCACTGTTTCAGGATTAGTTTCAGTTCGACTAATGAAAAATCCAAAGGATAACCAGCCAGCTAGAAATCACCCATGTCTCCAGCAATGTTCTTCACAAGCTTTAGCCAAATTTTGCACTTCATCTACGTGGTTAGTGTTCTTAGAGCTTGATTCATCATTCATATCTGGCTAAGGAACCCATCATGCTTGAAAATTGTGGTATATCTCTCCCGCGAAAATTGTTGGATACATATTTGCGTTAAAACAGGTAAAATTTATATAAAAGATGAAATGATTTCCGCCGAGTAGAGGGGTAGGAAAATTTCCTATGACCCCATTATTCTACTTGGATAAGGAATGATCACACAAAGGCCTGAAGTGAGGGGTAGGAAAATTTCCTATGACCCCATTATTCACCTAAGACTTTTGATACATTGAGAGGGTAAGAACCGGGGATTCGGTAGCAAACACTATCAATACTCGCGTTTCGGACCTTGATTTGTATATGCTGTTCAAATAAATCTGCGCTGTTGAAATCTAATGAGAACTGATTATGAAATAAGTCTGGGGGAGATGAAAAAATACCGGAGAGCAATAAATGTTGTTGAATAAATGGTTCCTTAGCTATGATATTGTATGGGCAAGAATCTAGAAAGTTCTTGAACACTTATTGCAGCGATGAAACTGGCGATGAGAGCTTGGATGAATATTGGTGTGAGATAATAAGTGAAGTCTTGGGAAGTTGGGATTCCTAAGGAGAAGTACATGGTGGTTAGATCTGGAGCTGATCAGGCAGCAGTGGGCGCTTGGGAAAAGGATCATTACAGCGATTGCGGTACCAGATCAGGATCTCTAAGGTTTTTCAAACCTATTTCTCTCACTTAGTTTTCTGTTTTGCTTGAGGGCAAGCAAAAGGCTAAGTCTGGGGGAGTGATATATCATGGATTTTACCCGTTTTTATCCATGATATAAGTCGTTTTATCGAGTCTTTCTAGTGTTTTTTCTATCATTGTAGAGTCTTTTCAGGTTTTAGCACGTTTGGGACGAAATTGGAGATTTTGGAGACATTTGGAGCCTTTTTGGAGCAAACCGAAGAAAGTACCCGTTTTGAAGCCTGAGTATCGATCGACACCATCATGGTATCGATCGATACCGACGTAATCAACGCGCAGAAGAGATTTTCAAGGAAGCCCATAAGAAGCCCAATCATCCCCTTTATTTACAAAAGAAGCCCAGCTCGTGTTTTTAGACCTATTTAAGTAGTTTTTAGTCATTAGGTCAAGGGGGGAGAGACTTTTACTTTTCACTTTTATTCTGGAGCCACCATTGAGATTTGAGACCTTTTGTGAGGGAGACGGATCCAAGACTCTGTTCATCATAGAGAAGATCCCGAACCCTTGTTTTTATTCTTTTGCTATATTTAATCTCATGATTTATTCAGTTATGCTTTGTTTCTCATCAATCATGTCTGAGTAGTCACCTTTTAGGTTCAGGGTTTTTCTCATATGGATTTCTCTGATTTATGATAATTGATTTGTTAGGGTTCAAAATCTGAATAGTTCTTCACCATAGGTTGTTCTCAAAGCTATTTCTAACCTGATCACTTAGAACATAGAACCTAGATTAATCGATTAGGCACGACAGTGCAATTGAGTAATCTGATAAAACCTACGGTGAGCAATTGGATTATCTGCAAAGAGATTTGGTTTAATCGAATTGTGAACATATCAAACTTGAATTGATTGCTGGTTTACTGTGTAGGATTTGCAAAGAGATTTGGAATTTTAGACTTTAGACTTAGTTAGTTTTCGCAACGACAGTTGGTTAACTATACTTTCGTGTTTGAGTTCAAGAACGGTCCTTAATTGAATTGAACCTTAACTGATTAATTGTTATTTATCATTGATTTCCTGAGAGTTACCCTGAGCCTAATCCTTCCCTGAATTGAATTAAAACAATCATATTTCGATCACCTATTTTACTGTATAACTGTGATTTGCTTAGCTTAATCCTCACTAAATTATTTATTGTGTGAATTTTCTTGAGTTCTTGTGTTCGATCCCTGATATACTGCAGCAACTGCTTTAGTACTTTTAGGGTATTAATTTGAGCATATCAATTATTAATGAGATTACAAATGTTTATATAGTACTAGGGTTTCTTAGAACTTTCCATTTCGTCCTTATCTTGTTTCTAGAGGCTTAAAACTCGAGATGACAAAGTTGCTCAAGTCATTTCTTGCCACGTAGGAAATTTTCCAGCTTTCTCGGAGGTTAGAATCGACCCTGATAGGTCGATTCTAGGGTCGATTTTGTGCCCCTTCCTTTGACTAGTCGATTCTTCCTCCAAGATTTATCTTTGGAAATTCTTCAGACTCAATATCGACCCCCACAGGTCGATATTGGGGTCGATTCTGCCTTTTCGGACACTGTGAAATCTTTCTCCGAGTGTGCACGATCTAGGCAATGTCACCAGTCTTCTTGTAGGTTTCAGTAAGCTCCAAAAACATCTCAAAAACTCATGCTTAGCTCCAAGTACCTAAAAAAACATAACCACATGCAAAAACACTAATACTACACTAAATGTTAGTTATAAAAGCTAAAATTGACTTATTCAAATGCATTAAAACATGTAAAATATGATGCTATCAACTCCCCCACAATTATCTTTTGCTTGTCCTCAAGCAAACAAAAGTCAAGCATGGTGAAGTTATTTTATTGAAAGCGGTAAAGATAAGGAGAGTGAATATGTACCTTGTATCATTGTTGTGCTAGTGCTTTTCGTCTTTAGTGAAAGTGGAGTGATCTCTAACGTACTTTGTGTATTTTGCCATAAGCATAGCAGCGCACCTCAATCTAAACTGTTCTCCTTTGAACTTAGACTCCTCGTTGTTGACTCCCCTTTTGTTCTAATCGTGAGTTCTCAATTTGGGAATATCGATCAAAGGACATAAGCACTTACTCTTTCGAATTTCTGTAAGCTCAAGACCGTCTTTGTACATTTCTTTTCCTCTCCTTTTTCTCACTTCAAGGTCGTTTCATTTTTCCCTACTTTTCTAGGGTATCATTTTATTTTTTCTATCAATCGCCTTTTCTTTTCTTTTTTTTAGGACAGGTTTCCATGAGACGTGAATGCTAAAAGTGGTAGCTTCCAACGCCCGGTTCATTTTTTTCCTACCTATATCCTTTGTTTTTTTAAATGAAGGGAAAAAGAGGGGAAATACACTCACATAGACGTATTTTGCAGGGTCTCATAGAATTGTCATGTCCGATGTATCTGAAGCACCAAATCGAGAGATTTAAGGTTCATTAAGGTGAGAAGTCAACTCCGATTTGTATAAGCCTCCGGAGATTGATTCTTTTGAGGTTTGTTGATACACTCATGGGGTTTCCTCAGTTCCTATGCACAGTCCAAAAAGTATCCAAGCAAAGCACAATTAACACAAAGCACAATATTCTATTGCTACCTCATTAAAAACCTTTTCATATGTTATTGAACTTATGAACGAGGAAAAAAGTGTAACAAGGTAGCGTTCTCGGTATTTCCAGAATGTGGATCGATCATGATTGGTCGATACTTATGCATGATGTTATGACCATCCATCGTTGAGGGTCGATGGGGAGATCCAGTGCTCGAGGCAGCAGCAGTATCAGTCTAGTTAGATCGATGGAGACGTCCGACAGGTTTGGAATCGACCTAGATAGGTCGATGTATCCTTCCGGGACTTTGTTCAGGACGTGCATCGACCTTGACAGATCAATGTGGTGGACTGATGGGCAGGAAATCGACCCTGATTGGTCGATTCTCTTGTCCGGGACTTTGTTCTGGAAATTTTGAATCAGCAATATCGACCGTGATAGGTCGATCCATTGGTCTGATGCTGTCCACCGATGGGTTTGTTGATGTGTTCTCCTCCAATCTCATCTCCCACTAATTAGCTTTTTCACCTAAAGAGAATGGGAATAGGCGTAGTGTCAGAGCATCCTCTAAGACTCCGTTGATTTTTAATGTGCCACAAACCTTGTTAAACTGATCCACGTGATCAGTAACGATCGTTAGAGCGATCTTTGGTTAGTGTGCAGCCGCCCGACGTGCATCACCACCTTGAACGACATCCTTATTAGGGTGAAGGATGCTCTCAAGCTCAGCAGCAGGTACTTCTTTTCATAGCTGCAACATTCGATCTATTCTCTTCTTCCCTTTTTTTGTTTTTAGTTTTTTTTGGTGATCACCTGAAATTCAAAGAAGTAAACAATTAATAAAAATAAAAAAAAGCTTACTCTTATATTCAGACCAAATCTCTATGGCTATTGCTTCAGTCCCCGACAACGGCGCTAAAAACTTGATGCAGGGATTTTCTTTCTATTATCCCGTTCTCAGATTTCACCCAAGTCTATCCATAGGGTATTCTCGAGAGTTTAACCCATAAGACCACAAGTGCACAGTCAAGCAGTTAGTACATACAGGGTCGAACCACAGAGAATGAGAATAACACACAGAGGAGAATAAGTCAAATGAAGAACTCTTTATTATGAAAATGGTGGCTACAAGGATAGAATAATTCATGGATGATTAGTAATGAGATTACAAGTGTTTATATAGTACTACGGTTTCTTAGAACTCTCCATTTCGTCTTTATCTTATTTCTGGACGCTTAAAACTCGAGATGACAAGGTTGTTCAAGTCATTTCTTTTCACGTAGTAAATTTTCAAGCTTTCTCGGAGGTTAGAATCGACCCTGATAGGTCGATTCTAGGGTTGACATTGTGCCCCTTCCTTTGACTGGTCGATTCTTCCTCCAAGATTTATCTGTGGAAATTCTGCAGACTCAATATCGACCCCCACAAGTTGATATTGGGGTCGATTCTGCCTCTTCGGACACTGCAAAATCCTTTTCTGAGTGTGCACGATCTAGGCAATGTCACCAGTCTTCCTGTAGATTTCAGTAAGTTCCAAAAACATCAAAACTCATGCTTAGCTCCAAATACCAAAAAATACATAACCAAATGCAAAAACACTAATACTACATTAAATGTTAGTTATAAAATCTAAAACTAACTTATTCAAATGCATAAAACAAGTAAAATATGATGCTATCAGTTATTAACTCACCTTTCTTTATATTCCCATCTACATAATTTTAAAATTGATTAAAAGTCCTATTTTGAATCACTACATACATAAAGTGTAATAATACATAACCGACCTTAGCTCAGTTGGTAGAGCGTAGGACTGTAGCAGACGCAGATTTTCCTTAGGTCACTCGTTTGAATCTGGTAGGTTGGATCTAATATTCTAGAGCTTTTTTCATTTCGTTTTCAATGTGTTTTGACAATAGTATAACTACAAAATCGTTATCATAAGAAAATTTGAGTAAAGGAAATACATACGAGTTGAGTTTATTATCGAGAATGAGAGGACATCTAAGTGTTAGTTTTACTATACTTCAGACCGTTAATGTTTTAACCATCATTGTTGTATATTTACGAGATGTATGTAAGAGATTATGCATTTTTCTTATACTCTTTGTATGCATTCTAACATTCTTTACTATTTTTTAAATAATGAATCACTCTTTGTATTGGTCATAGACTATTTAGATAGGTACACATGGCTGAAGTATAATACAATCCGACCTTAGCTCAGTTGGTAGAGCGGATGACTGTAATTGAAGCAGAATATCCTTAGGTCACTGGTTTGAATCCGGTAGGTCGGAATTTTCTCGCACATGGAGTTTTTATAAAGTTGTGACATTTAGCTTTTTGTATATTGGATCTAACAAGTACAAGTTAGTAAGACAATTAGACTTAAAACGAAAAGTTTTGCTCGAAATCTTACACAATCGGCATGTTTATATTTTTCAAACATTGATAGCTTAGGAAATGATTTTTAAAAAATTATAAAAGCTATGAGGTTTCCTATTTTCTTTGATCAAACAAACATATAATTATATAGTTTTTGCAACAATAAAAAAAATGTAAGTGCATAATTATATATAAAGACATGTGGGTTGTGTCTATAAGTTGTCAACGTTAATTCAAGGGTAGTGAAAAACCCATTGCCACATTCTTGCACGATTTTTCTGCCTTAATTTTACAATTATATAAACAGTCATAGCCGACTCTCAATAATACATGCATGTATGTAAGCCGATACTACATATATCAACAAAGGTGCTTTTCAGAAATTTTGTTTTCGAATTTAGACAATGTATTATAATTCTAAAAACATAAAGATAGCCAAAATAAGTTTATGGTTCTAATATTTTTCATTTAGTTGAAAAAGAGCATCACGCTTGGACTCATCTACCCCTCACTCAATAGCAACATTTATGATAGAGAATAGTATATGGCTAGGTCTATTTTGAAGTATGAGTTTACATTTGGGAAAGTGGACGTGCCGGAGTGGTTATCGGGCATGACTAGAAATCATGTGGGCTTTGCCCGCGCAGGTTCGAATCCTGCCGTTCACGTTTTTATTTATCGTGTTTCTAAGTTTTAAAATTGTGTATTGTTTTGTGAAAAAAATCATTTCAACGGTTTTCTATCATGTTATATTTCTCTGTAAAATTTTGTATTGATATAAAAAAAATCAACCTAATAAGACAACGTGAAAGTTATTAACTCACCTTTCTTTATATTCTCATCTACATAATTTTAAAATTGATTAAAAGTCTTATTTTGAATCTCTACATGCTTAAAGTGTTATAATACATAACCGACCTTAGCTCAGTTCGTAGAGCGGAGGACTGTAGTAGACGCAGATTATCCTTAGGTCACTGGTTCGAATCCGGTAGGTCGGATCTAATATTCTAGAGCTTTTTTCATTTCGTTTTCAATGTGTTTTGACAATAGTATAACTACAAAATCGTTATCATATGAAAATTCGAGTAAGGGAAATACATACGTGTTGAGTTTATTATCGACAATGAGAGGACATCTCAGAGTTAGTTTTACTATACTTCAGACCGTTAATGTTTTAACCATCATTATCGTATATTTACGAAATGTATGTAAGAGATTAGGCGTTTTTCTTATATTCTTTGTATGCATTCTAACATTCTTTACGATTTTTTAATAATGAATCAATCCTTGTATTGCTCATAGACTATTTAGATAAGTACACATGGCTGAAGTATAATACAATCCGACCTTAGCTCAGTTGGTAGAGCGGAGGACTGTAGTTGAAGCAGAATATCCTTAGGTCACTGGTTCGTATCCGGTAGGTCGGAATTTTCTCGCGCATGGAGTTTTTATAAAGTTGTGACATTTAGCTTTTTGAATATTGGATCTAACAAGTACAAGTTAGTAAGACAATTAGACTTAAAACGAAAACTTTTGCTCGAAATCTTACACAATCGGCATGTTTATATTTTTCAAACATTGATAGCTTAGGAAATGATTTTTTAAAAATTATAAAAGCTATGAGGTTTCCTATTTTCTTTGATCAAACAAACATATAATTATATAGTTTTTGCAACACTAAAAAAAATGTAAGTGCATAATTATATATAAAGACATGTGGGTTGTGTCTATAAGTTGTCAACGTTAATTCAAGGGTAGTGAAAAACCCATTGCCACATTCTTGCACGATTTTTCTGCCTTAATTTTACAATTATATAAACAGTCATAGCCGACTCTCAATAATACATGCATGTATGTAAGCCGATACTACATATATCAACAAAGGTGCTTTTCAGAAATTTTGTTTTCGAATTTAGACAATGTATTATAATTCTAAAAACATAAAGATAGCCAAAATAAGTTTATGGTTCTAATCTTTTTCATTTAGTTGAAAAAGAGCATCACGCTTGGACTCATCTACCCCTCACTCAATAGCAACATTTATGATAGAGAATAGTATATGGCTAGGTCTATTTTGAAGTATGAGTTTACATTTGGGAAAGTGGACGTGCCGGAGTGGTTATCGGGCATGACTAGAAATCATGTGGGCTTTGCCCGCGCAGGTTCGAATCCTGCCGTTCACGTTTTTATTTATCGTGTTTCTAAGTTTTAAAATTGTGTATTGTTTTGTGAAAAAAAAATCATTTCAACGGTTTTCTATCATGTTATATTTCTCTGTAAAATTTTGTATTGATATAAAAAAAATCAACCTAATAAGACAACGTGAAAGTTATTAACTCACCTTTCTTTATATTCTCATCTACATAATTTTAAAATTGATTAAAAGTCTTATTTTGAATCTCTACATGCTTAAAGTGTTATAATACATAACCGACCTTAGCTCAGTTCGTAGAGCGGAGGACTGTAGCAGACGCAGATTATCCTTAGGTCACTGGTTCGAATCCGGTAGGTCGGATCTAATATTCTAGAGCTTTTTTCATTTCGTTTTCAATGTGTTTTGACAATAGTATAACTACAAAATCGTTATCATATGAAAATTCGAGTAAGGGAAATACATACGTGTTGAGTTTATTATCGACAATGAGAGGACATCTCAGAGTTAGTTTTACTATACTTCAGACCGTTAATGTTTTAACCATCATTATCGTATATTTACGAAATGTATGTAAGAGATTAGGCGTTTTTCTTATATTCTTTGTATGCATTCTAACATTCTTTACGATTTTTTTAATAATGAATCAATCCTTGTATTGCTCATAGACTATTTAGATAAGTACACATGGCTGAAGTATAATACAATCCGACCTTAGCTCAGTTGGTAGAGCGGAGGACTGTAGTTGAAGCAGAATATCCTTAGGTCACTGGTTCGAATCCGGTAGGTCGGAATTTTCTTGCACATGGAGTTTTTATAAAGTTGTGACATTTAGCTTTTTGAATATTGGATCTAACAAGTACAAGTTAGTAAGACAATTAGACTTAAAACGAAAACTTTTGCTCGAAATCTTACACAATCGGCATGTTTATATTTTTCAAACATTGATAGCTTAGGAAATGATTTTTTAAAAATTATAAAAGCTATGAGGTTTCCTATTTTCTTTGATCAAACAAACATATAATTATATAGTTTTTGCAACACTAAAAAAAATGTAAGTGCATAATTATATATAAAGACATGTGGGTTGTGTCTATAAGTTGTCAACGTTAATTCAAGGGTAGTGAAAAACCCATTGCCACATTCTTGCTCGATTTTTCTGCCTTAATTTTACAATTATATAAACAGTCATAGCCGACTCTCAATAATACATGCATGTATGTAAGCCGATACTAAGTATATCAACAAAGGTGCTTTTCAGAAATTTTGTTTTCGAATTTAGACAATGTATTATAATTCTAAAAACATAAAGATAGCCAAAATAAGTTTATGGTTCTAATCTTTTTCATTTAGTTGAAAAAGAGCATCACGCTTAGACTCATCTCCCCGCACTCAATATCAACATTTATGAGAGAGAATAGTATATGGCTAGGTCTATTTTGAAGTATGAGTTTACATTTGGGAAAGTGGACGTGCCGGAGTGGTTATCGGGCATGACTAGAAATCATGTGGGCTTTGCCCGCGCAGGTTCGAATCCTGCCGTTCACGTTTTTATTTATCGTGTTTCTAAGATTTAAAATTGTGTATTCTTTCTGAAAAAAAAATCATTTCAGCGGTTGTCTATCATGTTATATTTATCCGTAACATTTTGTATTGATATAAAAAATCAACCCAATAAGACAACGTGAAAGTTATTAACTCACCTTTCTTTATATTCTCATCTACATAATTTTAAAATTGATTAAAAGTCCTATTTTGAATCTCTACATGCATAAAGTGTTATAATACATAACCGAACTTAGCTCACTTCGTAGAGCGGAGGACTGTAGTAGACGCAGATTATCCTTAGGTCACTGTTTCGAATCCGGTAGGTTGGATCTAATATTCTAGAGCTTTTTTCATTTCCTTTTCAATGTGTTTTGACAATTGTATAACTACAAAGTCGTTATCATATGAAAATTCGAGTAAGGGAAATACATACGTGTTGAGTTTACTATCGAGAATGAGAGGACATCTAAGAGTTAGTTTTACTATACTTCAGACCGTTAATGTTTTAACCATCATGGTCGTATATTTACGAGATGGATGTAAGAGATCAGGCGTTTTTCTTATACTCTTTGTATGCATTCTAACATTCTTTAAGATTTTTTTAATAATGCATCACTCCTTGTATTGCTCATACATTATTTAGATAAGTACACATGGCTGAAGTATAATACAATCCGACCTTAGCTCAGTTGGTAGAGCGGAGGACTGTAGTTGAAGCAGAATATCCTTAGGTCACTGGTTCGAATCCGGTAGGTCAGAATTTTCTCGCACATGGAGTTTTTATAAAGTTGTGACATTTAGCTTTTTGAATATTGGATCTAACAAGTACAAGTTGGTAAGACAATTAGACTTAAAACGAAAACTTTTGCTCGAAATCTTACACAATCGGCATGTTTATATTTTTCAAACATTGATAGCTTAGGAAATGATTTTTTAAAAATTCTAAAAGCTATGAGGTTTCCTATTTTCTTTGATCAAACAAACATATAATTATATAGTTTTTGCAACAATAAAAAAAATGTAAGTGCATAATTATATATAAAGACATGTGGGTTGTGTCTATAAGTTGTCAACGTTAATTCAAGGGTAGTGAAAAACCCATTGCCACATTCTTGCACGATTTTTCTGCCTTAATTTTACAATTATATAAACAGTCATAGCCGACTCTCAATAATACATGCATGTATGTAAGCCGATACTAAATATATCAACAAAGGTGTTTTTCAGAAACTTTGTTTTCGAATTTAGACAATGTATTATAATTCAAAAACATAAAGATAGCCAAAATAAGTTTATGGTTCTAATCTTTTTCATTTAGTCGAAAAAGAGCATCACGCTTGGACTCATCTACCCCTCACTCAATATCAACATTTATGATAGAGAATAGTATATGGCTAGGTCTATTTTGAAGTATGAGTTTACATTTGGGAAAGTGGACGTGCCGGAGTGGTTATCGGGCATGACTAGAAATCATGTGGGCTTTGCCCGCGCAGGTTCGAATCCTGCCGTTCACGTTTTTATTTATCGTGTTTCTAAGTTTTAAAATTGTGTATTGTATTGTGAAAAAAAATCATTTCAACGGTTTTCTATCATGTTATATTTCTCTGTAAAATTATGTACTGATATAAAAAAAATCAACCTAATAAGACAACGTGAAAGTTATTAACTCACCTTTCTTTATATTCTCATCTACATAATTTTAAAATTGATTAAAAGTCTTATTTTGAATCTCTACATGCTTAAAGTATTATAATACATAACCGACCTTAGCTCAGTTCGTAGAGCGGAGGACTATAGTAGACGCAGATTATCCTTAGGTCACTGGTTCGAATCCGGTAGGTCGGATCTAATATTCTAGAGCTTTTTTCATTTCGTTTTCAATGTGTTTTGACAATAGTATAACTACAAAATCGTTATCATATGAAAATTCGAGTAAGGGAAATACATACGTGTTGAGTTTATTATCGACAATGAGAGGACATCTCAGAGTTAGTTTTACTATACTTCAGACCGTTAATGTTTTAACCATCATTATCGTATATTTACGAAATGTATGTAAGAGATTAGGCGTTTTTCTTATATTCTTTGTATGCATTCTAACATTCTTTACGATTTTTTTAATAATGAATCAATCCTTGTATTGCTCATAGACTATTTAGATAAGTACACATGGCTGAAGTATAATACAATCCGACCTTAGCTCAGTTGGTAGAGCGGAGGACTGTAGTTGAAGCAGAATATCCTTAGGTCACTGGTTCGAATCCGGTAGGTCGGAATATTCTCGCACATGGAGTTTTTATAAAGTTGTGACATTTAGCTTTTTGAATATTGGATCTAACAAGTACAAGTTAGTAAGACAATTAGACTTAAAACGAAAACTTTTGCTCGAAATCTTACACAATCGGCATGTTTATATTTTTCAAACATTGATAGCTTAGGAAATGATTTTTTAAAAATTCTAAAAGCTATGAGGTTTCCTATTTTCTTTGATCAAACAAACATATAATTATATAGTTTTTGCAACACTAAAAAAAATGTAAGTGCATAATTATATATAAAGACATGTGGGTTGTGTCTATAAGTTGTCAACGTTAATTCAAGGGTAGTGAAAAACCCATTGCCACATTCTTGCACGATTTTTCTGCCTTAATTTTACAATTAGATAAACAGTCATAGCCGACTCTCAATAATACATGCATGTATGTAAGCCGATACTACATATATCAACAAAGGTGCTTTTCAGAAATTTTGTTTTCGAATTTAGACAATGTATTATAATTCTAAAAACATAAAGATAGCCAAAATAAGTTTATGGTTCTAATCTTTTTCATTTAGTTGAAAAAGAGCATCACGCTTGGACTCATCTACCCCTCACTCAATAGCAACATTTATGATAGAGAATAGTATATGGCTAGGTCTATTTTGAAGTATGAGTTTACATTTGGGAAAGTGGACGTGCCGGAGTGGTTATCGGGCATGACTAGAAATCATGTGGGCTTTGCCCGCGCAGGTTCGAATCCTGCCGTTCACGTTTTTATTTATCGTGTTTCTAAGTTTTAAAATTGTGTATTGTTTTGTGAAAAAAAAATCATTTCAACGGTTTTCTATCATGTTATATTTCTCTGTAAAATTTTGTATTGATATAAAAAAAATCAACCTAATAAGACAACGTGAAAGTTATTAACTCACCTTTCTTTATATTCTCATCTACATAATTTTAAAATTGATTAAAAGTCTTATTTTGAATCTCTACATGCTTAAAGTGTTATAATACATAACCGACCTTAGCTCAGTTCGTAGAGCGGAGGACTGTAGTAGACGCAGATTATCCTTAGGTCACTGGTTCGAATCCGGTAGGTCGGATCTAATATTCTAGAGCTTTTTTCATTTCGTTTTCAATGTGTTTTGACAATAGTATAACTACAAAATCGTTATCATATGAAAATTCGAGTAAGGGAAATACATACGTGTTGAGTTTATTATCGACAATGAGAGGACATCTCAGAGTTAGTTTTACTATACTTCAGACCGTTAATGTTTTAACCATCATTATCGTATATTTACGAAATGTATGTAAGAGATTAGGCGTTTTTCTTATATTCTTTGTATGCATTCTAACATTCTTTACGATTTTTTTAATAATGAATCAATCCTTGTATTGCTCATAGACTATTTAGATAAGTACACATGGCTGAAGTATAATACAATCCGACCTTAGCTCAGTTGGTAGAGCGGAGGATTGTAGTTGAAGCAGAATATCCTTAGGTCACTGGTTCGAATCCGGTAGGTCGGAATTTTCTCGCACATGGAGTTTTTATAAAGTTGTGACATTTAGCTTTTTGAATATTGGATCTAACAAGTACAAGTTAATAAGACAATTAGACTTAAAACGAAAACTTTTGCTCGAAATCTTACACAATCGGCATGTTTATATTTTTCAAACATTGATAGCTTAGGAAATGATTTTTTAAAAATTATAAAAGCTATGAGGTTTCCTATTTTCTTTGATCAAACAAACATATAATTATATAGTTTTTGCAACACTAAAAAAAATGTAAGTGCATAATTATATATAAAGACATGTGGGTTGTGTCTATAAGTTGTCAACGTTAATTCAAGGGTAGTGAAAAACCCATTGCCACATTCTTGCTCGATTTTTCTGCCTTAATTTTACAATTATATAAACAGTCATAGCCGACTCTCAATAATACATGCATGTATGTAAGCCGATACTAAATATATCAACAAAGGTGCTTTTCAGAAATTTTGTTTTCGAATTTAGACAATGTATTATAATTCTAAAAACATAAAGATAGCCAAAATAAGTTTATGGTTCTAATCTTTTTCATTTAGTTGAAAAAGAGCATCACGCTTAGACTCATCTCCCCGCACTCAATATCAACATTTATGAGAGAGAATAGTATTTGGCTAGGTCTATTTTGAAGTATGAGTTTACATTTGGGAAAGTGGACGTGCCGGAGTGGTTATCGGGCATGACTAGAAATCATGTGGGCTTTGCCCGCGCAGGTTCGAATCCTGCCGTTCACGTTTTTATTTATCGTGTTTCTAAGATTTAAAATTGTGTATTCTTTCTGAAAAAAAAATCATTTCAGCGGTTGTCTATCATGTTATATTTATCCGTAACATTTTGTATTGATATAAAAAATCAACCCAATAAGACAAGGTGAAAGTTATTAACTCACCTTTCTTTATATTCTCATCTACATAATTTTAAAATTGATTAAAAGTCCTATTTTGAATCTCTACATGCATAAAGTGTTATAATACATAACCGAACTTAGCTCACTTCGTAGAGCGGAGGACTGTAGTAGACGCAGATTATCCTTAGGTCACTGTTTCGAATCCGGTAGGTTGGATCTAATATTCTAGAGCTTTTTTCATTTCCTTTTCAATGTGTTTTGACAATTGTATAACTACAAAGTCGTTATCATATGAAAATTCGAGTAAGGGAAATACATACGTGTTGAGTTTACTATCGAGAATGAGAGGACATCTAAGAGTTAGTTTTACTATACTTCAGACCGTTAATGTTTTAACCATCATGGTCGTATATTTACGAGATGGATGTAAGAGATCAGGCGTTTTTCTTATACTCTTTGTATGCATTCTAACATTCTTTAAGATTTTTTTAATAATGCATCACTCCTTGTATTGCTCATACATTATTTAGATAAGTACACATGGCTGAAGTATAATACAATCCGACCTTAGCTCAGTTGGTAGAGCGGAGGACTGTAGTTGAAGCAGAATATCCTTAGGTCACTGGTTCGAATCCGGTAGGTCGGAATTTTCTCGCACATGGAGTTTTTATAAAGTTGTGACATTTAGCTTTTTGTATATTGGATCTAACAAGTACAAGTTAGTAAGACAATTAGACTTAAAACGAAAACTTTTGCTCGAAATCTTACACAATCGGCATGTTTATATTTTTCAAACGTTGATAGCTTAGGAAATGATTTTTTAAAAATTATAAAAGCTATGAGGTTTCCTATTTTCTTTGATCAAACAAACATATAATTATATAGTTTTTGCAACAATAAAAAAAATGTAAGTGCATAATTATATATAAAGACATGTGGGTTGTGTCTATAAGTTGTCAACGTTAATTCAAGGGTAGTGAAAAACCCATTGCCACATTCTTGCTCGATTTTTCTGCCTTAATTTTACAATTATATAAACAGTCATAGCCGACTCTCAATAATACATGCATGTATGTAAGCCGATACTAAATATATCAACAAAGGTGTTTTTCAGAAACTTTGTTTTCGAATTTAGACAATGTATTATAATTCAAAAACATAAAGATAGCCAAAATAAGTTTATGGTTCTAATCTTTTTCATTTAGTTGAAAAAGAGCATCACGCTTGGACTCATCTACCCCTCACTCAATATCAACATTTATGATAGAGAATAGTATATGGCTAGGTCTATTTTGAAGTATGAGTTTACATTTGGGAAAGTGGACGTGCCGGAGTGGTTATCGGGCATGACTAGAAATCATGTGGGCTTTGCCCGCGCAGGTTCGAATCCTGCCGTTCACGTTTTTATTTATCGTGTTTCTAAGTTTTAAAATTGTGTATTGTATTGTGAAAAAAAATCATTTCAACGGTTTTCTATCATGTTATATTTCTCTGTAAAATTATGTACTGATATAAAAAAATCAACCTAATAAGACAACGTGAAAGTTATTAACTCACCTTTCTTTATATTCTCATCTACATAATTTTAAAATTGATTAAAAGTCTTATTTTGAATCTCTACATGCTTAAAGTATTATAATACATAACCGACCTTAGCTCAGTTCGTAGAGCGGAGGACTATAGTAGACGCAGATTATCCTTAGGTCACTGGTTCGAATCCGGTAGGTCGGATCTAATATTCTAGAGCTTTTTTCATTTCGTTTTCAATGTGTTTTGACAATAGTATAACTACAAAATCGTTATCATATGAAAATTCGAGTAAGGGAAATACATACGTGTTGAGTTTATTATCGACAATGAGAGGACATCTCAGAGTTAGTTTTACTATACTTCAGACCGTTAATGTTTTAACCATCATTATCGTATATTTACGAAATGTATGTAAGAGATTAGGCGTTTTTCTTATATTCTTTGTATGCATTCTAACATTCTTTACGATTTTTTTAATAATGAATCAATCCTTGTATTGCTCATAGACTATTTAGATAAGTACACATGGCTGAAGTATAATACAATCCGACCTTAGCTCAGTTGGTAGAGCGGAGGACTGTAGTTGAAGCAGAATATCCTTAGGTCACTGGTTCGAATCCGGTAGGTCGGAATTTTCTCGCACATGGAGTTTTTATAAAGTTGTGACATTTAGCTTTTTGAATATTGGATCTAACAAGTACAAGTTAGTAAGACAATTAGACTTAAAACGAAAACTTTTGCTCGAAATCTTACACAATCGGCATGTTTATATTTTTCAAACATTGATAGCTTAGGAAATGATTTTTTAAAAATTATAAAAGCTATGAGGTTTCCTATTTTCTTTGATCAAACAAACATATAATTATATAGTTTTTGCAACACTAAAAAAAATGTAAGTGCATAATTATATATAAAGACATGTGGGTTGTGTCTATAAGTTGTCAACGTTAATTCAAGGGTAGTGAAAAACCCATTGCCACATTCTTGCACGATTTTTCTGCCTTAATTTTACAATTATATAAACAGTCATAGCCGACTCTCAATAATACATGCATGTATGTAAGCCGATACTAAATATATCAACAAAGGTGCTTTTCATAAATTTTGTTTTCGAATTTAGACAATGTATTATAATTCTAAAAACATAAAGATAGCCAAAATAAGTTTATGGTTCTAATCTTTTTCATTTAGTTGAAAAAGAGCATCACGCTTAGACTCATCTCCCCGCACTCAATATCAACATTTATGAGAGAGAATAGTATATGGCTAGGTCTATTTTGAAGTATGAGTTTACATTTGCGAAAGTGGACGTGCCGGAGTGGTTATCGGGCATGACTAGAAATCATGTGGGCTTTGCCCGCGCAGGTTCGAATCCTGCCGTTCACGTTTTTATTTATCGTGTTTCTAAGATTTAAAATTGTGTATTGTTTCTGAAAAAAAAACTCATTTCAGCGGTTTTCTATCATGTTATATTTATCCGTAACATTTTGTATTGATATAAAAAATCAACCCAAAAAAACAACGTGAAAGTTATTAACTCACCTTTCTTTATATTCTCATCTACATAATTTTAAAATTGACTAAAAGTCCTATTTTGAATCTCTACATGCATAAAGTGTTATAATACATAACCGACCTTAGCTCACTTCGTAGAGCGGAGGACTGTAGTAGACGCAGATTATCCTTAGGTCACTGTTTCGAATCCGGTAGGTTGGATCTAATATGCTGGAGCTTTTTCATTTCCTTTTCAATGTGTTTTGACAATTGTATAACTACAAAGTCGTTATCATATGAAAATTCGAGTAAGGGAAATACATACGTGTTGAGTTTACTATCGAGAATGAGAGGACATCTCAGAGTTAGTTTTACTATACTTCAGACCGTTAATGTTTTAACCATCATTATCGTATATTTACGAAATGTATGTAAGAGATTAGGCGTTTTTCTTATATTCTTTGTATGCATTCTAACATTCTTTACGATTTTTTTAATAATGAATCAATCCTTGTATTGCTCATAGACTATTTAGATAAGTACACATGGCTGAAGTATAATACAATCCGACCTTAGCTCAGTTGGTAGAGCGGAGGACTGTAGTTGAAGCAGAATATCCTTAGGTCACTGGTTCGAATCCGGTAGGTCGGAATTTTCTCGCACATGGAGTTTTTATAAAGTTGTGACATTTAGCTTTTTGAATATTGGATCTAACAAGTACAAGTTAGTAAGACAATTAGACTTAAAACGAAAAGTTTTGCTCAGAAATCATACACAATCGGCATGTTTATATTTTTCAAACATTGATAGCTTAGGAAATGATTTTTAAAAAATTCTAAAAGCTATGAGGTTTCCTATTTTCTTTGATCAAACAAACATATAATTATATAGTTTTTGCAACACTAAAAAAAATGTAAGTGCATAATTATATATAAAGACATGTGGGTTGTGTCTATAAGTTGTCAACGTTAATTCAAGGGTAGTGAAAAACCCATTGCCACATTCTTGCTCGATTTTTCTGCCTTAATTTTACAATTATATAAACAGTCATAGCCGACTCTCAATAATACATGCATGTATGTAAGCCGATACTAAATATATCAACAAAGGTGCTTTTCAGAAATTTTGTTTTCGAATTTAGACAATGTATTATAATTCTAAAAACATAAAGATAGCCAAAATAAGTTTATGGTTCTAATCTTTTTCATTTAGTTGAAAATGAGCATCACGCTTAGACTCATCTCCCCGCACTCAATATCAACATTTATGAGAGAGAATAGTATATGGCTAGGTCTATTTTGAAGTATGAGTTTACACTTGGGAAAGTGGACGTGCCGGAGTGGTTATCGGGCATGACTAGAAATCATGTGGGCTTTGCCCGCGCAGGTTCGAATCCTGCCGTTCACGTTTTTATTTATCGTGTTTCTAAGATTTAAAATTGTGTATTGTTTCTGAAAAAAAAATCATTTCAGCGGTTTTCTATCATGTTATATTTATCCGTAACATTTTGTATTGATATAAAAAATCAACCCAATAAGACAACGTGAAAGTTATTAACTCACCTTTCTTTATATTCTCATCTACATAATTTTAAAATTGATTAAAAGTCCTATTTTGAATCTCTACATGCATAAAGTGTTATAATACATAACCGACCTTAGCTCACTTCGTAGAGCGGAGGACTGTAGTAGACGCAGATTATCCTTAGGTCACTGTTTCGAATCCGGTAGGTTGGATCTAATATGCTAGAGCTTTTTCATTTCCTTTTCAATGTGTTTTGACAATTGTATAACTACAAAGTCGTTATCATATGAAAATTCGAGTAAGGGAAATACATACGTGTTGAGTTTACTATCGAGAATGAGAGGACATCTCAGAGTTAGTTTTACTATACTTCAGACCGTTAATGTTTTAACCATCATTATCGTATATTTACGAAATGTATGTAAGAGATTAGGCGTTTTTCTTATATTCTTTGTATGCATTCTAACATTCTTTACGATTTTTTTAATAATGAATCAATCCTTGTATTGCTCATAGACTATTTAGATAAGTACACATGGCTGAAGTATAATACAATCCGACCTTAGCTCAGTTGGTAGAGCGGAGGACTGTAGTTGAAGCAGAATATCCTTAGGTCACTGGTTCGAATCCGGTAGGTCGGAATTTTCTCGCACATGGAGTTTTTATAAAGTTGTGGCATTTAGCTTTTTGAATATTGGATCTAACAAGTACAAGTTAGTAAGACAATTAGACTTAAAACGAAAACTTTTGCTCGAAATCTTACACAATCGGCATGTTTATATTTTTCAAACATTGATAGCTTAGGAAATGATTTTTTAAAAATTATAAAAGCTATGAGGTTTCCTATTTTCTTTGATCAAACAAACATATAATTATATAGTTTTTGCAACACTAAAAAAAATGTAAGTGCATAATTATATATAAAGACATGTGGGTTGTGTCTATAAGTTGTCAACGTTAATTCAAGGGTAGTGAAAAACCCATTGCCACATTCTTGCACGATTTTTCTGCCTTAATTTTACAATTATATAAACAGTCATAGCCGACTCTCAATAATACATGCATGTATGTAAGCCGATACTAAATATATCAACAAAGGTGCTTTTCATAAATTTTGTTTTCGAATTTAGACAATGTATTATAATTCTAAAAACATAAAGATAGCCAAAATAAGTTTATGGTTCTAATCTTTTTCATTTAGTTGAAAAAGAGCATCACGCTTAGACTCATCTCCCCGCACTCAATATCAACATTTATGAGAGAGAATAGTATATGGCTAGGTCTATTTTGAAGTATGAGTTTACATTTGCGAAAGTGGACGTGCCGGAGTGGTTATCGGGCATGACTAGAAATCATGTGGGCTTTGCCCGCGCAGGTTCGAATCCTGCCGTTCACGTTTTTATTTATCGTGTTTCTAAGATTTAAAATTGTGTATTGTTTCTGAAAAAAAAACTCATTTCAGCGGTTTTCTATCATGTTATATTTATCCGTAACATTTTGTATTGATATAAAAAATCAACCCAATAAGACAACGTGAAAGTTATTAACTCACCTTTCTTTATATTCTCATCTACATAATTTTAAAATTGACTAAAAGTCCTATTTTGAATCTCTACATGCATAAAGTGTTATAATACATAACCGACCTTAGCTCACTTCGTAGAGCGGAGGACTGTAGTAGACGCAGATTATCCTTAGGTCACTGTTTCGAATCCGGTAGGTTGGATCTAATATGCTGGAGCTTTTTCATTTCCTTTTCAATGTGTTTTGACAATTGTATAACTACAAAGTCGTTATCATATGAAAATTCGAGTAAGGGAAATACATACGTGTTGAGTTTACTATCGAGAATGAGAGGACATCTCAGAGTTAGTTTTACTATACTTCAGACCGTTAATGTTTTAACCATCATGGTCGTATATTTACGAAATGTATGTAAGAGATTAGGCGTTTTTCTTATATTCTTTGTATGCATTCTAACATTCTTTACGATTTTTTTAATAATGAATCAATCCTTGTATTGCTCATAGACTATTTAGATAAGTACACATGGCTGAAGTATAATACAATCCGACCTTAGCTCAGTTGGTAGAGCGGAGGACTGTAGTTGAAGCAGAATATCCTTAGGTCACTGGTTCGAATCCGGTAGGTCGGAATTTTCTCGCACATGGAGTTTTTATAAAGTTGTGACATTTAGCTTTTTGAATATTGGATCTAACAAGTACAAGTTAGTAAGACAATTAGACTTAAAACGAAAAGTTTTGCTCAGAAATCATACACAATCGGCATGTTTATATTTTTCAAACATTGATAGCTTAGGAAATGATTTTTAAAAAATTCTAAAAGCTATGAGGTTTCCTATTTTCTTTGATCAAACAAACATATAATTATATAGTTTTTGCAACACTAAAAAAAATGTAAGTGCATAATTATATATAAAGACATGTGGGTTGTGTCTATAAGTTGTCAACGTTAATTCAAGGGTAGTGAAAAACCCATTGCCACATTCTTGCTCGATTTTTCTGCCTTAATTTTACAATTATATAAACAGTCATAGCCGACTCTCAATAATACATGCATGTATGTAAGCCGATACTAAATATATCAAAAAAGGTGCTTTTCAGAAATTTTGTTTTCGAATTTAGACAATGTATTATAATTCTAAAAACATAAATATAGCCAAAATAAGTTTATGGTTCTAATCTTTTTCATTTAGTTGAAAAAGAGCATCACGCTTAGACTCATCTCCCCGCACTCAATATCAACATTTATGAGAGAGAATAGTATATGGCTAGGTCTATTTTGAAGTATGAGTTTACATTTGGGAAAGTGGACGTGCCGGAGTGGTTATCGGGCATGACTAGAAATCATGTGGGCTTTGCCCGCGCAGGTTCGAATCCTGCCGTTCACGTTTTTATTTATCGTGTTTCTAAGATTTAAAATTGTGTATTGTTTCTGAAAAAAAAATCATTTCAGCGGTTTTCTATCATGTTATATTTATCCGTAACATTTTGTATTGATATAAAAAATCAACCCAATAAGACAACGTGAAAGTTATTAACTCACATTTCTTTATATTCTCATCTACATAATTTTAAAATTGATTAAAAGTCCTATTTTGAATCTCTACATGCATAAAGTGTTATAATACATAACCGACCTTAGCTCACTTCGTAGAGCGGAGGACTGTAGTAGACGCAGATTATCCTTAGGTCACTGTTTCGAATCCGGTAGGTTGGATCTAATATGCTAGAGCTTTTTCATTTCCTTTTCAATGTGTTTTGACAATTGTATAACTACAAAGTCGTTATCATATGAAAATTCGAGTAAGGGAAATACATACGTGTTGAGTTTACTATCGAGAATGAGAGGACATCTCAGAGTTAGTTTTATTATACTTCAGACCGTTAATGTTTTAACCATCATTATCGTATATTTACGAAATGTATGTAAGAGATTAGGCGTTTTTCTTATATTCTTTGTATGCATTCTAACAATCTTTACGATTTTTTTAACAATGAATCAATCCTTGTATTGCTCATAGACTATTTAGATAAGTAAACATGGCTGAAGTATAATACAATCCGACCTTAGCTCAGTTGGTAGAGCGGAGGACTGTAGTTGAAGCAGAATATCCTTAGGTCACTGGTTCGAATCCGGTAGGTCGGAATTTTCTCGTACATGGAGTTTTTATAAAGTTGTGACATTTAGCTTTTTGAATATTGGATCTAACAAGTACAAGTTAGTAAGACAATTAGACTTAAAACGAAAACTTTTGCTCGAAATCTTACACAATCGGCATGTTTATATTTTTCAAACATTGATAGCTTAGGAAATGATTTTTAAAAAATTATAAAAGCTATGAGGTTTCCTATTTTCTTTGATCAAACAAACATATAATTATATAGTTTTTGCAACACTAAAAAAAATGTAAGTGCATAATTATATATAAAGACATGTGGGTTGTGTCTATAAGTTGTCAACGTTAATTCAAGGGTAGTGAAAAACCCATTGCCACATTCTTGCACGATTTTTCTGCCTTAATTTTACAATTATATAAACAGTCATAGCCGACTCTCAATAATACATGCATGTATGTAAGCCGATACTAAATATATCAACAAAGGTGCTTTTCAGAAATTTTGTTTTCGAATTTAGACAATGTATTATAATTCTAAAAACATAAAGATAGCCAAAATAAGTTTATGGTTCTAATCTTTTTCATTTAGTTGAAAAAGAGCATCACGCTTAGACTCATCTCCCCGCACTCAATATCAACATTTATGAGAGAGAATAGTATATGGCTAGGTCTATTTTGAAGTATGAGTTTACATTTGCGAAAGTGGACGTGCCGGAGTGGTTATCGGGCATGACTAGAAATCATGTGGGCTTTGCCCGCGCAGGTTCGAATCCTGCCGTTCACGTTTTTATTTATCGTGTTTCTAAGATTTAAAATTGTGTATTGTTTCTGAAAAAAAAATCATTTCAGCGGTTGTCTATCATGTTATATTTATCCGTTACATTTTGTATTGATATAAAAAATCAACCCAATAAGACAACGTGAAAGTTATTAACTCACCTTTCTTTATATTCTCATCTACATAATTTTAAAATTGATTAAAAGTCCTATTTTGAATCTCTACATGCATAAAGTGTTATAATACATAACCGAACTTAGCTCACTTCGTAGAGCGGAGGACTGTAGTAGACGCAGATTATCCTTAGGTCACTGTTTCGAATCCGGTAGGTTGGATCTAATATTCTAGAGATTTTTTCATTTCCTTTTCAAAGTGTTTTGACAATTGTATAACTACAAAGTCGTTATCATATGAAAATTCAAGTAAGGGAAATACATACGTGTTGAGTTTACTATCGAGAATGAGAGGACATCTAAGAGTTAGTTTTACTATACTTCAGACCGTTAATGTTTTAACCATCATGGTCGTATATTTACGAGATGGATGTAAGAGATCAGGCGTTTTTCTTATACTCTTTGTATGCATTCTAACATTCTTTAAGATTTTTTTAATAATGCATCACTCCTTGTATTGCTCATACATTATTTAGATAAGTACACATGGCTGAAGTATAATACAATCCGACCTTAGCTCAGTTGGTAGAGCGGAGGACTGTAGTTGAAGCAGAATATCCTTAGGTCACTGGTTCGAATCCGGTAGGTCGGAATTTTCTCTCACATGGAGTTTTTATAAAGTTGTGACATTTAGCTTTTTGAATATTGGATCTAACAAGTACAAGTTAGTAAGACAATTAGACTTAAAACGAAAACTTTTGCTCGAAATCTTACACAATCGGCATGTTTAGATTTTTCAAATATTGATAGCTTAGGAAATGATTTTTAAAAAATTCTAAAAGCTATGAGGTTTCCTATTTTCTTTGATCAAACAAACATATAATTATATAGTTTTGCAACAATAAAAAAAATGTAAGTGCATAATTATATATAAAGGCTTGTGGGTTGTGTCTATAAGTTGTCAACGTTAATTCAAGGGTAGTGAAAAACCCATTGCCACATTCTTGCTCGATTTTTCTGCCTTAATTTTACAATTATATAAACAGTCATAGCCGACTCTCAATAATACATGCATGTATGTAAGCCGATACTAAATATATCAACAAAGGTGCTTTTCAGAAACTTTGTTTTCGAATTTAGACAATGTATTATAATTCAAAAACATAAAGATAGCCAAAATAAGTTTATGGTTCTAATCTTTTTCATTTAGTTGAAAAAGAGCATCACGCTTGGACTCATCTACCCCTCACTCAATATCAACATTTATGATAGAGAATAGTATATGGCTAGGTCTATTTTGAAGTATGAGTTTACATTTGGGAAAGTGGACGTGCCGGAGTGGTTATCGGGCATGACTAGAAATCATGTGGGCTTTGCCCGCGCAGGTTCGAATCCTGCCGTTCACGTTTTTATTTATCGTGTTTCTAAGTTTTAAAATTGTGTATTGTTTCTGAAAAAAAAATCATTTCAGCGGTTGTCTATCATGTTATATTTATCCGTAACATTTTGTATTGATATAAAAAATCAACCCAATAAGACAACGTGAAAATTATTAACTCACCTTTCTTTATATTCTCATCTACATAATTTTAAAATTGATTAAAAGTCCTATTTTGAATCTCTACATGCATAAAGTGTTATAATACATAACCGACCTTAGCTCACTTCGTAGAGCGGAGGACTGTAGTAGACACAGATTATCCTTAGGTCACTGCTTCGAATCCGGTAGGTTGGATCTAATATTCTAGAGCTTTTTTCATTTCCTTTTCAAAGTGTTTTGACAATTGTATATCTACAAAGTCGTTATCATATGAAAATTCGAGTAAGGGAAATACATACGTGTTGTGTTTACTATCGAGATTGAGAAGACATCTAAGAGTTAGTTTTACTATACTTCAGACCGTTAATGTTTTAACCATCATGGTCGTATATTTACGAGATGGATGTAAGAGATCAGGCGTTTTTCTTATACTCTTTGTATGCATTCTAACATTCTTTAAGATTTTTTTAATAATGCATCACTCCTTGTATTGCTCATACATTATTTAGATAAGTACACATGGCCGAAGTATAATACAATCCGACCTTAGCTCAGTTGGTAGAGCGGAGGACTGTAGTTGAAGCAGAATATCCTTAGGTCACTGGTTCGAATCCGGTAGGTCGGAATTTTCTCTCACATGGAGTTTTTATTATGTTGTGACATTTAGCTTTTTGAATATTGGATCTAACAAGTACACGTTAGGAAGACAATTAGACTTAAACGAAAAGTTTTGCTCGAATTCTTACACAATCGGCATGTTTAGATTTTTCAAATATTGATAGCTTAGGAAATGATTTTTAAAAAATTCTAAAAGCTTTGACGTTTCCTATTTTCTTTGATCTAACCAACATATAATTATAGAGTTTTTGCAACAATAAAAAAAAAATGTACGTGCATAATTATATATAAAGGCTTGTGGGTTGTGTCTATAAGTTGTCAACGTTAATTCAAGGGTAGTGAAAAACCCATTGCCACATTCTTGCTCGATTTTTCTGGCTTAATTTTACAATTATATAAACAGTCATAGCCCACTCTGAATAATAAATGCATGTATGTAAGTCGATACTAAATATATCAACAAAGGTGCTTTTCAGAAACTTTGTTTTCGAATTTAGACAATGTATTATAATTCAAAAACATAAAGATAGCCAAAATAAGTTTATGGTTCTAATCTTTTTCATTTAGTTGAAAAAGAGCATCACGCTTGGGCTCATCTACCCCTCACTCAATATCAACATTTATGATAGAGAATAGTATATGGCTAGGTCTATTTTAAAGTATGAGTTTACATTTGGGAAAGTGGACGTGCCGGAGTGGTTATCGGGCATGACTAGAAATCATGTGGGCTTTGCCCGCGCAGGTTCGAATCCTGCCGTTCACGTTTTTATTTATCGTGTTTCTAAGTTTTAAAATTGTGTATTCTTTTGTGAAAAAAAAATCATTTCAACGGTTTTCTATCATGTTATATTTCTCTGTAAAATTTTGTATTGATATAAAAAAAATCAACCAATTAAGACAACGTGAAAGTTATTAACTCACCTTTCTTTATATTCTCATCTACATAATTTTAAAATTGATTAAAAGTCCTATTTTGAATCTCTACATGCATAAAGTGTTATAATACATAACCGACCTTAGCTCAGTTCGTAGAGCGGAGGACTGTAGTAGACGCAGATTATCCTTAGGTCACTGGTTCGAATCCGGTAGGTCGGATCTAATATTCTAGAGGCTTTTTCATTTCGTTTTCAATGTGTTTTGACAATAGTATAACTACAAAATCGTTATCATATGAAAATTCGAGTAAGGGAAATACATAGGTGTTGAGTTTACTATCGAGAATGAGAGGACATGTAAGAGTTAGTTTTACTATACTTCAGACCGTTAATGTTTTAACCATCATGGTCGTATATTTACGAGATGGATGTAAGAGATCAGGCGTTTTTCTTATACTCTTTGTATGCATTCTAACATTCTTTAAGATTCTTTTTATAATGCATCACTCCTTGTATTGCTCATACATTATTTAGATAAGTACACATGGCTGAAGTATAATACAATCCGACCTTAGCTCAGTTGGTAGAGCGGAGGACTGTAGTTGAAGCAGAATATCCTTAGGTCACTGGTTCGAATCCGGTAGGTCGGAACTTTCTCTCACATGGAGTTTTTATTATGTTGTGACATTTAGCTTTTTGAATATTGGATCTAACAAGTACACGTTAGGAAGACAATTAGACTTAAACGAAAAGTTTTGCTCGAATTCTTACACAATCGGCATGTTTAGATTTTTCAAATATTGATAGCTTAGGAAATGATTTTTAAAAAATTCTAAAAGCTTTGACGTTTCCTATTTTCTTTGATCTAACCAACATATAATTATAGAGTTTTTGCAACAATAAAAAAAAAATGTACGTGCATAATTATATATAAAGGCTTGTGGGTTGTGTCTATAAGTTGTCAACGTTAATTCAAGGGTAGTGAAAAACCCATTGCCACATTCTTGCTCGATTTTTCTGCCTTAATTTTACAATTATATAAACAGTCATAGCCCACTCTCAATAATAAATGCATGTATGTAAGTCGATACTAAATATATCAACAAAGGTGCTTTTCAGAAATTTTGTTTTCGAATTTAGACAAGGTATTATAATTCTAAAAACATAAAGATAGCCAAAATAAGTTTATGGTTCTAATCTTTTTCATTTAGTTGAAAAAGAGCATCACGCTTGGACTCATCTACCCCTCACTCAATATCAACATTTATGATAGAGAATAGTATATGGCTAGGTCTATTTTGAAGTACGAGTTTACATTTGGGAAAGTGGACGTGCCGGAGTGGTTATCGGGCATGACTAGAAATCATGTGGGCTTTGCCCATGCAGGTTCGAATCCTGCCGTTCACGTTTTTATTTATCGTGTTTCTAAGTTTTAAAATTGTGTATTGTTTTGTGAAAAAAAAAAATCATTTCAACGGTTTTCTATCATGTTATATTTCTCCATAAAATTTTGTATTGATATAAAAAAATCAACCCAATAGGACAACGTGAAAGTTATTAACTCACCTTTCTTTATATTCTCATCTACATAATTTTAAAATTGATTAAAAGTCTTATTTTGAATCTCTACATGCATAAAGTGTTATAATACATAACCGACCTTAGCTCAGTTCGAAGAGCGGAGGACTGTAGTAGACGCAGATTACCTTAGGTCACTGGTTCGAATCCGGTATGTCGGATCTAATATTCTAGGTCTTTTTTCATTTCGTTTTCAATGTGTTTTGACAATAGTATAACTACAAAATCGTTATCATATGAAAATTCTGAGTAAGGGAAATACATACGTGTTGAGTTTACTATCGAGAATGAGAGGACATCTAAGGGATAGTTTTACTATACTTCAGACCGTTAATGTTTTAACCATCATGGTCGTATATTTACGAGATGGATGTTAAGAGATCAGGCATTTTTCTTATACTCTTTGTATGCATTCTAACATTCTTTAAGATTTTTTTAATAATGCATCACTCCTTGTATTGCTCATACATTATTTAGATAAGTACACATGGCTGAAGTATAATACAATCCGACCTTAGCTCAGTTGGTAGAGCGGAGGACTGTAGTTGAAGCAGAATATCCTTAGGTCACTGGTTCGAATCCGGTAGGTCGGAATTTTCTCTCACATGGAGTTTTTATTATGTTGTGGCATTTAGCTTTTTGAATATTGGATCTAACAAGTACACGTTAGGAAGACCCTTAGACTTAAACGAAAAGTTTTGCTCGAATTCTTACACAATCGGCATGTTTAGATTTTTCAAATATTGATAGCTTAGGAAATGATTTTTAAAAAATTCTAAAAGCTTTGACATTTCCTATTTTCTTTGATTTAACCAACATATAATTATAGAGTTTTTGCAACAATAAAAAAAAAATGTACGTGCATAATTATATATAAAGGCTTGTGGGTTGTGTCTATAAGTTGTCAACGTTAATTCAAGGGTAGTGAAAAACCCATTGCCACATTCTTGCTCGATTTTTCTGCCTTAATTTTACAATTATATAAACAGTCATAGCCCACTCTCAATAATAAATGCATGTATGTAAGTCGATACTAAATATATCAACAAAGGTGCTTTTCAGAAATTTTGTTTTCGAATTTAGACAATGTAGTATCATTCTAAAAACATAAAGATAGCCAAAATAAGTTTATGGTTCTAATCTTTTTCATTTAGTTGAAAAAGAGCATCACGCTTGGACTCATCTACCCCTCACTCAATATCAACATTTATGATAGAGAATAGTATATGGCTAGGTCTATTTTGAAGTACGAGTTTACATTTGGGAAAGTGGACGTGCCGGAGTGGTTATCGGGCATGACTAGAAATCATGTGGGCTTTGCCCGCGCAGGTTCGAATCCTGCCGTTCACGTTTTTATTTATCGTGTTTCTAAGTTTTAAAATTGTGTATTGTTTTGTGAAAAAAAAATCATTTCAACGGTTTTCTATCATGTTATATTTCTCCGTAAAATTTTGTATTGATATAAAAAAATCAACCCAATAAGACAACGTGAAAGTTATTAACTCAGCTTTCTTTATATTCTCATCTACATAATTTTAAAATTGATTAAAAGTCTTATTTTGAATCTCTACATGCATAAAGTGTTATAATACATAACCGACCTTAGCTCAGTTCGAAGAGCGGAGGACTGTAGTAGACGCAGATTACCTTAGGTCACTGGTTCGAATCCGGTATGTCGGATCTAATATTCTAGCTCTTTTTTCATTTTGTTTTCAATGTGTTTTGACAATAGTATAACTACAAAATCGTTATCATATGAAAATTCTGAGTAAGGGAAATACATACGTGTTGAGTATACTATCGAGAATTAGAGGACATCTAAGAGTTAGTTTTACTATACTTCAGACCGTTAATGTTTTAACCATCATGGTCGTATATTTACGAGATGGATGTAAGAGATCAGGCGTTTTTCTTATACTCTTTGTATGCATTCTAACATTCTCTAAGATTTTTTTAATAATGCATCACTCCTTGTATTGCTCATACATTATTTAGATAAGTACACATGGCTGAAGTATAATACAATCCAACCTTAGCTCAGTTGGTAGAGCGGAGGACTGTAGTTGAAGCAGAATATCCTTAGGTCACTGGTTCGAATCCGGTAGGTCGGAATTTTCTCTCACATGGAGTTTTTATTATGTTGTGGCATTTAGCTTTTTGAATATTGGATCTAACAAGTACACGTTAGGAAGACATTTAGACTTAAACGAAAAGTTTTGCTCGAATTCTTACACAATCGGCATGTTTAGATTTTTCAAATATTGATAGCTTAGGAAATGATTTTTAAAAAATTCTAAAAGCTTTGACGTTTCCTATTTTCTTTGATCTAACCAACATATAATTATAGAGTTTTTGCAACAATAAAAAAATGTACGTGCATAATTATATATAAAGGCTTCTGTGTTGTGTCTATAAGTTGTCAACGTTAATTCAAGGGTAGTGAAAAACCCATTGCCACATTCTTGCTCGATTTTTCTGCCTTAATTTTACAATTATATAAACAGTCATAGCCCACTCTCAATAATAAATGCATGTATGTAAGTCGATACTAAATATATCAACAAAGGTGCTTTTCAGAAATTTTGTTTTCGAAGTTAGACAATGTATTATAATTCTAAAAACATAAAGATAGCCAAAATAAGTTTATGGTTCTAATCTTTTTCATTTAGTTGAAAAAGAGCATCACGCTTGGACTCATCTACCCCTCACTCAATATCAACATTTATGATAGAGAATAGTATATGGCAAGGTCTCTTCTGAAGTACGAGCTTACATTTGGGAAAGTGGACGTGCCGGAGTGGTTATCGGGCATGACTAGAAATCATGTGGGCTTTGCCCGCGCAGGTTCGAATCCTGCCGTTCATGTTTTTATTTATCGTGTTTCTAAGTTTTAAAATTGTGTATTGTTTTGTGAAAAAAAAATCATTTCAACGGTTTTCTATCATGTTATATTTCTCTGTAAAATTTTGTATTGATATAAAAAAAATCAACCCATTAAGACAACGTGAAAGTTATTAACTCACCTTTCTTTATATTCTCATCTACATAATTTTAAAATTGATTAAAAGTCTTATTTTGAATCTCTACATGCATAAAGTATTATAATACATAACCGACCTTTGCTCAGTTCGTAGAGAGGAGGACTGTAATAGACGCAGATTATCCTTAGGTCACTGGTTCGAATCCGGTAGGTCGGATCTAATATTCTAAAGCTTTTTTCATTTCGTTTTCAATGTGTTTTGACAATAGTATAACTACAAAATCGTTATCATATGAAAATTCGAGTAAGGGAAATACATACGTGTTGAGTTTATTATCGAGAATGAGAGGACATTTGAGAGTTAGTTTTACTATACTTCAGACCGTTAATGTTTTAACCATCATTATCGTATGTTGACGAGATGTATGTAAGAGATTAGGCGTTTTTCTTATACTCTTTGTATGCATTCTAACATTCTCTAAGATTTTTTTAATAATGCATCACTCCTTGTATTGCTCATACATTATTTAGATAAGTACACATGGCTGAAGTATAATACGATCCGACCTTAGCTCAGTTGGTAGAGCGGAGGACTGTAGTTGAAGCAGAATATCCTTATGTCACTGGTTCGAATCAGGTAGGTCAGAATTTTCTCTCACATGGAGTTTTTATAAAGTTGTGACATTTAGCTTTTTGAATATTGGATTTAACAAGTACAAGTTAGTAAGACAATTAGACTTAAAACGAAAACTTTTGCTCGAATTCTTACACAATCGGCATGTTTATATTTTTCAAACATTGATAGCTTAGGAAATGATTTTTTAAAAATTCTAAAAGCTATGAGGTTTCCTATTTTCTTTGATCTAACCAACATATAATTATAGAGTTTTTGCAACAATAAAAAAAAAATATACGTGCATAATTATATATAAAGGCTTGTGTGTTGTGTCTATAAGTTGTCAAAGTTAATTCAAGGGTAGTGAAAAACCCATTGCCACATTCTTGCTCGATTTTTCTGGCTTAATTTTACGATTATATAAACAGTCATAGCCCACTCTCAATAATAAATGCATGTATGTAAGTCGATACTAAATATATCAACAAAGGTGCTTTTCAGAAATTTTGTTTTCGGATTTAGACAATGTATTATAATTCTAAAAACATAAAGATAGCCAAAATAAGTTTATGGTTCTAATCTTTTTCATTTAGTTGAAAAAGAGCATCACGCTTGGACTCATCTACCCCTCACCCAATATCAACATTTATGATAAAGAATAGTATATGGCTAGGTCTATTTTGAAGTATGAGTTTACATTTGGGAAAGTGGACGTGCCGGAGTGGTTATCGGGCATGACTAGAAATCATGTGGGCTTTGTCCGCGCAGGTTTGAATCCTGCCGTTCACGTTTTTATTTATCGTGTTTCTAAGTTTTAAAATTGTGTATTGTTTTGTGAAAAAAAATTCATCTCAACGGTTTTCTATCATGTTATATTTCTCCGTAAAATTTTGTATTGATATAAAAAAATCAACCCAATAAGACAACGTGAAAGTTATTAACTCACCTTTCTTTATATTCTCATCTACAAAATTTTAAAATTGATTAAAAGTCTTATTTTGAATCTCTACATGCATAAAGTGTTATAATACATAACCGACCTTAGCTCAGTTTGTAGAGCGGAGAACTGTAGTAGACGCAGAATATCCTTAGGTCACTGGTTCGAATCCGGTAGGTCGGATCTAATATTCTATAGCTTTTTTCATTTCATTTTCAATGTGTTTTGACAATAGTATAAGTACAAAATCGTTATCATATGAAAATTCGAGTTAAGGGAAATACATACGTGTTGAGTTTATTATCGAGAATGAGAGGACATCTAAGAGTTAGTTTTACTATACTTCAGACCGTTAATGTTTTAACCATCATTATCGTATATTTACGAGATGTATGTAAGAGATCAGGCGTTTTTCTTATACTCTTTGTATGCATTCTAACATTCTTTACGATTTTTTTAATAATGCATCACTCCTTGTATTGCTCATAGACTATTTAGATAAGTACACATGGCTGAAGTATAATACAATCCAACCTTAGCTCAGTTGGTAGAACGGAGGACTGTAGTTGAAGCAGAATATCCTTAGGTCACTGGTTCGAATCCGGTAGGTCGGAATTTTCTCTCACATGGAGTTTTTATTATGTTGTGGCATTTAGCTTTTTGAATATTGGATCTAACAAGTACACGTTAGGAAGACATTTAGACTTAAACGAAAAGTTTTGCTCGAATTCTTACACAATCGGCATGTTTAGATTTTTCAAATATTGATAGCTTAGGAAATGATTTTTAAAAAATTCTAAAAGCTTTGACGTTTCCTATTTTCTTTGATCTAACCAACATATAATTATAGAGTTTTTGCAACAATAAAAAAAAAATGTACGTGCATAATTATATATAAAGGCTTCTGTGTTGTGTCTATAAGTTGTCAACGTTAATTCAAGGGTAGTGAAAAACCCATTGCCACATTCTTGCTCGATTTTTCTGCCTTAATTTTACAATTATATAAACAGTCATAGCCCACTCTCAATAATAAATGCATGTATGTAAGTCGATACTAAATATATCAACAAAGGTGCTTTTCAGAAATTTTGTTTTCGAAGTTAGACAATGTATTATAATTCTAAAAACATAAAGATAGCCAAAATAAGTTTATGGTTCTAATCTTTTTCATTTAGTTGAAAAAGAGCATCACGCTTGGACTCATCTACCCCTCACCCAATATCAACATTTATGATAAAGAATAGTATATGGCTAGGTCTATTTTGAAGTATGAGTTTACATTTGGGAAAGTGGACGTGCCGGAGTGGTTATCGGGCATGACTAGAAATCATGTGGGCTTTGTCCGCGCAGGTTCGAATCCTGCCGTTCACGTTTTTATTTATCGTGTTTCTAAGTTTTAAAATTGTGTATTGTTTTGTGAAAAAAAATTCATCTCAACGGTTTTCTATCATGTTATATTTCTCCGTAAAATTTTGTATTGATATAAAAAAATCAACCCAATAAGACAACGTGAAAGTTATTAACTCACCTTTCTTTATATTCTCATCTACAAAATTTTAAAATTGATTAAAAGTCTTATTTTGAATCTCTACATGCATAAAGTGTTATAATACATAACCGACCTTAGCTCAGTTTGTAGAGCGGAGAACTGTAGTAGACGCAGAATATCCTTAGGTCACTGGTTCGAATCCGGTAGGTCGGATCTAATATTCTATAGCTTTTTTCATTTCGTTTTCAATGTGTTTTGACAATAGTATAAGTACAAAATCGTTATCATATGAAAATTCGAGTTAAGGGAAATACATACGTGTTGAGTTTATTATCGAGAATGAGAGGACATCTAAGAGTTAGTTTTACTATACTTCAGACCGTTAATGTTTTAACCATCATTATCGTATATTTACGAGATGTATGTAAGAGATCAGGCGTTTTTCTTATACTCTTTGTATGCATTCTAACATTCTTTACGATTTTTTTAATAATGCATCACTCCTTGTATTGCTCATAGACTATTTAGATAAGTACACATGGCTGAAGTATAATACAATCCAACCTTAGCTCAGTTGGTAGAACGGAGGACTGTAGTTGAAGCAGAATATCCTTAGGTCACTGGTTCGAATCCGGTAGGTCGGAATTTTCTCTCACATGGAGTTTTTATTATGTTGTGGCATTTAGCTTTTTGAATATTGGATCTAACAAGTACACGTTAGGAAGACATTTAGACTTAAACGAAAAGTTTTGCTCGAATTCTTACACAATCGGCATGTTTAGATTTTTCAAATATTGATAGCTTAGGAAATGATTTTTAAAAAATTCTAAAAGCTTTGACGTTTCCTATTTTCTTTGATCTAACCAACATATAATTATAGAGTTTTTGCAACAATAAAAAAAAAATGTACGTGCATAATTATATATAAAGGCTTCTGTGTTGTGTCTATAAGTTGTCAACGTTAATTCAAGGGTAGTGAAAAACCCATTGCCACATTCTTGCTCGATTTTTCTGCCTTAATTTTACAATTATATAAACAGTCATAGCCCACTCTCAATAATAAATGCATGTATGTAAGTCGATACTAAATATATCAACAAAGGTGCTTTTCAGAAATTTTGTTTTCGAAGTTAGACAATGTATTATAATTCTAAAAACATAAAGATAGCCAAAATAAGTTTATGGTTCTAATCTTTTTCATTTAGTTGAAAAAGAGCATCACGCTTGGACTCATCTACCCCTCACTCAATATCAACATTTATGATAGAGAATAGTATATGGCTAGGTCTCTTTTGAAGTACGAGCTTACATTTGGGAAAGTGGACGTGCCGGAGTGGTTATCGGGCATGACTAGAAATCATGTGGGCTTTGCCCGCGCAGGTTCGAATCCTGCCGTTCATGTTTTTATTTATCGTGTTTCTAAGTTTTAAAATTGTGTATTGTTTTGTGAAAAAAAAATCATTTCAACGGTTTTCTATCATGTTATATTTCTCTGTAAAATTTTGTATTGATATAAAAAAAATCAACCCATTAAGACAACGTGAAAGTTATTAACTCACCTTTCTTTATATTCTCATCTACATAATTTTAAAATTGATTAAAAGTCTTATTTTGAATCTCTACATGCATAAAGTGTTATAATACATAACCGACCTTTGCTCAGTTCGTAGAGAGGAGGACTGTAATAGACGCAGATTATCCTTAGGTCACTGGTTCGAATCCGGTAGGTCGGATCTAATATTCTAGAGCTTTTTTCATTTCGTTTTCAATGTGTTTTGACAATAGTATAACTACAAAATCGTTATCATATGAAAATTCGAGTAAGGGAAATACATACGTGTTGAGTTTATTATCGAGAATGAGAGGACATTTGAGAGTTAGTTTTACTATACTTCAGACCGTTAATGTTTTAACCATCATTATCGTATGTTGACGAAATGTATGTAAGAGATTAGGCGTTTTTCTTATACTCTTTGTATGCATTCTAACATTCTCTAAGATTTTTTTAATAATGCATCACTCCTTGTATTGCTCATACATTATTTAGATAAGTACACATGGCTGAAGTATAATACGATCCGACCTTAGCTCAGTTGGTAGAGCGGAGGACTGTAGTTGAAGCAGAATATCCTTATGTCACTGGTTCGAATCAGGTAGGTCAGAATTTTCTCTCACATGGAGTTTTTATTATGTTGTGGCATTTAGCTTTTTGAATATTGGATCTAACAAGTACACGTTAGGAAGACATTTAGACTTAAACGAAAAGTTTTGCTCGAATTCTTACACAATCGGCATGTTTAGATTTTTCAAATATTGATAGCTTAGGAAATGATTTTTAAAAAATTCTAAAAGCTTTGACGTTTCCTATTTTCTTTGATCTAACCAACATATAATTATAGACTTTTTGCAACAATAAAAAAAAAATGTACGTGCATAATTATATATAAAGGCTTCTGTGTTGTGTCTATAAGTTGTCAACGTTAATTCAAGGGTAGTGAAAAACCCATTGCCACATTCTTGCTCGATTTTTCTGCCTTAATTTTACAATTATATAAACAGTCATAGCCCACTCTCAATAATAAATGCATGTATGTAAGTCGATACTAAATATATCAACAAAGGTGCTTTTCAGAAATTTTGTTTTCGAAGTTAGACAATGTATTATAATTCTAAAAACATAAAGATAGCCAAAATAAGTTTATGGTTCTAATCTTTTTCATTTAGCTGAAAAAGAGCATCACGCTTGGACTCATCTACCCCTCACTCAATATCAACATTTATGATAGAGAATAGTATATGGCTAGGTCTCTTTTGAAGTACGAGCTTACATTTGGGAAAGTGGACGTGCCGGAGTGGTTATCGGGCATGACTAGAAATCATGTGGGCTTTGCCCGCGCAGGTTCGAATCCTGCCGTTCATGTTTTTATTTATCGTGTTTCTAAGTTTTAAAATTGTGTATTGTTTTGTGAAAAAAAAATCATTTCAACGGTTTTCTATCATGTTATATTTCTCTGTAAAATTTTGTATTGATATAAAAAAAATCAACCCATTAAGACAACGTGAAAGTTATTAACTCACCTTTCTTTATATTCTCATCTACATAATTTTAAAATTGATTAAAAGTCTTATTTTGAATCTCTACATGCATAAAGTGTTATAATACATAACCGACCTTTGCTCAGTTCGTAGAGAGGAGGACTGTAATAGACGCAGATTATCCTTAGGTCACTGGTTCGAATCCGGTAGGTCGGATCTAATATTCTAGAGCTTTTTTCATTTCGTTTTCAATGTGTTTTGACAATAGTATAACTACAAAATCGTTATCATATGAAAATTCGAGTAAGGGAAATACATACGTGTTGAGTTTATTATCGAGAATGAGAGGACATTTGAGAGTTAGTTTTACTATACTTCAGACCGTTAATGTTTTAACCATCATTATCGTATGTTGACGAGATGTATGTAAGAGATTAGGCGTTTTTCTTATACTCTTTGTATGCATTCTAACATTCTCTAAGATTTTTTTAATAATGCATCACTCCTTGTATTGCTCATACATTATTTAGATAAGTACACATGGCTGAAGTATAATACGATCCGACCTTAGCTCAGTTGGTAGAGCGGAGGACTGTAGTTGAAGCAGAATATCCTTATGTCACTGGTTCGAATCAGGTAGGTCAGAAAAGTTGTGACATTTAGCTTTTTGAATATTGGATTTAACAAGTACAAGTTAGTAAGACAATTAGACTTAAAACGAAAACTTTTGCTCGAATTCTTACACAATCGGCATGTTTATATTTTTCAAACATTGATAGCTTAGGAAATGATTTTTTAAAAATTCTAAAAGCTATGAGGTTTCCTATTTTCTTTGATCTAACCAACATATAATTATAGAGTTTTTGCAACAATAAAAAAAAAATATACGTGCATAATTATATATAAAGGCTTGTGTGTTGTGTCTATAAGTTGTCAAAGTTAATTCAAGGGTAGTGAAAAACCCATTGCCACATTCTTGCTCGATTTTTCTGGCTTAATTTTACGATTATATAAACAGTCATAGCCCACTCTCAATAATAAATGCATGTATGTAAGTCGATACTAAATATATCAACAAAGGTGCTTTTCAGAAATTTTGTTTTCGAATTTAGACAATGTATTATAATTCTAAAAACATAAAGATAGCCAAAATAAGTTTATGGTTCTAATCTTTTTCATTTAGTTGAAAAAGAGCATCACGCTTGGACTCATCTACCCCTCACCCAATATCAACATTTATGATAAAGAATAGTATATGGCTAGGTCTATTTTGAAGTATGAGTTTACATTTGGGAAAGTGGACGTGCCGGAGTGGTTATCGGGCATGACTAGAAATCATGTGGGCTTTGTCCGCGCAGGTTCGAATCCTGCCGTTCACGTTTTTATTTATCGTGTTTCTAAGTTTTAAAATTGTGTATTGTTTTGTGAAAAAATTCATCTCAACGGTTTTCTATCATGTTATATTTCTCCGTAAAATTTTGTATTGATATAAAAATCAACCCAATAAGACAACGTGAAAGTTATTAACTCACCTTTCTTTATATTCTCATCTACAAAATTTTAAAATTGATTAAAAGTCTTATTTTGAATCTCTACATGCATAAAGTGTTATAATACATAACCGACCTTAGCTCAGTTTGTAGAGCGGAGAACTGTAGTAGACGCAGAATATCCTTAGGTCACTGGTTCGAATCCGGTAGGTCGGATCTAATATTCTATAGCTTTTTTCATTTCGTTTTCAATGTGTTTTGACAATAGTATAAGTACAAAATCGTTATCATATGAAAATTCGAGTTAAGGGAAATACATACGTGTTGAGTTTATTATCGAGAATGAGAGGACATCTAAGAGTTAGTTTTACTATACTTCAGACCGTTAATGTTTTAACCATCATTATCGTATATTTACGAGATGTATGTAAGAGATTAGGCGTTTTTCTTATACTCTTTGTATGCATTCTAACATTCTTTACGATTTTTTTAATAATGAATCACTCCTTGTATTGCTCATAGACTATTTAGATAAGTACACATGGCTGAAGTATAATACAATCCGACCTTAGCTCAGTTGGTAGAACGGAGGACTGTAGTTGAAGCAGAATATCCTTAGGTCACTGGTTCGAATCCGGTAGGTCAGAATTTTCTCTCACATGGAGTTTTTATAAAGTTGTGACATTTAGCTTTTTGAATATTGGATTTAACAAGTACAAGTTAGTAAGACAATTAGACTTAAAACGAAAACTTTTGCTCGAATTCTTACACAATCGGCATGTTTATATTTTTCAAACATTGATAGCTTAGGAAATGATTTTTTAAAAATTCTAAAAGCTATGAGGTTTCCTATTTTCTTTGATCTAACCAACATATAATTATAGAGTTTTTGCAACAATAAAAAAAATATATACGTGCATAATTATATATAAAGGCTTGTGTGTTGTGTCTATAAGTTGTCAAAGTTAATTCAAGGGTAGTGAAAAACCCATTGCCACATTCTTGCTCGATTTTTCTGGCTTAATTTTACAATTATATAAACAGTCATAGCCCACTCTCAATAATAAATGCATGTATGTAAGTCGATACTAAATATATCAACAAAGGTGCTTTTCAGAAATTTTGTTTTTGAATTTAGACAATGTATTATAATTCTAAAAACATAAAGATAGCCAAAATAAGTTTATGGTTCTAATCTTTTTCATTTAGTTGAAAAAGAGCATCACGCTTGGACTCATCTACCCCTCACCCAATATCAACATTTATGATAGAGAATAGTATATGGCTAGGTCTATTTTGAAGTATGAGTTTACATTTGGGAAAGTGGACGTGCCGGAGTGGTTATCGGGCATGACTAGAAATCATGTGGGCTTTGCCCGCGCAGGTTCGAATCCTGCCGTTCACGTTTTTATTTATCGTGTTTCTAAGTTTTAAAATTGTGTATTGTTTTGTGAAAAAAAATTCATCTCAACGGTTTTCTATCATGTTATATTTCTCCGTAAAATTTTGTATTGATATAAAAAAATCAACCCAATAAGACAACGTGAAAGTTATTAACTCACCTTTCTTTATATTTTCATCTACAAAATTTTAAAATTGATTAAAAGTCTTATTTTGAATCTCTACATGCATAAAGTGTTATAATACATAACCGACCTTAGCTCAGTTTGTAGAGCGGAGGACTGTAGTAGACGCAGATTATCCTTAGGTCACTGGTTCGAATCCGGTAGGTCGGATCAAATATTCTATAGCTTTTTTCATTTCGTTTTCAATGTGTTTTGACAATAGTATAAGTACAAAATCGTTATCATATGAAAATTCGAGTAAGGGAAATACATACGTGTTGAGTTTATTATCGAGAATGAGAGGACATCTAAGAGTTAGTTTTACTATACTTCAGACCGTTAATGTTTTAACCATCATTATCGTATATTTACGAGATGTATGTAAGAGATTAGGCGTTTTTCTTATACTCTTTGTATGCATTCTAACATTCTTTACGATTTTTTTAATAATGAATCACTCCTTGTATTGCTCATAGACTATTTAGATAAGTACACATGGCTGAAGTATAATACAATCCGACCTTAGCTCAGTTGGTAGAACGGAGGACTGTAGTTGAAGCAGAATATCCTTAGGTCACTGGTTCGAATCCGGTAGGTCGGAATTTTCTCGCACATGGAGTTTTTATAAAGTTGTGACATTTAGCATTTTGAATATTGGATCTAACAAGTACAAGTTAGTAAGAAAATTATACTTAAAACGAAAACTTTTGCTCGAATTCTTACACAATCGGCATGTTTATATTTTTCAAACATTGATAGCTTAGGAAATGATTTTTTAAAAATTCTAAAAGCTATGAGGTTTCCTATTTTCTTTGATCAAACAAACATATAATTATAGAGTTTTTGCAACACTAAAAAAATGTAATTGCATAATTATATATAAAGACATGTGGGTTGTGTCTATAAGTTGTCAACGTTAATTCAAGGGTAGTGAAAAACCCATTGCCACATTCTTGCACGATTTTTCTGCCTTAATTTTACAATTATATAAACAGTCATAGCCGACTCTCAATAATACATGCATGTATGTAAGCCGATACTAAATATATCAACAAAGGTGCTTTTCAGAAATTTTGTTTTCGAATTTAGACAATGTATTATAATTCTAAAAACATAAAGATAGCCAAAATAAGTTTATGGTTCTAATCTTTTTCATATAGTTGAAAAAGAGCATCACGCTTAGACTCATCTCCCCGCACTCAATATCAACATTTATGAGAGAGAATAGTATCTATTTTTAATTGATGCTAAAACATTTATATGTATCGACTTTTTGATAAAAATTATTTTCTAATCTTTTTAAACTGATTTGAACTTCTCATCAGTTTTGTAATTGATGTTAATGAGAATTGTTAAATATATTGATTATTTAGTTGATATAAATTCTCATTTTAGTGTTGATTTTCTCATAAGTAATGCAAATGAAAATTGATTTGTGTCAAATCATAGAATATGTATTTTATTATTATTAATAATGCTTATTCTATTTTGAAAATAATATACAGAGTATATCTCTGTATTCAAATATTTATGTAATAATTACGAAACAACAAGAATCAAGGTGGGACCAAGATGACGTAATCAATGACGTAAGCAAACTGTCGGCACCACAAGAAGACGACACGTACTCAAGATTGTCGGTACCATAAGAAGACGACACGTAGTCTCATACTAACGCAAGACAACACTCAGCCTCCCCTATAAATATTCAACTCTACCAAACGAAGAGGAGACGAGCGTTTTCCACTTTTCTCTCTAAAATTCTCTCTGCCTTCTCTCTAAAAAACTCTCTAAGTTTTAAAGTTGTATTCTTAATCAATCTCTGTAAGTTTTAAAGTTTAAATTCAAATCAATCTTTGTAAACTTTAATCATCCAAGTTTAAGAAATTATATTTTGTAAAATTTTATATAAAAGCAAAGTTTAGTTTTAAGTTTCAAAAAAATAAAAATTTTTTTTACAGTTTCAGTATTAAATTAAAGTGGTATCAGGCCAAAATCCTTTTATCTTTGATGCGTTTTCTGCAAATGTTTTGTTTAAAGAATTTTTTAAAAGACTATCCTGTTTCCAACCTAGTTTAAACCTCGAGTTAGACCTCTACCCTTCTTCCGAAACACTGTCGCTGTAGGTGTTCCAGGCAGCAAGTCCTAGAGTCAGGCAGTAAGACCGTTGGTAAGCCGCAGTTGTGTCATCGAAGAAATCGGTTAGTATCCCCTAGCTTTAAGTTTAAGCTTAGTTGAAATCATGGCGTTGTCTATCAAAAAAAATTTTAAATCAAAAAATGCAGCATCTGCATCTTCTAGTACAATTAATTCAAGAGAAATCATATCAAAAATAACCTCTATAAACAGTGAACTATCAAAAAATCAATTACCTCATATAAATCCAGATAATATATATCAAATCGGTACTTTTGACTTTAAAACAGCATTTGCTATAAAGGAACATGAACAAACTTTATCTTTACAAAATGAATTTGAAGAAATAAAATTATTATCTTCAATTGCTTTAGATAAATATAAACAAAAAGGATTTAATTACATTCACTTTGGATTAGTACAAATAGCTATCAAACCATTATCAAGAACTGGTATTGATTCACCTATACTAATATTATTAAGAGACAAAACTTTACTAAAATTTGAAGACTCGCTCTTAGGAGGAGCACAATCAAATTTATGCAACGGAGCAATTTATTTTAACTGTGCACCAAATTTTCAAGTAAGCCTACACGATCCAACAATACTTAACACCTTAGTTTTAAATGTTCATTTACCAGAAATTAAATTTCAAAATGAACGACATGAATATTTATTATTATATCGAATATATTTTAAACAATCAACATCCGAATTTAATCCTAGATGTTTATTACAAGATGATAAGGGAGAAACCACAATATTATCAATTCATAGTAAAGATACACCAAATGCTACTTATGCACCACAACAATTAAAATGGAACGAAATAACTATTCCAGATCAATGGAAAATTGAAATTATACAACCTCTCAGAAATTTCGAACAGAGAAACATTTCAAGAATTATTGAACAAAACGATGGAAAAATATTATTACAATTTGGCTCATTTAGAGATACATTACCACCCAGAATAAGTTCTTATCACTCGAGAGCTTCTTTCTCGGAATATCGTACTGGCCGATCTAGTATAGAATCAGATACTGAAAGCGTAAATCAAAAAATTAAACAAGACAATTCAATTAAATTTAAAGCACCTATAGCTGAACCAGAACAAGATATGTATCCAACATCTCCTACACCATCAGATTTCAAATCAATAAATGTTATAAACAAAGAATTCGAAATCAATAAACAATATCTTAAAGAAGACTTTTATTCACAAAAAAATAAAGAAAAAAGAGAATGGTATTTCAGAACATTTTCTGAAAACCAAACAACTAATTTTAGAAGAAATTGGTATGAAATTATGTCATTAAAAGAAATAACTATTCTATTTTTTATATGGTTTGAAACCTATGCAATTGAAAATAATATTGATTACCCATTTAAATCAATAAACACTAGTTCAACTTTAAGTCAAGTATGGGAACAGGTCGATGGTAACAAAGTAAAGGCAATCCACCCACCACTAAGAGATTTAAAAATAAATACGACAAACCGGCAAATTATTACCACTCCCTTTAAAACTGGAGCTAACAGAGAAGATAAAAAAACAGTAGTTGTAAGCGATATCAAACCTATATATCAACAAAATAATTTTCAAAGCCAATTACTCTATATTATATCTAAACAAGTAGATCATATAGAAAATAAATTAAATATTAACGAATCTAAAAGTATAAATCAATATAATGAGAATATCCAACACCCCTTTTCAACTATTTCCACACCAATATTTAAACCGATTAACAGACAAGTAAAATTCCCAGATAACGAAATTTTAAAATCAATAGCATCTAGATTAGACAAATTAGATAAAGGTAAAGAAATAAACAATATAGATGAAAATGATAATGAGTCTATTCAATCATCTACGCAATCAGAAAATGAAATTCAAGAAGTAAATCGCATTAAAAATAAAATAATAAAATCTAATAAACCTTATTACAAAAAACATTCTCCACCTGACTTATTATTTGAAGAACACCATAATTATTCCAATAAAATATATACTGGTGATGGTATATACGAATGGAACATAGATGGACGTTCAGAATACGAAATAATGAATTTAATTCAAGAAATGGGAATGGCAGCGATAGCTTATAAAGCTAAAGGTGATACTGATAAGCAAGCATGTGTCTTATTAACCACCGGATTTAATGGAGCATTAAAATATTGGTGGGATAATTCTTTAGATGCAATTACACAAGATTCAATAATAAATCACGTTGAAATAATAAGAGTTGAAACCAAAGATGGTTTTTATGAAGAACGTGAAAAGCAAAATGCTGTAGAAGTATTAATTCATAATATAATTATGCATTTCATAGGAAATCCAACAGAAGAATTAGAGAGTAAAAAAATTATACTAACAAATTTAAGATGCCCAACATTAGGTGATTTTAAATGGTACAAAGATATATTCATAACCAATATATTCCAACGGCATGATTGTAATCAACCTTTCTGGAAAGAGCGGTTTATCTCCGGATTACCATCTTTCTTTGCAGAAAGATTAATCAATAAATTAAAAGACTATTCTGGAGGACAACCAATCCCCTGGAATACCATAACATATGGGCAATTATTTGCATTTGTTAAAAAAAAAGGATTATCAATATGTCAAGAACATAAAGATAAAAAACGAAGTAAAATTTTTAAATTCAATTTAACTATGGGTTTATTCTGTAAACAATATGGTTATAATAAACTTAATCCACCTTCTAGAGTAAAACGTATACAATATAAACAAAGAAACAATAAATACCATAGAAAACATAAACAATATAATCAACAGCCAAACAATAATTATAATTCTAAAACAAAAAATTATTCAAAAAATACGAAAAATTATAAACCAAACCAAAAAGTAGTCTGCTGAAACTGTAAAAGATCCGGCTATACTTCAAAAGAATGTAAAATGAAAAAAAAATTAATGAAATATTTCAAGATCAACCTGACATACAAGAAAAATTAACTAAATTATTATTATCAGATTCAGAGTTATCTAGTGATACTGAAAGTAATTATTTTCAATAAATGATATAGAAAATTCTAGTAACTCCTCAACGGAACCTCAAGAACTATCTGATAATCTATGTAATTGTAAAACAATTAATGTTATAACCAGAGATAATGATAAACAATTTTTGATAGATATAATAGATAAAATAGATAATCCATATGTTAAAAAGAATATTTATTAAAACTAAAAGATATAGTATATAAAAAAATCAATTACAAAATCCACAAACTTTTAGTTTAAATAAAATAATTTAAAAATATCCATCCCAAAGTTTATTTAAGCAAGTAACTACAGGAGAATTACAAAACGAAATTAAGCAATTAAAAACCGAGATTAAAGAATTACAACTTACTGTTAATCAACAAAATCTAAATCAATTACAAATCGATGCTCGTTTAAATTTACTAGAAACAACAAAATCTCTAGCTTCAACAAGTAATCAAAATATTGAAGAACAAAATAACTATATTCACAATATTAATAATATAAACTATCAAAAATGGTACACTAATATTACTTTACACATAGGACATAATTTTCAAATAAATATGACAGCTTTAATAGATTCTGGAACAGATTATAACTGTATTCGTGAAGGATTAATACCAACTAAATATTATGAAAAAACCACTGAACGTTTAAGTGGCGCTAATGGAAATAATTTAAAGGTACAATATAAATTACCCAATGTAAAAATATGTAATCAAGGATATTGTTTTAAAAATCAATTCATTCTAGTAAAAAATCTGACTCAAGAAGTTATATTAGGTACACCTTTCCTTACTCAAATATACCCATTTAAAGTAACAGAATTAGGTATAATAACAGAAGTAGTAGAAACGAAATTATCATTTAATTTCTTATCACCAATGAAGTCTAAAGAAATTTTATATCTCCAGCAAAACACAATACAAAAGGTAATTAACTTGATAAATGGTAAACAATAGCATATTCAATATCTACAAGATGAAATAACCTATAAAAAAATGAAGAACAACTTCAAACACCTAGTATTCAGGATAAAATAAAAATAATAGAAAAGGATTTACTAAATCAAGTATGCTCAGATCTACCAAATGCATTTTGGGAAAGAAAACAACATCGTGTTAACTCCCATATATAAAAGAATTTAATGAAAAACATATATCAACTAAAGCACGACCTATTCAAATGAACAGAGAATTATTAGAATATTGTAAACAAGAAATTAATGATTTATTAAAGAAAATTTTAATCAGACCTTCCAAGTCTCCTTGGAGCTGTTCAGCCTTTTATGTAAATAATCAAGCCAAAAAAGAAAGAGGAGTACCTCGATTAGTAATTAACTATAAACCACTTAACGATGTATTACAATGGATTAGATATCTAATACCCAATAAAAGAGACTTACTAAAAAGACTTTATGATGCAAAAATTTATTCAAAATTCGATATAAAAAGTGGATTATGGCAAATCCAAATAGATGAACAAGACAAATATAAAACGGCATTCACAGTCCCATTTGGACATTATGAATGGAACGTAATGCCATTCGGACTTAAAAATGCACCCTCGGAATTTCAACATATAATGAATGATATATTCAATAATTATTCAACATTCACTATTGTTTACATCGATGACGTTTTAGTCTACTCAAAATCTATAGATCAACATATTAGTCATTTATATACCTTTTTAAATATAATAAAAAAACATGGATTAGTATTATCTGCTAAAAATATGAGTTTATTTCAAACAAAAATTAGATTCTTAGGTCATAACATCTATCAAGGAACAATTACACCAATAACAAGATCTATTGAATTTGCTGATAAATTTTCAGATGAATTACGAGAAAAATCTCAATTACAAAGGTTCTTAGGATGTCTAAACTATGTTTCAGATTTCCTTCCAAACCTTAGGAAAACCATTCAACCTTTATTTCAGCGTTTACAGAAAAATCCCAAACTTTGGACTAATACCCATACCAATTTAGTCAAACAGGTTAAACAAAAGGTCAAAACTCTACCCTGTTTATACATACCTCATCCAGAAGCTCATATGATAGTAGAAACCGATGCCTCTGAACAAGGTTACGGTGGTATACTAAAACAAATTCTGCAACCCTCTACCCAAGAGTCTATAGTTAGATTCCATTCTGGTATCTGGTTAGGACCCCAGAAAAACTACTCTACCGTTAAAAAAGAAGTTCTTTCTATTGTTAACTGTATTTCAAAATTTAAAGACGATTTAATAAACAAAAATTTTTTACTACGGGTTGACTGTAAGTCAGCTAAAGAAATTTTACAAAAGGATGTCAAAAATTTGGTTTCAAAACAAATTTTCGCCAGATGGCAAGCTATTTTATCGGTTTTCGACTTCGATATTTAATATATTAAAGGAGAAAATAATTATTTACCTGATTTTCTGACTCGAGATTATTTACAGGGTAAAATAAGCGATATTCAACAATCTAATTCAAGATGAGTGAATCAAAAAACAAGAAACCGATGACAGCATCGGACTATATCAAGAATCAGCCCCATCTCCAGAGTAAACCTCTTACTGTTCAAAATCCTTTCTCGGCGCTCGTCAAAATTCCTCCATTGTCTTACTCCAAGGCAGCTGCCACCCAAAAACGCAAAGCCTCGGCTCAAACTACTCAAACCTCCACTCAATCCTTCACTAAATCTACTTATCATCTCAAACCACAAAAACAACACCTTCTCACTACCCAGTTTACCAAAGCCATTACCCTCAAAGAACTCCAACAATTTACTCAAAGAGTCTTCTACGATGATAGCCTCTACCTTACAGATAACCTTACCAAAAACCGTACCTTTTATGAGTATATTCTAGTAGACTCGAAATCCATAGAAATTACCCATTATCCAGATAAAACCAACCCTAACATCATTTCTTACTCCACCTGTAAAATCCTTAAAATCGCTTATATACAAGACCTTGGTTTTATCCATCACCATACACAAAAACCCTTCTCCACCCCAGGTTATCATATTCCTGGATATACTTACGTTGACTACCAAAATAGTTTCTTTCGTACCTTCTACCTTAGATCCTACGACCACTCCTGGTTTATCTCTTTCGACCTCAAATGTCCTAAGTCAATCCCAGGATGGTTCAATGAATGGTGGTATTGGTTCGGACCTTCCGACTCAATTTATCCATCTGACATACTCAAAACCTCTTATCCTCGCTACCTCAAACACCTACCTCCACAACCTATTGGCCCACTATCCAAAATTACTTTCCACATCGACATGGGTATTCCCTGGATCTGTTCATCGCATTTTAACCTCGCACGACATCTTCAAGACATGTCGTACTCTCTCATCCGCGAATTTCGTATCAAATGGTGGGATAAGTACAACCTTGATCGTTGCTCCTTATCCAGCATTACCAACATTTTCCAAGTTCATCATCAACTCCAGCACGCCATCAAAGTCGTTTCCAAATTCACTCCATCAGTCACACCAGATCAATTTCTTCTGTCACTCCAGTTATCCACACTCCACAAACATCCTCCGACATCAAGCACTACACACTCCACTGGCTCCTCCACATCAAAACGGTCCTCTAAGAAGGACAAACTCCACAAAATCCTCGATGCTCTTCGTCAACAAATGGAATCCTCCGATGACGAAGATCCTATGCAAGACGATGATCCTTACGGCGGTCCTCTCTCCCAAGACCTGCTCGAACAATGAAAAAAAAAAAAAAACTTAATTATATGTCTATATATATTTTCGCGCCTTTTGTATATTCTAGTAGACTCTGTATATTATTATTGTACTCTACTACTTATTCTATTTTGAAAATAATATACAGAGTATATCTCTGTATTCAAATATTTATGTAATAATTACGAAACAACAAGAATCAAGGTGGGACCAAGATGACGTAATCAATGACGTAAGCAAACTGTCGGCACCACAAGAAGACGACACGTACTCAAGACTGTCGGTACCATAAGAAGACGACACGTAGTCTCATACTAACGCAAGACAACACTCAGCCTCCCCTATAAATATTCAACTCTACCAAACGAAGAGGAGACGAGCGTTTTCCACTTCTCTCTCTAAAATTCTCTCTGCCTTCTCTCTAAAAAAGTCTCTAAATTTTAAAGTTGTATTCTTAATCAATCCCTGTAAGTTTTAAAGTTTAAATTCAAATCAATCTTTGTAAATTTTAATCATCAAGTTTAAGAAATTATATTTTGTAAAATTTTATATAAAAGTAAAGTTTAGTTTTAAGTTTCAAAAAAATAAAAAAAAATTTTACAGTTTCAGTATTAAATAAAAAGGCTTGTGGGTTGTGTCTATAAGTTGTCAACGTTAATTCAAGGGTAGTGAAAAACCCATTGCCACATTCTTGCTCGATTTTTCTGCCTTAATTTTACAATTATATAAACAGTCATTGCCCACTCTCAATAATACATGCATGTATGTAAGTCGATACTAAATATATCAAGAAAGGTGCTTTTCAGAAATTTTGTTTTCGAATTTAGACAATGTATTATAATTCAAAAACATAAAGATAGCCAAAATAAGTTTATGGTTCTAATCTTTTTCATTTAGTTGAAAAAGAGCATCACGCTTGGACTCATCTACCCCTCACTCAATATCAACATTTATGATAGAGAATAGTATATGGCTACGTCTATTTTGAAGTACGAGTTTACATTTGGGAAAGTGGACGTGCCGGAGTGGTTATCGGGCATGACTAGAAATCATGTGGGCTTTGCCCGCGCAGGTTCGAATCCTGCCGTTCACGTTTTTATTTATCGTGTTTCTAAGTTTTAAAATTGTGTATTGTTTTGTGAAAAAAAAAAATCATTTCAATGGTTTTCTGTCATGTTATATTTCTCCGTAATATTTTGTATTGATATAAAAAAATCAACCTAATAAGACAACGTGAAAGTTATTAACTCACCTTTCTTTATATTCTCATCTACATAATTTTAAAATTGATTAAAAGTCCTATTTTGAATCTCTACATGCATAAAGTGTTATAATACATAACCGACCTTAGCTTAGTTCGTAAAGCGGAGGACTGTAGTAGACGCAGATTATCCTTAGGTCACTGGTTCGAATCCGGTAGGTCGGATCTAATATTCTAGAGCTTTTTTAATTTCGTTTTGAATGTGTTTTGACAATAGTATTACTACAAAATCGTTATCATATGAAAATTCGAGTAAGAGAAATACATACGTGTTGAGTTTATTATCGAGAATGAGAGGACATCTAAGAGTTAGTTTTACTATACTTCAGACCGCTAATGTTTTAACCATCATTATCGTATATTTACGAGATGTATGTAAGAGATTAGGCGTTTTTCTTATACTCTTTGTATGCCTTCTAACATTCTTTACGATATTTTTAATAATGAATCACTCCTTGTATTGCTCATATATTATTTAGATAAATACACATGGCTGAAGTATAATACAATCCGACCTTAGCTCATTTGGTAGAGCGGAGGACTGTAGTTGAAGCAGAATATCCTTATGTCACTGGTTCGAATCCGGTAGGTCGGAATTTTCTCCCACATGGAGTTTTTATTACGTTGTGACATTTAGCTTTTTGAATATTGGATCTAACAAGTACACGTTAGGAAGACAATTAGACTTAAACGAAAAGTTTTGCTCGAATTCTTTCACAATCGGCAAGTTTAGATTTTTTAAATATTGATAGCTTAGGAAATGATTTTTAAAAAATTCTAAAAGCTATGAGGTTTCCTATTTTCTTTGATCAAACAAACATATAATTATAGAGTTTTTGCAACACTAAAAAAAAACATGTACGTGCATAATTATATATAAAGGCTTGTGGGTTGTGTTTATAATTTGTCAACGTTAATTCAAGGGTAGTGAAAAACCCATTGCCACATTCTTGCACGATTTTTCTGGCTTAATTTTACAATTATATAAACAGTCATAGCCCACTCTCAATAATACATGCATGTATGTAAGTCGATACTAAATATATCAACAAAGGTGCTTTTCAGAAACTTTGTTTTCGAATTTAGACAATGTATTATAATTCTAAAAACATAAAGATAGCCAAAATAAGTTTATGGTTCTAATCTTTTTCATTTAGTTGAAAAAGAGCATCACGCTTGGACTTATCTACCCCTCACTTAATATCAACATTTATGAGAGAAAATAGTATATGGCTAGATCTATTTTGAAGTATGAGTTTACATTTGGGAGAGTGTACGTGCCGGAGTGGTTGTCGGGCATGACTAGAAATCATGTGGGTTTTGCCCGCGCAGGTTCGAATCCTGCCGTTCACGTTGAAGTTATCTACATAATTTTAAAATTGATTAAAAGTCCTATTTTGAATCATCTACATGCAAAGGTTGTTATAATACAGACCGACGTTAGCGCAGTTGGTAGAGATATTTAATAATTACAAAATCGTTATCAAATGAGAACTCAATAAGAGAAATGCATACCTGTCGAGTTTGTTATCGGGAATCAATGGAAATATCAGAGGTTATTTTCACTATACTTCACACCTTTAGTGTTTGAACCATCACTTTACAATGAGATTGACTAGGCAGACTACAAAACCACAAGATCCACATGTGATTTTTGCACAGCTCTTGGAGCAAACATCATCTGTTGGTATTCAAAGAAACAACCAACCGTTTCTAAAAGTTCGACTGAAGCTAAATATAGATCTTTGGTTAGGTTATATTCTCTGTGACATTGAAATACCACAGGCTTATGCTGTTGCATTCTATTGTGATAATTTATAAGCTGTCTATATCACTGAAATCCTAGCTCTTCACTCACAATCAAAACACACTGATGTCGATTATAATTATGCTCTAGAAATAGTAGCTCTAGGTTGGTGATCAAACATATTCCTACTCATCTTCAACTGGTAGGCATCTCCACGAAGTCACTGATTTAATATTCTTTTTGCGAGCTTCGCTTCAAGCTAGGTGTGGATATTCCACCCATGACTAGTTTGAGGGGAAAGTTAGACCAAACCCTCGAAATAAACCCAAAGGTCTTCCCTTCGACAACAAAAGTTTTATAAAGCTGAAGACTTAAGTTAAAAGAAAGTGTCTAATTATGCTACAGTCATCATCAAACACACGAAAATGACAGAGGAACATTAGATACTCTTAACACTATCAACCTAAAGGCAATAATAAAAAAATAATACAAAATAATTTCTAATGGGAACAAAAAGTGACAGAATTTGGTATTATTATTAAAAGTTACCCATATTCATGTATTGCAACGGAATGTAGAAAAGATGAGGTCCATACACATCTTATGTAAAGCCAGAAACTGATGGTTTAAGGGAGTGAAGCTTGGGGGGGTTTTATGTGATCATACGCAGCAATGTTTTGTGGTTCACATTCAGGGCTGAAGAGACGGACAAGCATTGCAGTTGATGTGCTCACGGACACAGCACCGCACCCCGCCCACCGCAGACTCCTTGGCACTGTGATCCTAGGACCTACACATTTCCTAGAGTTAACATCCATGAATGGAACGAGAGAACATTTGCTTTTATAACCATTCTATCTTAGATTTATCTCAACTATTCTATGTTCCTTGGAATCTTAAATCCACGAGAAAACAAACCAGCCCCGAGAATCAAGCCATGGCAAATAGGTACAAGGCAAACACCATTTGCTTCCCGAATCGTCTAAAGATCCAATCTTTCACCACACCACTCTAATTATTCAATGAATGCTCCTTTTAGATTCATTTTTTGCATAGAAATCAGATAGTCCAGGACAAAAAACAAAAGGGCAATTAACGCATTGGTATTCTAACAATCAATGCAGAACACTGGATTCAATAGCCCTGTGGAGAAGAATGTGTTGATTGCATAATCTGTTAGCTAACCCATCTATAAAGCTTAGCAGATATTTTTAAAATCAAGTGGTGAAAAAGCAAAGCACTGATAAGAACGGAGAGAAAGAATTTTACCATAGTGAAGTCTACAGAGAACCCAGAAACCAAGAGCTCCACCAACAGTGAAAATGGCAGCTGTTTGTCTCATCAGTCTTGAACATGGCTTAGCATCTGATCTCATCAGTTCTCCCTCTGACCATCCTAACTTCTGCCTTAAAGCCATATCCCTCTGTAATTAACTACAAACCATCAAAAAGGAAAAAAAATCGGTTTTGTGATAAAGATGTTCACTGAGGCATTTCGTCGAACACTTTACGAGCAACTTAAAAAAACTACATATATAGACAGTAACTCTCTGGGTTAGGATCCAAACCAGTTACAAGCACACCAAAATTTGCGTAAAGTTTCGTAGATAAATACCAGAAGCAAGGGTATCTCTATTGTTCCAGGTGATGCGTACGGCGTAGAGCCTGACGGAATAAGACGGAGAGAATCAGAGAGACCTGACCAGTGACATCGTGTCTAATTAGGCCGATATGGGAAGCCCAATAAGTGTAGACTATCTTACTGGGCTGGGCTCGAAAATGGTCGGATCCACGTGATACCCGTGGCTCGGAAGAGACCATTGGTTTTTTTCACCGAGGGTGGCATAACGACAGGAGAGTAGGTATCTGAATTGGTTAAAAGTTTCTTTTGTTAATTATGAATTAAATAAAGTTAGTGCAACTTTTTTGGTTGGAAAGTTAGTGCAATATTTTGAAAAAAAAAAAAAAAAAATTAACATCTTGCAATAAGTAATACTAGCGTTTAAGAGTTTCGAATGAATAATTCGGACTATATTGATAAATTTCCTTTAAGATAAATTTTAGTATAGTAAAAGCTCTATAAATTAAGAATATTGGGACCATGATATTATATTAATTTATTGTGAAATTTATTTATTTATAAATTAATATTTTATATTTTATAGCATTATAGATAAGGTTGTTTTAATTATTAATATTATAGAAAAATATGTATCGAGACAATTTTATCTAAATAAAATTACTATTTTGGATGTTATAAATTTTATGGTTTTGGACTTGAAATTTTAATATTTAGAAAAAAAAAATCGTTCGACAATAAATTACAAACACTATATATGAATTCATTTATACAAACGATATACATAAATTCAAATTTTATGATAAATGATCTCAGCTGTCGTATTTTAACAATCTATAAGACAATCGAGATGAAAATGATGCATATTTAGAAATTGAAAACTTATTGAAAATTTTACCTATTTTAATGACATGGTTATAGAGCATAGTACAACACTATAGTTTAAAAACACAACATCACAAAAGTTTTATAGAGATCAGCTCTAACAAAAATTCAAGTTTATTTTTAAAATACTAAAAGCATACATTAGTATATCAACTTATATATATATATATATAAATTTATATGATTATTAATTTATGATATTAATGGTACCGTATATTTACATAAAATTCTAAAAAAACTATATTTTATTATTATTTTAATTATCGAATATTATTTTATAAAAGTTTTACTATATTTATATCCATTGTAATATATTAAACGGTTCCAAACTGATTATTAATACTCTCTCGATTTTAAAATATTGGAAATTTTAGTTAACTATAGTTCAATAAATTATGAAAACAAAAACTGCATAATAACAAATAGTCATAAAACATTATATAAATTTATAATTTGCGTAAAAATTTATTATAAAATAAAATAAACAAAAAAATTTAAAACATTTTATTTTTTGTTCGACCCTATGTAAATTTTCTTTCTTTGTCATCACCGTATGTCAACTCACGTAAAAAAAAAACCAATGGGTCATTTTCACTGGACGGAGAAAAATATCTACACGATAATAAATGAGAGACAAAATGAGAAAAAAATATATATCAGTAACTAAGGATTTGCTCGTCCTCATAGAAAGTTCTGGCCTGCCCTTTTTTCTCTTCAGGCTACTCAGGTGTGTGTTTCCATGACTCTTTAATGTTAAAATCCAATATCTCTTTCAGTTTTGGTCTTTCTGTGTTAGAACATGGTTTGATTCAGGTTATAGTCAGTGGTCAAGTGGGTTTATCCTCAGTAAGAAGTTATTATTAATTTGCTTCAGTAATTGATGAATTCTAGTTAACTCAATTAGTGAACCCAGAAGGAGAAACAGAGTAATAATGATTCTTTTTTCTTTGAATAATTGTTATTTCATTCAAAATCTTTTGTCCCACTGGGAAATTGATGACGACAGGACAAAGATGGTTTCCTCTGAAACACGAAACAAACTTATCCATCAAGCTATTTGTTTCTGTCTCTTAGCAATCTTGCTTCATCCCACAGCCTCTAGTGATCTGTTTCGTGTTGGTCTGACGAAGAGACGGCTCGAGCTCGATGATATTAGAGCCAGCAGAGTGATTAGAAAGCTGAAACATTCACAACGTCCCACGAATTACCCGTCTTTTGCTACTCTAGGAGGTGATTCTAGTAACCAAGATCAGGTGATTCTTAAGAACTACTTGGACGCTCAATACTATGGCGTTATTGGAATCGGAACACCTTCCCAAGAATTTGAAGTTATATTTGATACTGGAAGCTCTAATCTCTGGGTCCCATCATCAAAATGCTACTTATCGGTGAGTTATACAAAATCTTGAACTTGTTTGCTTGCACTTCTACTCTTTTGGCTCATGTTGTCTCGTCTTGTATATGTTGTGTTCTTCAGCTGGCTTGTTATCTCCATCCCAAGTACAAGTCTACCAAATCCAAAACATACACCAAGAACGGTATTTACATTGTAGTGAAGTCTAAAATAAAATATTTTTAAGTCTATTGGAAACATATAGCCAATCTTGTTATCTTTAAATTACATTTTGAGTAACAGGAAAGGCATGTACAATAACTTATGGGTCAGGGTCGATCTCTGGCTTCTTTAGTGAGGACAATGTGAAAGTTGGTGATCTTGTAGTTAAGAATCAGGTTTGGATTTGTGTTTTCCCTTCTAAACTCATCTGGTTTGTAATGAAACAACATTTGCATTACACTTAAATCTTGCATTAAAAAAATCAGGAGTTTATCGAAGCTACACGCGAAGGGAGTCTCACTTTTCTCCTAGCAAAGTTCGATGGTCTACTCGGGTTAGGATTTCAGGAGATTTCAGTCGGAAACGCAGTGCCAGTTTGGTACAACATGGTGGATCAAGGACTAGTGAGGGAGAAAGTTTTCTCCTTCTGGCTAAACCGTGATACGGAAGCTGAAGTTGGAGGTGAGATTGTGTTTGGCGGTGTTGATTCGGCCCACTTCAAAGGCAAACACACCTATGTCCCTGTCACTAGAAAAGGCTATTGGCAGGTGAGGAGACATTGCTTTGTCCATATCTCTTCTTTGATGATATAGACATAAGGTGTAAGGAACTACAAGGTTCCACCGTAAAAACCAATTGGCAAATATTAAATTGGCCCATGTCCCTTTATATATTAGTGTTTTATTTCCTCACACTTCCGATGTGGGATCCTAACATAAGATCATTCCTCTTTTTCAGTTTAACATGGGTGATATCTTTGTCGGTGACAACTCAACTGGTAAAACTAGCTTGCCAGTTAAATTATGCTGAATGTTGTAATCATGTGTGGGTCATGAAATCGAAAACTTTCCTGTGTAGCTTTTTGTGAGCAAGGATGTGCTGCAATCATGGACTCAGGAACTTCACTACTTGCTGGACCAACTGTAAGAAAAACATTTGCTTTTAATCTTTTAGTGTCATTAAACTTAACAGCATTTTTTCTACTTAAAATTGATCTTCATTTCAGACTGTGATCGCGCAAATTAACCACGCAATTGGCGCTGAGGGCGTTGTAAGCGCGGAGTGCAAGGACGTTGTATCTCAATACGGAGGAATGATATGGGATCTGTTAGTATCAAAGGTAAAATGTTCTCGTCAGTTTTGGGGATTTCACTTCATCATATAGCATTCTATATAAATCAGAAAATTCTGATGTGTTCTTGCAGGTGCTGCCTCGTCAAGTGTGTAAAGAGCTTGGTCTCTGTGTATTTGGAAAAGAGTACGTGAACAGTCTCTTCACACAAAAAAAAAGACAACTACACATATATCGGTGTAAATTTCGATCTTGATGTGCGCAGGATGAGAATCGAAACAGTGGTGGAGAAAGAAAGATCATCAGTTCTATGTGAAGTTTGTGAGATGGCTGTTGTTTGGGTTCAAACAAAACTGAAAGTGAATGAAACCAAAGAGAAAGTGTTTGAATACGTGAACCAGCTTTGTGAGAGCCTTCCCAGTCCCGCAGGCGAGTCAATTATCGACTGCAATAACATAGAAAACATGCCAAATGTTACATTCACAATTGGAGGCAACCCCTTCTCTCTCACCCCTCAACAGGTTTAAAAAAAAAAAAAGACTTCATTATATTTTACCAAAAATGTGCTAATAAGTGTTCATATATTCATAGTCTATTTGCTGTTGTTGAATGTTTTAGTACATTCTCAAAATTGGAGTAGGATATGCTGAGATGTGCATAAGTGGGTTTTCTGCTTACGATTTGCCTCCACCCACTGGTCCTCTCTGGTAAGCCAGGATGATTTCTACAGATTTTGTTTCCATTTTTGGTTAAGCGTTTTAAGGTCAAGACTGTGTCTCTACACAGGATTATTGGGGATGTCTTTATGGGAGCCTACCACACCGTATTTGATTCAGGGAATCTTCAAATCGGAATCGCAGAAGCTACATAAGTTTATGTAAACCGGTTTATCTATTTATCTATCCATCGTTATCCGCATAAGTACATTGTATTTATCGATGACTCCATGTAATATCTCTATTGAAACTTTTAAGATAATATAATACCTAATGTCGTAATGATTTCATCACTCCTTAGATGTAATGTTGATACAAGTAAAAGTTTAATATCACGCATGTAATAATATCATCAATCTTCCAAATCCGTTTATGAGCCCTAAAATGGTTCAAACCTTATTGCACAAACTAGAATCATAACATTTTGGGAACTGCTGGAATTTACATATCTAACACAGCAAAAAGTTTGCTAGATAGATTACAGAGAGATCAAAGATTACAAACTGAATCCATAAACACAACATAAGAAATCTGAAAAGCAACATTGATGGAAGGACAAGAAATTATAAAAATAAACGGATCCAGTGCTTTTGTTTGGTTGTTCCTACTTGGTGAGAACGAAGATAGCATAAATCATTCCAGGGAGAAACCCCAAAAACGTTAGAAGCAAAGAGAGCCAAAATTCCAACTGCAAAGATATATGCAAAATGAACAAAAAAATAAGAGATTTGATCTCACTTTAACCATTAGTGTCAAATGTTAATAGTATATTTATGATTTATGAATTGAGAAAACATTACCCCACAGCCAATCTGAGGAATACACCAACAGGAGGTATGAAGATTGCACAAAGAATTTCAATGAAGCTACCCATTCTTCTTATGTAATTTTTTTTGTTTTTCTTTTCTGTTTTTTTTTTTAGTTTTGAACTTTTTTTATATTTCTTCTTATGTTGTTGTTGTTGTTGTTAATAAACAAGAAAATAAGCTTTATCGGATCCGTTAAATAAGGGAAGAAACTGAGTCTGATTGTGTAACGTCCTCTGTTTGTTCCTAAAATGAAGGAGCTCCACTTCAACCCCAACAACGACCCTTTGCGTTTTTGACGCAAACACCCGTTGCTCGCAAGTCCAACACAAAAAATGGAATGAACAATAATAAGAAATTTGTTATAAACCATCTTGTGGACTCATTAACCGGCCCCATTAGACCCATTAGGGTTTTATCTTTCCCTTGTATCCCGAGACTCATATATATACATTTCCTTATCTCATTAATAAGTTGGATCAGTTTACAACACGTTATCAGCACGAGTTGCTCCCTAAAACCCTAAAAAACAAAAAACGCGGTTACTGTTCATCCGGCATTACTGTTCATCTGGCGTACTGTTCATCCGGCGTACTGTTCATCCGGCGTTACTGTTCATCATCACTGTTCATCGGCATTACTGTTCATCCGGCGTTACTGTTCAAAACCGAGGTCTTTAGCTCCCGGTTCTAGTCCGTACAACCTCTTAAGGTGAAAGGTAAATCCGAAACCCTAAAAAGCTAAGAACCAACCATCGAATTCGGACTAGAGAAAGTGTAACCATTAAAACGAATCTTGATTGATTAAGCGATTGTTATTGCTTGTGTGATCTGATTGCTTGACTCGTTTAAATTGCTAGAAAAGTTATTATTGCTTAAACCAAAGTCGCAAATTCGAAAACACTTAGCCATGGCCGAAACTTTAAAAAAAAAAAACCTAAAACCTAAATCGGATCAAATCCGAAATCTCTAAAGTATAATCCGATTGATTGAGGTTGTCTAGGTTGTTTTAAATTGATTGTTTCTATGGTGAATGCATCATCGATGGTAACACCGCATCTCTCAAAGATCGGTTCAAGGCGATATTTCATATCCGCCATCACCTGGCCGAGAGCCTCAAAAATCAATATCTCACGATTGAGAATCCACTCGACCTTTGGGTGGCACTGAAAAAGAGGTATGACCATCAGAAAACGGTCATATTGCCCCAAGCCAAGTTCGAGTGGAAGAACCTACGGTTCCAAGATTTCAAATCCGTTGACGCCTACAACTCCGAGTTATTTCGGATCGTTTCAATCATGAAACTATGTGGCGATGAAGTGTCTGACAATGAGCTGTTGGAAAAGACATTGTCAACATTTCATACTCAGAATATTGTGCTTCAGCAACAATACCGCGCGATGAAATACGCGACATATGAGGATTTGATCTCTTGCTTACTCCTAGCAGAGAAAAAATAATGAGTTGTTGATGAGGAACAGTGCTCAAAGGCCCCCGGGATCAGCCCCACTACCAGAGGCCCATCAAATCGAAGGAGCCAAGAGAGAATCCAACTACGTCCAGCGTGATAGATCCTCTGATCGTGGCCGTGGACGTGGTAATGGACGTGGGAAGCGTGGCAATGGACGTGGAAATTCGAACATAGGCAACCGACCTAACCTCAGTTACGGTCGCGGTAAAGGTCGTGGAATCTCCAAACCGACCCATTCAGCCAACTCGACCAATCCATCCCCTTGCCACCGATGCGGGATGTCAAATCATTGGTCCAAGAACTGTCGCACTCCCAAGTTCCTTTGTGATTTCTATCAGAAGCACGGGAAAACTCATCCTGAAGCTAATCTGGTTAACCAAGATTATGAAGGTGACTTCGAAGATGACAAGGCTGATCACATGGATTACCAGACCTCAGACCTTCTTGATTGATTTCGACATTTAGATATTTGCTTTATATTGACAATATTTATTTGGGCTTTGTTTGATTTTGATTTGTGTTTTTCAGAACTTATTATTATTATTTTTTTATGCACACATTATTTTATGCAATGGTTTATTTAATTACTTATTTAAATCGTACCTCTTGTCTATTAAAGTTATGAACGAGCTCAAACACATCATTGTGGTGGACAGTGGATCCAACCATACCATACTAAAAGACAAGAGATACTTCATAAATCTCATAATAAAAACCGCAAACATTAGCACAATAGCGGGTACCTCGAGCCTAATAGAAGGCCACGGCCAAGCCCATGTGTTGTTATCAAACGGCACACATCTAGAAATACTAGATGCACTATACTCACCCAGTTCAAAGAGAAATCTATTGAGCTTCAAAGATATAAGACTAAATGGTTTCCACATCGAAACCCAGGGTGAAGGGAACAAAGAATCCCTACTGATTACTAAGATCTCACACGGCCATAAACAAGTCCTTGAGACTATACCCGCACTATCTACTGGCCTTTACTATGCTAAGGTCAGTATGGTTGAGGCTAATGTTGCTATTAAAGCACGATTCAAAGATCACACTATTTGGCACGACCGGCTTGGTCATCCCGGTACGAATATGATGCGTAAATTGATTCAAAGTTCTAATGGGCACACCCTTAAAGAAAACCGATTTTTCCCTCAGCACCTCACGTGCACAGCTTGTTCACAAGGGAAGTTGATCACTCGGCCTTCACCAGTCAAAGTGTCTAAAGAGACCTTGAATTTTCTGGAACGAATCCAAGGAGACATATGTGGTCCGATCCACCCACCTTGTGGGACATTTCGGTATTTCATGGTTCTAATTGATGCATCGACCCGCTGGTCGCATGTTTGTCTATTGTCTTCTCGAAACCAAGCATTTGCTAGGTTATTGGCCCAAATAATCAGATTACGAGCCCATTTTCCAGATTTTCCACTTAAGACTATACGTCTTGATAATGCTGGTGAATTCACTTCCCAAGCATTTAATGAGTATTGTATGGCCATGGGGGTAAGGGTTGAACATCCCGTGGCACATGTCCATACACAGAATGGATTGGCTGAATCATTCATTAAACGAATTCAATGGATTGCTCGACCATTACTCATGAGGTCGCAGCTCCCGGTCTCAGCTTGGGGACATGCAGTCTTACATGCTGCTGAACTAATATGCATTCGGCCATCTAGTGAGCATAGATATTCACCATCCCAATTGCTAACGGGTCATGAGCCAGACATCTCCCATATTAAGACATTTGGGTGTTCAGTCTATGTACCCATTGCACCACCACAGAGAACTAAAATGGGACCTCAGAGGAGGATGGGAATATATGTTGGTTTTGATTCTCCCACCATTATCAAATATCTTGAGCCGACCACAGGAGACCTATTTAAGGCCAGATATGCGGATTGCCAATTTGATGAATCGGTATATCCTGTCTTAGGTGGAGAGACACACAAGCTGGTAAAGGAAATTTCATGGAATCAAACATCCTTACAATGGCAAGATTCTCGGACTCTAGAATGTGATTCAGAGGTCCAAAATATTATACACTTACAAAAGCTAGCTAATCAATTGCCAGATTCCTTTGCTGACCCGAACAGAGTAACCAAATCGTACATACCAGCTTGTAATGCACCAGTACGAATAGATGTCCAAAAAGGACAGACTCAAGTTGCTACAGAATCTGCATCACGTAATAAACGTGGCAGACCATTAGGTTCCAAAGATAAGAATCCCCGGAAACCAAAGAGAGGTGCAATGGTTGAAACCGGGATTCCTGAAATAACAGACATAGCCGCGGCTGAGATTCACTCTAGTGAACCGATACAAGAGGTTTGGGATGCCAAATCTCAAGGTTCCGAAGGGATCAATAATAATGAAATCTCTATCAATTATAGCATGTCTGGAACTCAATGGAACAGAAAAGATGTCGACATAGATGCAATCTTTGCATACAAGGTAGCACTTGAGGTTGCGCACACGCAAGAGGATCTAGAACCCACGTCTATAATTGAGTGCACTCGTAGATCAGACTGGCTAAAATGGAAAGAAGCCATAAACGTGGAGTTAAACAGTCTAAAGAAAAGGAATGTGTTTGGTCCGATCATAAGGACACCATTCGATACTAAACCAGTGGGCCACAAATGGGTCTTTGTGCGTAAAAGAAACGAACTCGGTGAAGTCGTTAGATACAAGGCACGGCTTGTAGCACAAGGATTCTCACAGAGACCCGGAATCGATTATGAAGAGACTTATTCTCCTGTGGTGGATGCAACTACTTTTCGATTCCTCATAAGTCTGGCCATAAAAGAAAATTTAGATTTGCGGTTAATGGATGTTGTAACCGCCTATCTCTATGGACCACTGGACAATGAAATCTATATGAGATTACCAGATGGCATCGAGCTTAAAGATAAGCATGCATCTCGAGATCAGCACTGCATTAGGCTGAACAAATCCTTATATGGACTGAAACAAAGCGGACGTATGTGGTATAACCGGTTAATTGAATATCCCATCAGAGAAGGCTACAAAAATGATCCGATCAGTCCATGCATCTTTATCAAGAAATACGAAAACAAAGGATTTGTGATCATAGCAGTATACGTGGATGATTTAAACATCCTCGGAACATCTGGTGAAATCGTTCAAACAGTAGAATGCTTAAAAGCAGAATTTGAAATGAAAGACCTGGGCAAAACTAAATTCTGTTTGGGGTTACAACTTGAGTACATCAAAGATGGAATCCTTGTGCATCAATCAGCATACATTGGGCTGGTCAATGGGTGGGCCTGGTCAATCAGCATACATTGAAAAGGTACTCAAGAGATTCAATATGGACCAGGCCCACCCATTGACCAGCCCAATGGTTGTGAGGAGCCTCGGATTGGACAGCGATCCATTCGGTCCAAAGAAGGACGATGAAGAAGTTCTCTGTCCTGAAATGCCATACCTCAGTGCCATAGGAGCATTAATGTACTTGGCTAGTCACACTAGACCAGACATCTGTTTTGCCGTGAGTCTCCTAGCTCGCTTTAGCTCATATCCAACTAAAAGGCACTGGAACGGTATTAAACACATCCTAAAGTACCTACAAGGGACTAAGGACCTAGGATTGTTTTACACTAACCAACACAAGGATGGGCTAGTTGGTTTTGCTGATGTAGGATATCTATCGGATCCGCACTGTGCCAGATCTCAGACTGGTTATGTTTTCATGCATGGAGGAACAGCTATCTCATGGAGATCTATGAAGCAGACAATCGCTGCCACCTCATCTAACCATGCGGAAATCTTGGCCATTCACGAAGCTAGTAGAGAGTGTGTCTGGTTGCGGTCCATGACTCAGCACATCCGATCAAATTGGGGTATGAACGAAGATAAGGAGCCAACGGTTATGATTGAAGACAACGCGGCTTGCATTGCTCAGCTCAAGGACGGTTATATCAAAGGGGATCGGACGAAGCATATTCTGCCCAAATTCTTCTTCACTCATGAATTACAGAAGGATGGTCAGGTCAAAGTTCAGCAGGTCCGATCAAGTGAGAATTCAGCCGACCTATTCACCAAATCATTGCCGACTTCAACACTCCGGAAGCTCATTTATCAGATTGGGATGCGTAGACTTAAGGATCTATAGTGATGTTCAAATCAGGGGGAGTAATGCGTGTTGTACTCTTTTTCCTTCACCATGGTTTTTCCCACTGGGTTTTCCTGATAAGGTTTTAATGAGGCAACATTCCCCAGCGCATTATAGAGATCCCGGTTGAGTATCAGACACGGTTATTTCGTCCAAGGGGGAGTGTTATAAAACATCTTGTGGACTCATTAACCGGCCCCATTAGGCCCATTAGGGTTTTATCTTTCCCTTGTATCCCGAGACTCATATATATACATTTCCTTATCTCATTAATAAGTTGGATCAGTTTACAACAAAATTTAATAATTTAAAATGTTATTAATCATTACGTTTTTTTAAAAAAAATTAAAATTAAATTTAATTGATTACGATATATAGGCCATTAGTTTGTAATAGTGTCATCTTGTGTCGATAAGTTCAAACCGGGTAAAATATTTGCTACTGACAACTATTTTCCAATAACAACACTTTTTTTTAGGTTAGATACATAACGATGAAAATTAGAAATTAGGTAAGTTATACATGATTTTTATTTTTTAGCCTACTTAACTTATCAAGATTTGTTTATAAATCATTCCATTTAACGCGACAATGTAGTTTTTGTAGTGTTGTTAGTTTAACTTATGACGAGTAAACGTAACTTACAATCACATTAAAAATACAAGGTTAGCTAAAATAACCTATATTTTTAAACTTTATTATTAAAACAACTTTAATATTTGAATATTACTGAAATGACCTAATTCAGTTTTAAATGGTCGTTTTACCTTCAATTTGTTTGGTGACAAAAAACGTAATAACGAAAATGCCATTAATGAATTTATGTCATGTCAACGCGCGAAAACTTAAGTCTACCAGAACTATGACGGTAGACTTTATTGCTCGGACGGTAAACTCTACCAGATAATGACGGTAGACTTCTGTATTGTATGAAGTGGTAGACTTACCTAGAAAAGTCTACCAGCTTTGACAGTAGACATATATTAAACGAAACGGTAGATTTTAGTTGAAATGTAACGGTAGACTTTGGCTTTGTCAGTTATGGTAGATTTACGCGGATAAGTCTACCATAGTTACGGTAGAGTTTAATAGGAAGACATAGTAGACTTACGTTTTTATGTTACGGTAAATATTATTTTTTATGTAACGGTAGACTTATGTGTTGTTAACGGTAGATTTTTAAACCAGCATTGACTTGTTGAGTTTTTTTTTGTAGACTTTAGGTTTTCTGGTAGACTTAACTCACTTCGATGGTAGATTTAGTAACCTGTGGTAGAGTTATCTCGTTATTTATGGTAGACTTTATGGTCAGTTAGTTATGGTAGACTTTTGCCTCACACGGTAGATTTATTCTGTTTTGGTAGACTTTGTTCACATAGTGAAAGACTTAATTTGGTAGATTTCTGGAATTTTGGTAGACTTAATATTTCCGATGGGGTAGATTTTGTATTACGGTAGACTTGTATACCTCTCCATGGTGGTAGACTTTGTTCACATAGTGGAGGACTTAATTTGGTAGATTTCTGGAATTTTGGTAGACTTTATAGTCCCGATGGGGTTTAGTATGGCAGAGATGACGAAGGTAAAACCCTAATCCCGGAGAAGACAAGAGAAGAATTATTTAAAGAGTCATCTTATTAAGTCTACCGAGTGTTTACCGTTGCTTTTAAACTCTACAGTATCATTCTAAATTCTACCGATAGGGTAAAGTTTAGTTAATAATTACGGTAGACTTTCTTCGTTATAACAGGACAAAAATACAATTTTGTCCTAACCGAACTAGGGTATCATTGTGTCTTTGAGTGGCCGTTGTAGTCTCTTTGATACAGCGGCCAAAAGGTTTTTTCTCCGGTTTTCCCAAATTTTGTTCTTTCTATTTTCTTTCTCGAAAATTTTGTTGATTCTCTTTCCTATCTCCGAAATTTTGTTCTGTCTCTGAAATTTTGTTCGTTCTCTGAAATTTTGTTTCTTCTCGTCTTCATGGAACATATTATATTAGTCTGTGGTAGTTGGAGAAGGGAGAAGAATCAGTAGATTTTCAGTGTTGACAACACAAGAGGGAAATTAGTTGGAGTTGATCACGATACTACTTATGTCAATTTGGTAAGTGTGGTTTACGATAATTTGGCTTGGATCATCAGAATATTGAGCTGAAATTGAGCTATATGTTGTCGAAGAGGAGTTTCCCAAATTTGCCAGAAGATACACCGCCAGTTTTAGTTGGGAGTTGTCGTCAATTGGAAGGTTTTTTGACGCAATCAAAGACATGCACAATGCGTCTCTGTGTGGAGCTTACAGAGAAAAAAGAGCAAGTCAACAAATCAAAGAAGAAAAAAATACTAAGAAGAAAGGGGAACAAGTCAACTAAGAAAACTTTGGTCATGTTGAAAAAAAGAGCTTGCCGTTGATATTGTGGCGGATGTATAAGGTGTCGACATCCTGAACCCATTTTTTCTTGGTCATGTTGCCACCATTGTACAAATTTATGTATCCGTCTGTGAATATCCATGCCTTCTCCTTTGGTAGAAAGTCTTTGACAAAGTCTCTAGCCCACATACCTGTAAAATATGGGTTGATGAAAGCAATTCGGGGACGGTAAGGGCTAGGGTCTTGCATATCTCTTTCTGTAAAGAAAGTCATCCCCATAGCCATATGCTGCAGAATATGAAACAAGAGGATTTAGATTGTAGTTTAATACAACAGGTAAACAACACATTTAAATACATTTACCTCAGTACCCAGCCAACCGAACTACTCCTCCTTCCATTGTTCTTTGGGTGTCATTAGTCGCAAGTATAAGTCAACATTCCGGTCGTATTCATCAGGTTTGTCACTGCGTCACATTAAAACTTTCAGTAAGTATACCTTAACATACGTAAACAACATATCAATAAAGTCTACCACAACATATCAATAAAGTCTACCACCACATGTTAGTAAAGTCTACCACCACCTATCAATAAAGTCAACCATCACATATGATCCTTAAGTCTACTACAACATATCAATAAATTCTACCACAAGATATCAATAAAGTATACCACAACATATCAATAAAGTCTACCATACCATACGATCCTTAAGTCTACCACCACATATCAGTAAAGTCTACCATACCATACAATCTTTAAGTCTACCACAACATATCAATAAAATCTACCACCATATATCAGTAAAGTCTAACACCACCTATCAATAAAGTCTACATATTAATAAACTCTACCATAACATAAACACTCACAGGTCTTGCTCAATGTAGTTCATAAGGTGCATCGCCCGAACAGGCTCAACCGGTTCAAAAGGGTCATATGACTTTTTCATTATCCGCCTCACTACAAAGCATCCGATGAAAGGAGAGACTTGACTGGGGGGAGGAAATCTCTCTCTCTCTGTCCCATCATTCAAACCACGCTTCGGTTGTTTCTGTACAGAATCATACTTCGCCAGTACCATGTCCAAATTTTGTTTCAACGAGTCCGAGCTGTTTTGCAAATGAACAACATCTATTATTGGCTGGTTTTTTTTCCTTGGGGGTGTCTCATGGCCACTGATGTCAACATAAGCAAGAGGTGCCACTGATTACGGAGGGGGTATCTTCTCTGTACTTTTTTTATTACGTTTGTGCTCCCCTTTCTCTGTAGATTTCTTCTCTGCAACATTATTCTCTGTAGATTTCTTCTTAGGCCGGTGCTCTCCCTTCCCTGTAGATTGCTTCTTTGGTGGTGTTGTAACAAAGATCTCCAACCAGGACTATATGCATGGTGGTAAATTATAAAAGAATTGTTAGCAAAGTCTACCATGAATTAAAAAAAAAAAATGCAAATATAAAATCTACCATAACTAATAAAAAGAGTCAACTAGATGAAAAAAATCTACAATTAAGTCAATCTTTGAAAAAGAGGAAATTCTCTTAAGTACCCAATAACTCTACCATAGTTGTATACAACGCTACTATGATGTAACTTAAACTCAAATGTGTACAAGTACAATGTGTAGTATCAATGTGATACTTTCTTGACGCTCAAGTAACTTAAAGAAGTTACTTTTACTAGAATAGAGACTTACATACCGCATCACTGGCAGCCTTCTCTATGGATTTACTAACTTCAACTTCTTCTCTACCAGTCCCACTAGATCCATGTTTGGTAGATGCACCTTTGTTAGATGCTTGTTTGGTACCAGCTTTTTCTCCAACATTGGCCGGACCCTCTTCCAGTTTGGTAATCAGAAGGCGGTCAGCACGCCAATCATCTTCCATTCTTGACATTTGGGCAGACATCTTCTTAATCTCGGCTAGAAGGATTAGTTCAACCCCACTCCTCTCCTCTGGCTGAGCCTGTGGGGATGTGTCAACCGGTCTTTTTAGTTTCCTCTTCTGCGGTTCAACTTCCTTCTCTCTTGTCTTCCTTTTTGTTTGCTTAGAGGAAATATCCTCTACTCCCCATCTAGTTTCATATAATCTTCTTTCTAAGATATCACGAAGCATTTATGTAGCTTCTGATCAAACACTTCATTTTCTTCTGAGAAGTCCGGATAAATTTTATCTTAAGGCTTCTCCACGAGTAAGTAATCCACTTGTACCTACATCCAAAAAAAACATTAAGCACGAATAAGTTAAGTCTACCATAATATAACATAACATAACATAAGCTAAGTCTACCATAACATAAACTAAGTCTACCATGTCATAAAGAACTCTACCGAATATCATACAGCAAAAGTAAGTCAACAATAACATAAATTAAAGTCTACCATGTCATAAAGAAACTCTACCGAATAGCATACAGCAAAAGTAAGTCTACCATAACATAAAGTAAAGTCTACCACAACATAAAGTCACTTACAACTAAATTAAGTCTACCATTACAAAAATTTAAGTCTACGATAACATGAAGTAAAGTCTATCGTATAACATATAGCTAATACTAATGTAAGTCTACCATAACATAAAGCTACCATGACAATATAAAGTTAAGACTACCATAATAAGGTTAAGTCTACCGTAACATGAAGTAAAGTCTACCGTAGCTAATACTAATGTCTACCATAACATAAAGCTACCATGACAATTAAGTCTACCATAATATACAGTTAAGTCTACCATAATACACAGTTAAGTCTACCATGATATACAGTTAAGTCTACCATTATATGCAAACCTTATTGTTGTTTTTCGCCTTATCCTTATTGATAATGGTCTCAATTGCAGAACGTGTGCGTCCGCCTTTCCACCTTAATAGAGGAACTCCAGCCTGAATCAATTCATCTCTCCTCCCTATTTCTTCCCCAAGGATTGGCACAACCATGTATGCCCATATTTGCATTGCATGCACACATCCATGAACTGACATAGAGTTTCCAACAAACTCAAATATTTAATAGACAGTATAAGTGTCTTATATGACAGCCGACCCCATGGAACTCTTTTGAATGCTTCAGCATCTATGACACGTTTGGCGTACTTCAGAGGTAGTCTGCTATTGCGAAGCAGACCATAAATGCCTACTATTAGAACATACAATAGTCCTACCTGTCTCCTAGTCGCATAATCCCATTGTCTGCATTTTCCTAATACATCATGAATCTCCTCCCACGAGGGTCCCTGATCTTTTTGAACATTCAGTTGTCCCCACAACTTGGTGTGATCCCCTTCAAAAGAATCACCAGGGTCAATGGGATCACATTTTAGGCATGTAATCGCCTCGAACTCATATAGGGAGAATCTGACCGGACGACCATCAATTAATGATCAAAATTCGTATGGCCTATTAACAACTAATTGGTGGGTTATGAAATAATGGACAACCTTGGCGCACCAATTGTAATTCCCCACCGTCAGCTTCAACATGACTCCGACTTGCGAGTTGTTCATTATGTCGTTGAAAACATTGGTACCAACTCCATCTTGAAGCTCCGCTAAGTTTGATAAATGACTGTGGTGCAAAATACTTCTTTTCAGGAAAGGTGATTTCTCTGGTGCATAGAGTCTAGGAGGATACTCTTCATCGGTTTTGGTCCTTTCTATTGCCATGTCTGTAAAAAGGAACAACAAACTCAAATAAAGTCTACCAACACACGCGTATAAACTCAAGTAAAGTCTACCATATAAGTCTACCAACATAGAATTATTAAGTCTACCGACATAGAGTAGTCTACCATAACATAAAATTAAGTCTACCAACGTAGAATTATTAAGTCTATTGACATAGAATAAAGTCTACCAATGTAGAATTATTAAGTCTACCGACATAGAGTAAAGTCTACCATAACATAAAATTAAGTCTACCAACATATAATTATTAAGTCTACCATAACATAGAATTAAGTCTACCAACATATAATTATTAAGTCTACCGAGTCATAGAGTAAAGTCTACCATAACATAGGGTAGAATTATTAAGTCTACCGAGACATAAAGTCAAGTCTACCATAACCTAGAGTAAAGTCTACCATATCGTTAAGTAAAATTTACCTCATCAACTAGAATCATTTTCCTCGATTTAGAAACTTTTCTCGATTACAACCAAAATCATATCCAATATCTATAAAAATTTCATAAACAGAGAGAGATGAATATACGATAAGAGAGCTTACCTGATTTTTTTTACACAGAGAAGACGTCAGAGCAGACAACTAAGACGCCGGAGAACCACGAGAAGACGCCGGAGAAGATGAGAAGACTTCATAGAAGACGACTCAGACGCCTGAGAACGAGAGAAGAAGCCAAAGAAGATGCGGAGTTGACAAAAACACGCCGGAGAAGACGAGAAGATGAAAAGTCAAAGACGCGGGTGAACACGCCAGAGACTCTTACGCGTGAAGACGAAGATGGCGAAGACGGAAAGATTCACAGGAGTCGAGAATCGCTGGCAGAGAGTCGATTTTTTTATTTTCGTGACAAATGAAGATGAAAAGACCTTATTAATTTACCTCCAAAAATCAGAAACTGCAACAGTAACTGTTGTTTTAAGTTTACCGAGTCATTGTGAAAACTCTACTGTCTCTTTATTTAACTCTACCGTGTCTTTAATAAAACCCTAGTAAACTGGGAAAAATGAACTGTTTTTAATCGTTTTCTCTCCAAATTTCACTAACTCTACCGTAACTATTATTTAAGTCTACCATTATGTTATATACCAAAGTCTACCGCTATTACATCTTATAAGTCTACCGTATCGATATCTTTTAAGTCTACCGTTATGATATATCCCAAAGTCTACCGCTATTACATATTCTAAAGTCCACCGTTATGTTATATCGCAAAGTCTACTGTCTCGATATTAGCAACTAATGTCGCGACGACGAAGAAAAATGGTTAACTTCATCTTCCTCCTTGATCTTTTCGATCAATGATCTTTCGTGGTCATCCTCAAGCGTCAGGTATCGTCGTCGACGTCAGCTTCGGCGATTCAATGGGGAAATTTCCACAGCGTCGCCGAGGGTTTTTTTTTTTTTAAAATGTAATGGCATTTTTGTAATAAAAATAAAAGAATTGGTTTTTATGTCTTTTTACCAACTCTTTAAAAATGGAAGTTAGTTTAGTAATATCAAATATAATGAAAGTTGTTTTATGCGATTGTCTCTAAAAAGTAAAACATAATAGACATATTTAACTCGACACTACGTGTTTAGTAGGGTGTAATAACTTATTACACATGGTACATCAAAGAAAAAAAAAATCACCATTTAAAAATAAAGTTTCAAATCAAATTTATTGATTTATAAACCAATAAACACAAGTTTAATACCTTCAAAATAATTTGAGATAAAAAACGTAGAGTTTAAGACAGCTTGTTTAAAGATGATTAAGATATGGCAAGTTCATGATAAGTTGTTTGTCTTCTCCAACCTTTTGGACAAGTTATGTTCTCTTTTCCCTAACTTTATCTTTTCTTTCTTTTATTTCACTTCAGTTGAATTTTATGGCATATTGTGTATAATTTTCTGCAAAAAAAAACCCTCCAAATAACAGTTTTTTGCAAGTATATCCTCAACTTGTAAAAAATGCAAGTCAAACATACAAATTTAAATTTAATCCGCAATATCCCTCATATGCATTCGAATATTTTTTACGGTTACATACATTACATTTTTAAAATTCCAAGAGTAAAGTTAGAATCATCGTCGCGAAGATTTTGATTTGATATTTATTTATCATACTTTTAAAAACTTGAAATTGGTGACAGAGGGTTATATTACGGGTTAAATTCGACTTCATATGTTTAGTCTGTATTTCTTTAAAAATCTATATAATAATAGCAATCCGAATAAATACCTTCTATGGTTGCGTTTTTTATCGTAACCTTTTATAAAATATATTTTTATATTTTTATAATTTGAAATATATATCTTACAGTTTAGTCTTTTCAAAAAATTGCATTTATTTAGTTAGAGTTGTGTTTTTTCACCACGTTTATTCATATTTTTTCATCACAACTCTTTGTTTCAATAGTTTTATCTTTTACAAAAAAATTGTGTCTTTTTAACTTTATATATATATATATATATTTTTTTTTTTTTTCTTCTTAGATAACTATCAATATTTTGTTATTTGACATTGATATTTTGTTTTATAAGGAAATTAAATAATTTAAATTTCAGTAACCAACGTTATTATATACTTTATAAATATTTCTTAACATACATCATTTGAAGAAAATTCCCATAATTTTTTATATACCTAAAGATTTTTGAAATGACTATAGTAATGTATAAATTTTAGTCAATTGTAAATATGCCTTCTACATAGCGTCTATTTATTGTAATACTTCATAAAATATACTTTTTGAATTCTAATTATGTAATAAATTTTTTTTTAATTACGTTTCTTTATTAGAACTTTCCCTTGATACATTTTATTAAATCAAGATTGTGTCTTTTCACTATGACTTTTACTTTCACTCGTGTTTTTCATCATGACTCTTCATTTAGATGGCTGTGTAACAATCTCAATAATTAGTTTTAAGATTGCGTCTCTTTTATAGTAATTCTTAGTAAAATATTTTTATTTTTAAGATTTGTTTATAATTTTCTATTATGAAAATCATGTATTTTTATAATTATTATTAGTATTATTTTATAATTTTCATATAAAATTGTGTCCTTTCACTATCTAATATTTTTATTTTTCTATATTTATATTTTCATCTTCCAAAATAACTACCAATTTTTGTTATTTATTTAAAAATATTTGTGGATCGTCTCTTTAGTATTAAATAGTCTCAATAAATGTTTCTAAAGGCTGTGTCTCTTTATCATAATTTTTCCTTGAATATATTTATATTATTCATAAAAAATTGAACCAATTCAATATCTAGCATTCATCCCTTCACTATCTAGCATTCATATATTTATTATTTATATATTATTTTTCTAAATAACTATCAATTTTGGTTATTTGTTTAAGTTTTTCTGAGGGTTGATTCTCTTTAACATAACTCTATCTCAATAAATGTTTTTAAAGGCTGTATCTCTCTATCAAAAAAAATTTGTTGAATATGTTTTATATTTATAATTGTTTAAAATTTTTAAAAAGTTGTGTCTACTCATTATAATGTATCTTTTGATAATTTTTATTTATTTAAGTAGGATCGTATTTTTCTACCATAATATTTTTCTATTAATCATATAAATCTCAATAAATGCTCATAAAAATGCTTCTTTTTATCATAACTTTTTCGTAAAATATAGCTAAGGGTTAAACTTGTAAAAAGAATATTTAGAATTATCTTTTTAATTTAATTTTCTTAAAATACCGAAAAATATATTGCATAGATATTTGTTTTAAAATCCAAAATTGCATAGCTATTTGTTTTAATCAATAATAATTATCGAAAGATATTTGTTTAAGAATATCAGTTATAAAATGACTCTAAATTCAATTGATAGATTAAAGATCAATTTATATTGATATTATATTTCTAATATTTTATGAAACGTGAAAGGTCATTCTTTTTCAGTTGTATTAAGAAAAATATGGAGTGATTAATCTTATCACATATTACCTATACAATAGTGATTACTTTATAAATGCAACTAAAAATGTTTTTAATATATCTTTCAAATATATATATATATATATATCAAAATATAGATCAACACTATTTTCATAATAGATTTAAAATTAGTAAGAGAAGAAAAAATTTCAAAATTATGTATACATTAAACTTCAAGAATATTTCCAAATAAAATAGTTTTAGAAAATTAGAAAAATTGAATTCTATTTAGTTCAATCTTCAAAAATGAAATTCCATATGAAACAAATACTTAATAATTTAAGACAAAATAAAATAATTAAATCGTAATGTATTAAATTCGTGCAACGCCTGGATCAACTTTTAGTTTAATATATACTAGGAGGAAGTAATATATGAGATTCGTGTTAATTAAGTGAACAGCCTAATGTTTTTCGTTTGTCGGCGAATCATGTTAAAGTTTCGTGGTAGTGATAATGACAACGATCCTTCATGTATCTATATAACTTTTATTCAGTTCCAAAGCTATAAATATTTAATCTTTAGTTGCTTTATATATTAATTTAATCGTCATCAGATTTTATTGGCTCTGTCGATCTTATGACAAAGACAAAAGAAAACGACAGTGATGATTAGCTTATAAATTATATAATATACAGAAAAAAAAAACAAATAAATATAACGAGTTATTGAACAGTTGACTTGAGAGAACAACTCATATATTCAAAGCATCTCTATTTGACTATCCTAATGCACTGCATGTTAAGCATGGCAACTATTCGTTCGTGTTCAGAAAGATTACTTTTTGATATATTATATCATATATGTATAGATTCTTTGATAACAAAAAATGCGATGAAACAATCGTAAATATTTAGTATATATATTTCCGTGTGATTCAAAATAAATTGTTAAATTGTAAAGACTAGAATTTAAATTTAGTTTTGACTAAAGTACATATTTTAAAAATTCATTTACAACTTTACATGATATGAGAGCCTTACAAATCCTAAACAGATTATAACTAATACAAAAAAAAAATTGGGATTTAATTAGTTCGAAATGAAAAGCCAAAATAATTATCATCTGCCGGAGTATAGAATATTGATATATATATATATATATTATGGATGACTCCTCATTTTATTAATTACCATTTAGTTTTAAGTTAGATACCATTTCCACATAACAAACTAAGTTATGAAATTGTAATTCATCATAAGAATCATCTTTGACAGTGAAAACTGAAAAGTATAGCAAAGCTTTGGCTCCATTAAAGGAAACATATTCTACAAAATCTGACCGTGTTCATATACTGGAAGGCTGGCGGCGGATGATAACTGGGAGGAAATAATATTAATATACACTTCAAGTCGTAGAATATTTCTTCTACTTTTTTTCTTCCATATATACTCAATAACGTGTTGTTCGAGTTAATTTAATAAGATTTTTTTGCGGAAAAAAAAATCCTCTAAATCGTTATATTTTGTAACTTTATCTTTTATCTTAAAAAAATGCAGATCAATTCCGCGAAATCAAAAATAATACGTAATATAACTCATCTTAGTTACCGTCAAATTTGTAAAATTTAGACAAAAATATAACAAATCAAAATTCTCGCGACGAGAAATCTAAGTTTATTTTTAGAATTTTAAAATTTTAAAGTATATGACCATGAAAAAGTTTAGAAGATACATATAAAGGTTATATTTGCATATTATTTTTCATTTCGTATGATTGATTTGTATTTGGAAGTAGAAGGTAAATTTGTAAAAAATGGACAAGTTGAATGGTTTTTTCCTAAAACTCTTTTAATAGTATAAGCAAAATATACTCCTTACAAGCTTGTATGTCTAAAATTTTGATTCAAAAGTCTTTTCCATATATTATATGGTTTTCCTATATAATTCAATCATTTGATGAATTGTTTAATCCGAAGTACCTAATTATTGACAGCTAATTCGCTACATGATATCATACAATAGAAATTAAGTAGCCCATTTATTATTGTGTTTGATTATGGGACATTTCATGTCGGTATTTTTCTAAAACCAAAAAAAATAATTTGTCTAGCTCCTTCATTCGTCTTGTTGGTTCCTGCATGAACAAGTCATTGTACAAGAGACTCCCTCGCTAAAGGCTAAATTATTTTGAATGAACAAATTATTGATTTATTTATTTGAGCGTATAGGAAAAAAAATCAAGAGAAATTAAATTAGAACCAATGACGGTAAATCAACCAGGCATCTAAAGGGACAAGTTCAAATTCTATTTCCCACTCTAATTAACATAGCGGATTAATATCTTAAACCAAAACTTAATTATAGAGAAAATTTGCTAAATGAATGTTTTTAAAAATATTATTTGTAGATAATTCTTATAGTCATCATAAATCTCGTCAAAACTAATAAACGTTAATTCACATATTCTAAACCCTAACCATAATCATAAATCTTGTGGAAACTAATAACCTCAAACCCTAATAGCCATAGGTGTCGATAAATTTTTGTCGAAAAGCAACGCTTTAATCGATTTCTTAGGGATAACTGAGTAATCCCAAACCAAATCGAAAAGAGCAAAAATAAACTGTTACGCAAATTTATCAGCATAGTCGATTAAAGAAAATAAACAGTTCCACTACAATTAGTTGAGTATACCAACATATTAACGCTGGTGACATGACCGGTTGTTAAAATTTAAAACTAGAAGTCCAATATACATAGGTTTTTATGTCAAAATGAAACAAAACTAGTTACATTCTATTAGCACCTATAGTTAAAACCTATTTGAACGAAGTATTATGAAAAAAGATTAGTTTGTATAGCAAAAAAAAAAAAAAACACAAGTCTCATGACTTGACCATGAGTAGTCTATAGTCCCAGCTCAGCACATTATATTGTCCCTTTTCTCTGAAAGTTATATACAGAAAAAGAAAACATAAAATTCAACAAAAGTCTTCTTTGAAAATGACTTTGTTTCCTTTTTTCATTTCCGTCGGTTCTAGGTCTCTATTTATGTATTAGTCTCTCCACATCTCTTACTTCATTTTCTCAACCTTTTCTCAATCCATTAATCTTTCTCTTTCATCAATAAATTACCCCAAAAACCAAAAGTTTTCTCCATTGTGTTCCTTTCCACAGCATTGCAAAACATGAAGAGACATTCTTGCTGTGACAAACAAAAGCTGAGAAAAGGTCTTTGGTCTCCTGAAGAAGACGAGAAACTTCTAAATTACATTACAAAACACGGTCATGGTTGCTGGAGTTCTGTCCCTATACTCGCCGGTAAAACTCTTTCTTTCTCCGGAAAAAAATGTATAATTTTGTTTTTCGTCCTCTACTCATTTACATCTATAGGTCTCGAGAGATGTGGAAAGAGCTGTAGACTCAGATGGATTAATTACTTAAGACCTGATTTGAAGAGAGGAGCTTTCTCATCAGAGGAACAGAATCTCATCGTCGAGCTTCACGCTGTTCTTGGAAACAGGTAAAAATCATAGCTATGCTCTGTTTCTTGAAACAGAGTGTTTACTCAAATCCCCTGTTTTGTGTCAGATGGTCCCAAATTGCAGCGAGGCTTCCCGGGAGAACCGACAACGAGATAAAGAACTTGTGGAATTCGTGTATTAAAAAGAAGCTGAGGCGAAAAGGCATCGACCCTATTACACATAAACCTCTCTCCGAGGTTGATAAATACACAAACATAAGCGACAACAACAATTCCACAAGTTACTCTTCAGAGACTAATCAAGACTTCTTTGTCAAGGAACCGTCTGACTTTTCTGACTACTTGGCGTTCCAAAACCAAGAACCCAACTCCGTTTCAATCAACAATTCTCTCTCTTCCGTGATCCCTATGCAATTCAATATCGATGGTTCTGTCTCAAACCCAGGTTTTGAGACACAGATATGCGTGAAACCCTCGACTATTCTTCTTCCTCCTACAGACAACACTTCAAGCACTGTATCTGGAGAAGATCATGTAAAAGTAGTGACAGAGCCTACTTTCGAATCAAACTGTGGAACCACGAGCCACCTCGACAATCCAGGTCTGGAAGAAATGAAATGGTCCGACGAGTATCTGAGCGAATCGTTATTCTCTAGCCCAGTTTACGTGAAATCAGAGTCAGATTTCAACTCCAATATTGCCTTTCCTTGGAGCCAAAGCCAAGCTTGTGACGTGTTCCCCAAGGATCTTCAGAGAATGGCCTTCTCTTTTGGTCAGCCCCTTTAGCCTCACCAAGGTGTCATATACTTTCTGAATAATTTATTCTGTAAAAATTTATTTGTTTCTGTGCAATCCTTTGGTAAAAAGATCATGATGCTGTCAACAAAGTAAAAGTTATGTATTTACTTAAATACAACGCAAATGCGTGCATTACTTATTTAAGAAACATGTTTCCTTGAACATATTGTGGTCCATATTCACTTCTTTCACCATTGTACAGACTTCAAGACCTTTAATCAGGTAAAAGACAAAAGACAAAAGAATAAAATTTAAAAACGACTATTTGAAATTATTTTGGTGAACATGACACGTTTTTACTATTCATGCATTTTCGATAACGCTATTAGTCTTTCACTCTCTCCTTAGTCCTTACGTATATATTTTTTTTGGTTTCCTTTGCCTCTCCTACTTTTTTTTTTCTTCATTTAATTAAATAATTGTAATTTAGGTGCTTCACACGTATTACTTTAATTTATTTATATATTAGTGTAGCATATGACATTTTCTCGAAAAATGTATTACTCTTATTTGTACTAACACATAAGTTTACGATCTTGCATTTGTTATCACAAATAAAATATTAATATTTTCGACGTCCAGATTTTTTTTTTTACTTATATTAGATCTGGTATGTTAGAAAAATAATAAAATAACTAAATAATTGTTAGCAGAACAAACTAAAGTATACAAAATTTTTGTAAAATAATTATAAAACGCTGAAAAGCTAATTTTAATAGCTAATCTTTTCTTTTTTTGGTTATATTTATAACACACTAATAGTTTATACTTTCTCGAAACATGAAAACTTGATTATAAAAACAAAATAATGAAATCAGGTTTTCAAAATGTGAAAACGTGAACAAATTGCATACCATTATTCCCTACTTGTCATCTTCTTCGTCTTCTTTTTTTTTTTAACAAAGAAAGGTGTGGCACATAGTCTCCCTTAACAAAAGAGGCCTTTCTATAAATTTTCCTTTAAAATGCAACCCTTTTCTATAAACTTTGTAACTTTCTAAGTTGTGATCATAAACGGATCTCCTCTCTAATTTCAATTATATGACTGATTACTGGAATCTCATCATCAAAAAATGAAAAAAAATCAGCTTATGAAAAGATCCGTTGAAGAAGAAACGAAACGAATGTTGTTGAAGAAGAAACGAAACGAATGTTGTTGAAGAAGATGAAGCCGTCGTGAAAGCTTTTTTTTTTTTTTTTTTTTGTACGTACAAAGATACCAACAAAAGAAGAAGAATGGATTTTCCACACACAAAAAAAGGAGCCCGGACCGATTCAAACCAGATCCTACACAGTACACACACAAAAAAAAAAGGAAATATGTAATTGGTGTCAAAGCCGAAAATAAAGACCTATTAATAAATTATATATAAGGCCCATTCAGATAGGCTTTGCCGAGGTTCGGTAACAGAATTTTACACTCAAAACGAAGTGACGTGGTGGACTTCAGTCCCCAGATTATTATGGGTTCGGTAACAGCAATTGAAACTCAAAGTGAAGTGACGTGGTTCGGTTTGTAATGGCACCGGTTAAATAAACAAAACTATACAAATGAAACCGGAATTGAAGGCCTACGAGTCTACGACAACAGAAAAAGATTTCATTCATTTGTTCCAAACTAAAATGAAAAATCTCACCGTGAATTAGATAGATCATCACAGGGATTAATAACATCCGAATCCAAAGTAGACATTGGATAAAAATCTAAAAAAAGAGAGAAAAAGAAAAGAAAAGAGAAATTTCATATTCCTTTTCACGTAATTACGTGGAAGGTGAGATGTGAATGCAAAATGATTTTTCAAAGATTCATTTGGAAAATTGATTTGAGATTTTAGCAAGTTTTTTTTTTTCTAAAAATGATTTTTTTTTAGCATGTTGAATGCAAAATATCTTCTTTAGCTTATATAGAATGAGAACACTTTCTCATTCTAATCAAGGAAAATAAAATGAAAGTTTCCTCTTTTATCAGAGTTTCTTCTTTCTTTCAGATACTACCATACTACTAGTCCTAGATCTGTAAATCCCCTAGATCTTCTCTCTTTGTCGTTATAGTTTACTCTAAATCGAGAAAGAGAGAAGATGGGATTGCTCTCTAACAAAATCTCCAGATCTAAATTAAGACCAGGCGATCACATCTATTCATTGCGTAAGCCATTTGGTTACGCGCATCATGGTTAGATCTCTCTTTCTCTCCCTACATACAGTTAACATTCATGGTGAATTTTATATATTGATCTCTCTAGTACTGAGAAGTCAAATGTTTATATATTTTATACTCTTTTAATATATATTATTATATGATAATTCACTTTTCAAAGAAAAAAAAGATTATATGATAATAACAACTACTGCATTTGTAATTGAATATTGGATCAGATCTGGCTATTCGCGATTTTTCTTGAATAACCCATCTATGGATATTCGTGATGTTCGGATCTGACGTATTAAGGTATTATAAAATTACGAATTCGGGATTCTAAAATTTCCACGGGTTCTAAATTTTTAATAATACAATTTGCACTGTTAATTATTATATAAAATAGAGTTCAAAAATTTTGTGCATAAAAGTTTTATTGTTCACTATAATCAAATATAATAATAATAATTTGTTGCTACTTGGCTAATTTTGTTATCAACATAAAAGAAGATCTTAGTGAATGATATATTGTGAATACAATGTTAGAAATTTCTATATATATTATTGTATTAGCCGGATACATAGTTTAATTCGTTCTCAATATGTCTATTTTGAGATTAATGTCAATTCTTCCAATCCATAAAACTCATTTTTTTGTTAAATAATGTGTATGATCTGCAGGAATCTATGTTGGTGATGGAATGGTTATCCATTTCTCTAGTTCTTCTAAGAAACATGGAGACATATGTCCGACTTGCGGAAATCAATCCCAGCTTGATGGTCCCAGATCTTCTTGCCTAGATTGCTTCCTCGCTGGTGGCAAGGAAATCAATCTCTACATTTGCCCATCTTAAAAAGCTTCGAGGTGAATGTACAAAAGTGCCATCAGATCCCCCAGAGGAAGTCCTTCGTCGTGCAAACTATCTCTTGCATAATGGATTCGGTGGTTACAATATTGTCACCTGAACATTTTGCCTGTTACTGCAAAACCGGTTTGGCTTGGCGTAGTTTAAAAGGAATAAGTAAACAAGTCAGCGGAGTGTGTTGTATATGCTTACATGTTTCGTTAGTAGTACCAGGGGCTGTTATCCTACACAGTGCACTTTTTCTGCCGTTTGTTAGTTTGCCGCTGCTTTTGATGTGGAACAGTGCTTGTGCGACGCTTAAATGGTTCTACCACAAGGTGCCTGTAGAGGAACTTGTTTCCCAGAATATGGTATGGCAGGGACGGAAGGTTAACCGTGTTGGAGATAATTGAGTTTTTAATGTTTATAAGTTTACACATTAAGAGTCGTGTTATTACGTAAAGAGTCACAACTCTTGGTGTTAGTGTTAGTGTCGTTTCGTAAGAGTTACACCTGCTGTAAGAGTCTCGTGTTAGTGTCTGTTGAAAGTCTATATAAAGACTTTGTCTTTTTGATTTTAAACACTGTAAGCAACAATTTCTATATCAATAATAGTTGTGTTGTCGTAAGAGAAAAACATGTCAAGTGTTATACAAATAAGTGGAGCACTCTGTTTTAATAAATCATTTTGTTGAAAGAGAAGTTACGTACTCTGCATTTTCTTCAATCTTTCATCTATTTCTTGAGTAGGAAGAAACACAAATAAGAAGAGAAAAGGAGTACACATTCAAACATGGTATTAGAGCCTAACGTGAGTAGGGCCTAACGAGAGAAGAGAGTAATGGAGGGAACATCCCAACAAGTGATTCCCATATTTGATGGGGAAAGATATGATTTATGGCGCTTAAGATGACAACCATCTTAAAAACTAGAAAACTGTTAACGGTGGTGGAAGGAGTTCCAAACCAGCCAGCACAAGGTGATCACAGTCCAGAAGCCATGCAATCAAAAAACCGGTGGGAGGAAAAAACTACAAAGGATTTGACGGCGCTGCAAATTCTTCAAACTGCAGTTTCAGATAAGATATTCTCTCGCATAGCATCGACGGTTACTTCGAAGGAAGCGTGGGATGCCTTGATGTCAGAATTTCAAGGATCTCCACAAGTACGGATGATGAATCTGCAATCGTTGAGAATAGAGCATGAAAACTTGAAGATGAGTGAAGAAGACAACATCAAAGTTTTCACAGAAAGTTAATTGATTTGGGAAATTAATTAAGGGTGCAAGGAGAAGAGAAGATGGACTACCAAATTGTCCAGAAAATTCTCATATCTCTCCCTGCACGATTTGACAGCATAGTGGCTATGATGGAGCAAACAAAAGATTTGACTTCATTGCCGGTAAAAGAGTTGATAGGAACTCTGAAGACAGATGAAAATCGTGTGTCGTCTCGTAATGTAAGCATGAAGGAAGATGCGTTCAATGTTTTACGAGAAAGAGATGTTGTCAAACGTGACAACAAAGGCAAAAAATAGTGTGAGTTTTGAAAGAAGGAAAACCACACAGAATCGACTTGCTGGAAAAAACCAAAGAAGGATGACAGCAAAAATTCGAAGAATGATAAGGAATGCTACAATTGTGGTAAAGTTGGGCATTTTGCAAGAGATTGTTGTTCAAAAAAGTATGAACGGGCATATATGAGTCTTGAAGATGAAGATATCGAAGATCATAGGTTATTTAGTGCAACAGAAGAAGCACCGATAATCACTAAATAGGATGTGTGGTTAGTCGACATCGGTTGCACAAATCATATGACAAAAGAAGAGAGATATTTCACAAGACTTGATAAAAGTATAAATATTCCAATAAATGATGAAATGGAGAAGTTGTTATGACTGCTGGTAAAGGAGACATCACAGTCTTCACAAAGAAGGGAAAGAAAGTAATAAAGAATGTATTATTGGTGCTAGGATTGGAGAAGAACCTTCTAAGTGTTCCGCAAATTATATCCGTCGAATACAGCGTATTGTTTGAGAACAAGTGTTGTAAAATTTTGGATCCAATGGGAAAGAAGATCATGGAAATTCTGGTTTAGCGGTGAATATGTCAAAATCGGCAATTTATATGGCTGGCCGTGTTCGTCAATCCTTTGTTTCAAAAGCGAATTCTTTGTCTTTTTAGGTAGAACAACTCCCTATCTGCTACTTGGGACTACCACTAACTACTAAAATCATGACGAAACAAGATTATGAACCGCTTATTGATCGGATCCGCTCAAATTTTCTCTCTTGGAAAAACAGGATATTTTCTTATGCAGGACGCGTACAACTCATGAAGTCGGTAATCGCTGGTATCACAAATTTTAAGTCACTAGACTGAAACATGTAGGAGGGCTGGGTATTCGGAAACTTCGGACACTTCGTTGGTCTTTTCTTTGAGTTTAATATGGAGATTGCTTCGTAAGTCTGGTTTGCTCTGGGAAGCATGGATTCACCATCATCTTCTGTGTGGACAACCTTCCTGGGAAGTCAGTTGTACCACAAAGGGCTCTTGGATTTGGAGGAAGCTCTTACAGCTCCGATCCATCGCTAAAGAGTTCATTTGTATTGATGTTTGTGATGGCATCTCTACTAGCTTTTGGTATGATTCATGGTGTGGTCTTGGATATTTGGTTGATATTGTAGGTGATGCTGGCGTGAGGCTTCTCGGACTAAGCCGGACCGCGAAAGTAGCCGACGCGACGCGCTACAATATGTGGCATTTTAGACGATGCTGTAACCCGATGATGTAACCCAATGATGCAAGAGATAATTGAGCATATAAGGCAACTGCAAGCTCCTAGTCCGGATTCTGCCCAGATATTGTCAACTGGAAGTGCGCTAATTCAGAGTTTAAAACAGAGTTCTCAGCAAAGTGTACATGGAATCTGCTGCCAAGCTCCTTTGGTTCGCCTATTCAATACCGCGGTTCTCCTTCATCACATTGTTGGCGATTCATGATAAGCTTTCGACGGGCAGTCGTGCGGCCATTTGGGACGCTCAGCAATCGTGTCCGCTCATGTGGCGAGCAAAACAAAACACGTGACCATCTCTTCTTCACGTGCCCTTACTCATTCACCATCTGGTCATACTGACAACATCCTCTATCTTATGGTGTTTCAATCGACGATTTACCAGGGCTGGAGAGAACGGAACAGCAGGATACACACACCTTCGCGCCAGCCTCACCATAGCCTAACAGCGCTCATCGTAAAGACAGTCCAGGACAGAATTCACTCCAGAAAAAGCGATAATCCAGCAGAAGCCGATGCCTTATCTGAGCGTTGGTGATTGGTAGCACCTCCGTAACACGTTCCTGCAGCTTTCATTTCCTTATATGTAAAGCAGTAAAGCACCGTCCCTGAATCTTAAGAAATCCTTTTATGTTTTCCAATTGTAAATAACCATTTTTTACTAATGAATATCACATTTCATAAAAAATAAAAAATAAAAACCTTAGAGCTATGTTTATTCCAACGACTTACAAAGACTTCTGCATTGTGCACTTCTGACCCAACTTCTTCTCTTCACCTCTTCAAACAAACTTGCCACTAATCATCACATCATACGCTATTTTCGTGGGACATGCATGCTTCTTCTTTCTAATCAAACATAATTCTTCGATTTTGCATTTTGTTATCAAAAATAAATTATTTATATTCTTGTTTTTTTTTCCTCTCATGAATAACATTCTAACTTTTTTATAATATATATATATATATATATATTATCATGGGTTCCATTTTTAATAATTTTTCTTGCATGTTCATTACAAGTACTTTATTTAATCTGAAATCTATCCTATTAAAAAAATAACTCACATTATTCCTCTTTTCTGACACTTATTAGTTTTATTTTTATTTTTAGTCATAAATCCTTTGCCCTTCAATTTTAGGAGGGGTTATTCAATCATATATTTTAATGGATTTCGAAATCCTTGTCAAATTATGTGTTATTCAATCATTGATTTTAAAATCATTATCAAAATCATGTGTTATTCAATCATTGATTTTAAATCTTTATCAAAATCATGTGTTATTGGTTCTATGATTTACAAATACGATTTAAAATCACCATTTATTCAATATTAAAGATTTGAATATGGATTTGATTTCATATTGGATTTGAATGGATTTTGAAATCCATTTTAGTTAAAAATAGAGAGGTTAAAATCCGTAGTTCCAACCATGTTATTTTGGTGGATTTCCAAAAAAAGAATATATTATTATTTTAAAAACTAAAATTCAAAACACGTGATACTAGAAAAAAATAATAATGAATCCAACCTAACAAGTAATAATATCTAGTACTCTATAACGTTACATTTAATCCAACCATAACACTCATCGGTAGACATACTAACAAAAACTTCTTTCATCCCTAATTGGTGAATCACTTTAACCGCATCGTAACAAACATTTTTTCCAAATTTTTAAATATCGCAGATGAGTATGTTGCAGGCCTACATAGTTTGTGGTGCATGAAAATCGTTTCGTAATACCGAGTGGAAATTTATCGTTGATAGAGACAAATGTGGTAGACTACTTACGCTGGACTCCAGTACTACTTTTGAAAAGTTGAAGAGGATTGTATCAGAAGACTTCAACATAGAGCAGAGTAAGGTTGATGTGGAAATCAGTTTCTTAGGTTCAACTACTTTCAATCCAATACGTTAAATTCGAGGGCTACTGAGTCCTAATCCAGATCAATCAGTAAAATCGGAAAGAACCCAATTGAGATATACTATCTCCAAGTGTAACCAACTGGTTTAGATGAAGAAAAACCGATCACCCTGACTTAATAAATTAGAATTCTAACTAATTTATCTTTCTCCCTCCTTATCCTCTTCAAAAGATATATCCAAAGATAAGAGAGAAAGAGACTCACGAACGATGACAAACTGGAATTGGTCTCATTTTGGGATTTAGGGATTTAGGTTCGGGAAAGAGAGAGAGAAAAAATCGATATGCAAAGTGGCTAAGTGAAACAAAAGAAAAAAAGAAGAAAAGAGAAAAAGATGTTAGGAATTTGGCAAAAGAGTGATTCAGGGATATGGACTCGATGGGCAAAAGTATAAGGAGTGAAACAAAAAAGAAGAAGAGTGGAATCGATGGGCAAATTGAGATTTTAGGGATTTGGTAAAAATTTTACATAGTTTAGAGGGTTTATCTCAAATAAAACAAAAATACTGAAAACAAAAATTTTAATCAAACTATTATACAAAAGAAAAAATAAATAACCAATATACTAATTACGAGGGTATAGTTGGATTTTTAATTAATATAAATGTTAGATTACCAAACTAATTAACTAAAGGTTTAGATTCACAAACATAGGATATATGTGTCCCTTTTAGCTAATTCTCCCTAATTTCAATTATAATTGGAAAAAAATTGCATTAAACACTTTTGAGATTTTCTTTTTTCCCATTTTGTTATATTCTTAGCATTGATTGGTTTGTTTTAAGGAATATTAGGTTAGATCAATATTATGTTTAACAAATCGTCGATGTTTTTTGGAATATTAACAAATCGTTATTTTATGGAGAATCTTGTAGCGATTCTGTCTTGCTAGATTTTAAGGAAATATTAAAACCGATAATTATCAATATTATATCGCCAATATTGGAAATGTAATTAAAACTGATTTTTTTTTATATGTTCTTATTCAGTTTTTTAAAAAAGATTTTAAGGAAATATTATGATTGATCCGATTTTGTGGGAGATCTTGGAAGATTTTAATGAAAAAAAGAATTAATCCGATTTTGTAAAAGATTAAATCCTATTTAATTCTCTTTTTAAGGTAATCTTTAAATTTACTATTAGATTTACAATTACAATTAAATTAAATTTTGTTTTAAGAAAATTAGATTTAAAAAAAAAAAAATTAAAACGAACTTCAACTAAGGAAATTAAATTAGATTTTTTTGAAATCTAAAGATATTGTTTATAAAAGTGGTTAGATTACAACTGAATAATATATAAGAATATGCTCGGATCAATGATACTGTTGTAAACTAATAAAACTTATTAATGAGATAAGGGAATATATATATATATATATATATGAGTCTCGGGATACAAGGAAAAGATAAAACTCTAATGGGCCTAATGGGGCCGGTTAATGAGTCCACAAGATGTTTTATAACACTCTCCCTTGGACGAAATAACCGTGCCTGATACTCAACCGGGATCTCTATAATGCGCTGGGGAATGTTGCCTCATTAAAACCTTACCAGGAAAAAGAGTACAACACGCATTACTCCCCCTGATTTGAGCATCACTGTAGATCCTTAAGTCTACGCATCCCAATCTGATAAATGAGCTTCCGGAGTGTTGAAGTCGGCAATGATTTGGTGAATAGGTCGGCTGAATTCTCACTTGATCGGACTTGCTGAACTTTGACCTGACCATCCTTCTGTAATTCATGAGTGAAGAAGAATTTGGGCAGAATATGCTTCGTCCGATCCCCTTTGATATAACCGTCCTTGAGCTGAGCAATGCAAGCCGCGTCGTCTTCAAACATAACCGTTGGCTCCTTATCTTCGTTCATACCACAATTTGATCGGATGTGCTGAGTCATGGACCGCAACCAGGCACACTCTCTACTAGCTTCGTGAATGGCCAAGATTTCTGCATGGTTAGATGAGGTGGCAGCGATTGTCTGCTTCATCGATCTCCATGAGATAGCTGTTCCTGCATACGTGAAAACATAACCAGTCTGAGACCTGGCACAGTGCGGATCCGATAGATATCCTGCATCAGCAAAACCAACTAGCCCATCCTTGTGTTGGTTAGTGTAAAACAATCCTAAGTCCTTAATCCCTTGTAGGTACCTTAGGATGTGTTTAATACCGTTCCAGTGTCTTTTAGTTGGACATGAGCTAAAGCGAGCTAGGAGACTCACGGCAAAACAGATGTCTGGTCTAGTGTGACTAGCCAAGTACATTAATGCTCCTATGGCACTGAGGTATGGCATTTCAGGACCGAGAACTTCTTCATCGTCCTTCTTTGGACCGAATGGATCGCTGTCCAATCCGAGGCTCCTCACAACCATTGGGCTGGTCAATGGGTGGGCCTGGTCCATATTGAATCTCTTGAGTACCTTTTCAATGTATGCTGATTGATGCACAAGGATTCCATCTTTGATGTACTCAAGTTGTAGCCCCAAACAGAATTTAGTTTTGCCCAGGTCTTTCATTTCAAATTCTGCTTTTAAGCATTCTACTGTTTGGGCGATTTCACCAGATGTTCCGAGGATGTTTAAATCATCCACGTATACTGCTATGATCACAAATCCTTTGTTTTCGTATTTCTTGATAAAGATGCATGGACTGATCGGATCGTTTTTGTAGCCTTCTCTGATGAGATATTCACTTAACCGGTTATACCATATACGTCCGCTTTGTTTCAGTCCATATAAGGATTTGTTCAGCCTAATGCAGTGCTGATCTCGAGATGCATGCTTATCTTTAAGCTCGATGCCATCTGGTAATCTCATATAGATTTCATTATCCAGTGGTCCATAGAGATAGGCGGTTACAACATCCATTAACCGCAAATCTAAATTTTCTTTTATGGCTAGACTTATGAGGAATCGAAAAGTAGTTGCATCCACCACAGGAGAATAAGTCTCTTCATAATCGATTCCGGGTCTCTGTGAGAATCCTTGTGCTACAACCCGTGCCTTGTATCTAACGACTTCACCGAGTTCGTTTCTTTTACGCACAAAGACCCATTTGTGGCCCACTGGTTTAGTATCGAATAGTGTCCTTATGATCGGACCAAACACATTCATTTTCTTTAGACTGTTTAACTCCACGTTTATGGCTTCTTTCCATTTTAGCCAGTCTGATCTACGAGTGCACTCAATTATAGACGTGGGTTCTAGATCCTCTTGCGTGTGCGCAACCTCAAGTGCTACCTTGTATGCAAAAATTGCATCTATGTCGACATCTTTTCTGTTCCATTGAGTTCCAGACATGCTATAATTGATAGAGATTTCATTATTATTGATCCCTTCGGAACCTTGAGATTTGGCGTCCCAAACCTCTTGTATCGGTTCACTAGAGTGAATCTCAGCCGCGGCTATGTCTGTTATTTCAGGAATCCCTGTTTCAACCGTTGCACCTCTCTTTGGTTTCCGGGGATTCTTATCTTTGGAACCTAATGGTCTGCCACGTTTATTACGTGATGCAGACTCTGTAGCAACTTCGTACTGGTGCATTACAAGCTGGTATGTACGATTTGGTTACTTTGTTCGGGTCAGCAAAGGAATCTGGCAATTGATTAGCTAGCTTTTATAAGTGTATAATCTTTTGGACCTCTGAATCACATTCTAGAGTCCGAGGATCTTGCCATTGTAAGGATGGGTACATAGACTGAACACCCAAATGTCTTAATATGGGAGATGTCTGGCTCATGACCCGTTAGCAATTGGGATGGTGAATATCTATGCTCACTAGATGGCCGAATGCGTATTAGTTCAGCAGCATGTAAGACTGCCTGTCCCTAAACTGAGACCGGGAGCTGCGACTTCATGAGTAATGGTCGAGCAATCCATTGAATTTGTTTAATGAATGATTCAGCCAATCCATTCTGTGTATGGACATGTGCCACGGGATGTTCAACCCTTACCCCCATGGCCATACAATATTCATTAAACGCTTGGGAAGTGAATTCACCAGCATTATCAAGACGTATAGTCTTAAGTGGGAAATCTGGAAAATGGGCTCGCAATCTGATGATTTGGGCCAATAACCTAGCAAATGCTTGGTTTCGAGAAGACAATAGACAAACATGCGACCAGCGGGTCGATGCATCAATTAGAACCATGAAATACCGAAATGTCCCACAAGGTGGGTGGATCGGACCACATATGTCTCCTCGGATTCGTTCCTAAAAATTCAAGGTCTCGTTAGACACTTTGACTGGTGAAGGCCGAGTGATCAACTTCCCTTGAGAACAAGCTGTGCACGTGAGGTGCTGAGGAAAAATCGGTTTTCTTTAAGGGTGTGCCCTTTAGAACTTTGAATCAATTTACGCATCATATTCGTACCGGGATGACCAAGCCGGTCGTGCCAAATAGTGTGATCTTTGAATCGTGCTTTAATAGCAACATTAGCCTCAATCATACTGACCTTAGCATAGTAAAGGCCAGTAGATAGTGCGGGTATAGTCTCAAGGACTTGTTTATGGCCGTGTGAGATCTTAGTAATCAGTAGGAATTCTTTGTTCCCTTCACTCTGGGTTTCGATGTGGAAACCATTTAGTCTTATATCTTTGAAGCTCAATAGATTTCTCTTTGAACTGGGTGAGTATAGTGCATCTAGTATTTCTAGATGTGTGCCGTTTGATAACAACACATGGGCTTGGCCGTGGCCTTCTATTAGGCTCGAGGTACCCGCTATTGTGCTAATGTTTGCGGCTTTTATTATGAGATTTATGAAGTATCTCTTGTCTTTTAGTATGGTATGGCTGGATCCACTGTCCACCACAATGATGTGTTTGAGCTCGTTCATAACTTTAATAGACAAGAGGTACGATTTAAATAAGTAATTAAATAAACCATTGCATAAAATAATGTGTGCATAAAAAAAAAAAATAATAAGTTCTGAAGAACACAAATCAAAATCAAACAAAGCCCAAATAAATATTGTCAATATAAAGCAAATATCTAAAAGTCGAAATCAATCAAGAAGGTCTGAGGTCTGGTAATCCATGTGATCAGCCTTGTCATCTTTGAAGTCACCTTCATAATCTTGGTTAACCAGATTAGCTTCAGGATGAGTTTTCCCGTGCTTCTGATAGAGATCACAAAGGAACTTGGGAGTGCGACAGTTCTTGGACCAATGATTTGACATCCCGCATCGGTGGCAAGGGGATGGATTGGTCGAGGTTGCTGAATGGGTCGGTTTGGAGATTCCACGACCTTTACCGCGACCGTAACTAAGGTTAGGTCGGTTGCCTATGTTTGAATTTCCACGTCCATTGCCACGCTTCCCACGTCCATTGCCACGTCCACGGCCACGATCAGAGGATCTGTCACGCTGGACGTAGTTGGATTCTCTCTTGGCTCCTTCGATTTGATGGGCCTCTGGTAGTGGGGCTGCTCCCGGGGGCCTTTGAGCATTGTTCCTCATCAACAACTCATTATTTTTCTCTGCTAGGAGTAAGCAAGAGATCAACTCCTCATATGTCGCGTATTTCATCGCGCGATATTGTTGCTGAAGCACAATATTCTGAGTATGAAATGTTGACAATGTCTTTTCCAGCAGCCCATTGTCAGACACTTCATCGCCACATAGTTTCATGATTGAAACGATCCGAAATAACTCGGAGTTGTAGGCGTCAACGGATTTGAAATCTTGGAACCGTAGGTTATTCCACTCGAACTTGGCTTGGGGCAATAGGACCGTTTTCTTATGGTCATACCTCTTTTTCAGTGTCACCCAAAGGTCGAGTGGATTTTCAATCGTGAGATATTGATTTTTAAGACTCTCGGCCAGGTGATGGCGGATATGAAATATCGCCTGGAACCGATCTTTGAGAGATGCGGTGTTACCATCGATGATGCATTCACCTAGGCCTTTGGAGTTGAGGAAAATTTTAGTGTCAAGGGCCCACTGGAGATAGTTATCTCCTGAGACATTGAGTGCCTCGAATTCAACCTTTTGAATGTTCGACATCTGAAAACATGCAATTGATTTCATTAAGTGATCATTCATTTCGGAAAAATAGCTTTGATGAATCTAGGATTTTTGGGTTATGGGATTGAAAAATAAACTTTCCTTAAATGAAAATTTGCTATTTATGGAAACTTTCTATTTTGGGGAAACTTTCTATTTTGGAAAAATTTCTATTTTATAAGGTTTTCCTGTCTTGAATAGGATTCGAAATTTTCCAATTTAATTAGGATTTAGGATTTGATAATTTAGGTTTTCCTTTTATTGATTATGATTATAAGGTTTCCTCTTTTTATTTAGGTTTTCTTTTTATTGATTATGATTAAACTTTTCCTATTTAGAATAGGATTTAGGGTTTTTAGGATTTTCCTATTTATAATAGGATTCTTACTTTTCTAGGTTTCTAGGGTTCATGTGATTTTAGGTTTTGGTTTCTGGCAATTTTAGCATGTAACCAATCATAGAAACAATCAATTTAAAACAACCTAGACAACCTCAATCAATCGGATTATACTTTAGGGATTTCGGATTTGATCCGATTTAGGTTTTAGGTTTTTAAAGTTTCGGCCATGGCTAAGTGTTTTCGAATTTGCGACTTTGGTTTAAGCAATAATAACTTTTCTAGCAACTTAAACGAGTCAAGCAATCAGATCACACAAGCAATAACAATCGCTTAATCAATCAAGATTCGTTTTAATGGTTACACTTTCTCTAGTCCGAATTCGATGGTTGGTTCTTAGCTTTTTAGGGTTTCGGATTTACCTTTCACCTTAAGGGGTTGTACGGACTAGAACCGGGAGCTAAAAACCTCGGTTTTGAATAGTAACGCCGGATGAACAGTAACGCCGATGAACAGTGACGATTAACAGTACGCCGGATGAACAGTAACGCCGTTTTGGTGTTTTTAGGGTTTTAGGGAGCAACTCGTGCTGATAACGTGTTGTAAACTGATAAAACTTATTAATGAGATAAGGAAATATATATATATATGAGTCTCGGGATACAAGGGAAAGATAAAACCCTAATAGACCTAATGGGGCCGGTTAATGAGTCCACAAGATGTTTTATAACAGATACTATTTTTTTACGAAATGTACTTTTATTCTATCATCGGATTTGATTTGAATTTACTTTTATTTTATTTTAAAATCATACGATGATTCAGTATTTCAGTTTAAGAAAAGATGGTGAACGGGTTATGATTTTAGAATAGATGGAATATTAAAGATAATAATATATAAAAGTGGTTAGTTTCTTTTCTAGTAGGATTTCAACTGAATAATTTATAGGAATATCCTCTTACCAGTCTGTTTAGAATATTAGAAGAATATAGTATTTATTTTTGTTATGTAAAGTTTGTTATCTACTAATGGTAGTTGCTAAAATATTGATTGTTTATATTTTTTAATTGGAAGTTACTCTTATTAACCCGATTAAAATCATTATGTAATCGGACAAAATTTAATTAACGATTAGCATTTTTGAACTCGTATTTTTGACAAAAGTCACAAAACTAATGATTAAACGAATTGTTGTAGATAATTTGATCGTAGTAAATTAAAGAAAAGGAAATATTGAAATATTTAATTAATGATTAAACTATCTGAGAGATTATAATTTGTTTTTTTGTTGTAATGGAATGTGATGTATATTACTAATATTTTGTGAGGTTAATTTTCTAAGTATACTCTCCAAATAATAATAAAGAGATCAATGATACTATTTTTTACGAAATGTACTTTTATTCTATTATCGGATTTGATTTGGATTTACTTTTATTTGTTATATAATAATATATGATAATTAGTGGGATATCTTTGCCAATTCTGTTTCCTTAATTAAATAAATGCGTCGATTCAAGAAAAACTCACAGAAAACCCTAATTTCTCCGGTCATGGACAGCTTACCTTGCCATCTCCTCGACGAGATTCTCTTCAGAATAGATCACAGATCTCTTGCCATGATGCAATGCACAAATAGATCTCTCCAATCTCATATATCCAAAAACCCTAACTTTCAATCCGAATACTTTTCTCGGGTCGGATCCAGTTTGCTTCACATATCAACCTATGGCTCCCCTTTGCTCTGCTACCACCTTTACGGGGATTCTAGGCCACCGAGAACCGAAGAAACCTTAATGATGTGTCATATTTTGGGCTCTTGCTCTGGCCTTCTTCTACTCTTCCTTGAGGGTCTCTGCGTCGTAAATCCTCTCACAAAGAATTTCCGATTTTTGAATCACCCTAGGTCAAAGTTTTTCCCTAAGGTTACTCCTCTTCGAGAAGGTCGCCAACAAGTCATCGGGTTCGCCGTTGATCAGATTGATCGAACCACCCAGAGATTCCAAATCGTCATCATAAACGAGGTGAGAAATGGTAATGAAACAACGTATGAGTTTGAGATTAACGCAGGAGATTCATGGAAATTATCGGAAACGACGTTTACTTGCCATCCAAGTAAGCTCGATAACCGTATGAAAAAACCTGTTTATTTGGACGGATCTATTCACTGGCTAAGAAACGACGGATGCATCGTAGCTTTCAACCCTAAAACAGAGAAAGCACGCCTGATTCCGATCAGATTCCCCAAGGAACTCTGTTATAAAACATTGTTCACAGCCGCCGATAATAACTTAACCTTGATATCGGCGACGGAAGAAGTAATTTACGTTTATGCACTCGAGAACATTCTTACTGATCCCAAGTGGGTCCTCGTGAAGCAGATCCGGAACGGAGTACTGGACGAGAAGAGGCTAATTTGTTGGTACCTGGAGGCTTACGATGGGAAGTGTTTAGTGTTGTGGGAGGAGACTCGAGGGAGAGGAACTACACTTCATAATCAAGACATCTTTGTCAAGGAACCATCTGATTTTTCCGACTAGTTGGCGTTCCAAAAGCAAGACCCCAACTACGTTTCAATAGACAATTCGCTCTCTTCCATGATCCCTACCGACCTACGCAATTCAACACCGATGGTTCTGTCTCAGACGCAGGTATTTTTTAATCTGTTGCTTATTCGACAGAGACTTGTAATTTTTCATACATATGATCAATCATTATTGGACCAATATCTTTTTTACCAATTTTTTTTTTTCTAAGTTTTGCTTATGTTTATATTTTTTCTATATATGGTACCATGTTAAGTCATGCAGATCCAAACATCAGCAATTAAGGAGACAGTTGGTGTTGTTACAATTTTAAACTTAAAAGAGTTAAATTCAAAGAAAAAAAAATGATATTCTCGTGTAGGATAAAAATTCCCTTGTATAAGGCGAAAGAAGCTCATTCTTTATAATCATACCACTAATAATCCCATTTACAATATGATTACACAATTTGATTTAAACCAGATTGTGATATCCAATTTACAAAACAGAGAAAAAAAAAAGTCAGAGAAATGTAGGGAGAAGTTATCAAACGGGTTTTATTTTATTTCATTTCACTGTTTGCCTGAATAAATGGATGCTCCTTTGAAGGAAACAACAATAGCATTTTGATACCAAAGAAAAACTAAATTTATCCTCTAAAGACCAAATTGTGACAAGTCTTGTCACAAGGATATGCACAGTCTATGAGCTTTGCTGCTCCTCTTTCGAAATACCAATCTCCCACAGCTACTGCAATACCCTGTTTTGGTGGTATATACAAACATCAATAACACTTTGGGATTAAATCACAATATATCAGATTTGCGTAGAACATTTCTAGTGTTAGTGATTATCTAATAAATGCATTATATTAGGCTCTAAATAATCCGTAACAAAACTTCGACATTATTTTTTGCCTTACTTTGTTCTTAACCGCAGGAGAGTTTTTGGCGAACCATGTGTCATATCTCTCTGTTTGGCAATGAGCAAAGCACGAGTTAAGGAACACTCCATTCTTTCTTGGCATCGCGAAACCCTTTACCAAATTCACCATACGCGTCCTAAAACCTGTAACAAAATTTTCAATACAAAACATATATAAGCTCAGTTTGGTTTATTCAAAATCAAGAACATTAATTAGCTCATGTTTCACCTTGCAAGAATTGGATCTGAGATGCACTGCACTTGGCGTAGTTAAGTCTACAGTCATTCCAACTTCCACTTGGATCTGCAGATTTGGGAGCTAAACTCTCTTGGATCTGCACAAATACAATATTATATGAATTAAAAAAAGACACATTTTGACTTTATTGATAAAGCTGAGGATAAAAAGAAGAGACTTTAACTAACCTGCCACGAATCATATGCAGCATTAAGAATGAACAACGGAGTCTTGATTTGGTTGATTAAGTTTTGTGGGAAAAAACACTGCAAATATTGAAGCATGGAGTACCATTTGGTTATGTTTACATTATAAAGATAGCTAAAAGGAGAAAGATGAGAACAAATACCGAAGTTGGATTAAGCCGGTTTATACAGTCCCGAGGAAGCATGGTTTGAAGATTCTGTAATTGTTAGGATCATCCATCGGAAGTTAGAAGCGACATAAAGTAATATAAAAGGGGCATAGAAGATCTACTCTTTGCCTAATTGGTTTTGAGTTGAAAATTACACAATTCTTGAGACAAAGCGTGTAACACATTGCAACATTCTGTGTTCTAACCTGTAATTTTACCACACCGGCATATAAACGCCTCAGAGATCGACCTCCAGACACATCGATGCTTCAGTTACAGAAATCACAAAACAAGTCAATATGTATACCAAAGTCATGACTGATACTTGTTATTCAAGGAAACTAGCAAATCACTCACGCGTCAAGGAAGAAACCAGCATCACTCAGACATTTCACTCTGGTGGAAGGAGGAAACAATTTCCCAAAATCATCACATCGTAAAATCGCGGCAAGACCTCCAGCAGAACATCCAGAGAGCAGAGCCTGCTTGGCTTGATGCATTCCTTTTGCCATCAAATCTTCCATAGCAGCTAACCAAATTCGTTTTCCTCTAAACTGAAGTTTTGCAGCCTACATTGTAGCACAAATAACAATCAATGTTACACAAGCAAGTTTTCAAATTCAATTAGTGTTTTTAGCAAAAGCTAACCTTATTTTCGCTGTCTCCGCTAAAGGATCCACCGTCACAGTACCGAACTTTTACTCTATTCCAGTTATAAAAGTCTACAAAAGCAAAGATTCAAAAGTACATAACTATCATATCATATAGACTGATTTATTAGACAGGGAGCTTTAGAAAAGAAACCTGGATTTTCCGCAGCTCTATCACTTAGAATGCCAATAAATGGTATCTCTTTCTCCATGTATGATGAAGATCCACGGCGAGTGGTTCTACGGTATACACAATTTCTAATGGTATCACACCATCCACCTCCCTGTCAAAACAGAATCACGCCACTGAGTAAATATTGTCATATACTCATATAGATATTACCAGAGAATCTTTATATTGCACAAACCTCTAGTTGAACCAGCCAATTGTTTGCTCCTGAACCAGACCCGCGATGCAAATGATATCCGGGAAGACTTCCATCCAGACACACTGTTATGTTATGATCAAAATTGTGTCACAAGAAACATATATTATACAAGGAGAGATATCAGATCATATTATAGATATGTATAAAGAAGAAGATGTTACCAGCTCCTTTAGCAGCAGCAGCTTGAATCAGAGTGAGTCCTACCATAGGAAACTTAGCTTCAGAATAAACATCATTTTCAGTCTGATATACCTTTGTGCCATTGAAATCTGTGAACCACTCCATTTCATCAAACTCCATCATCATCCCATTTACAGGGATGTTTAAGAGAATGAGCCCAAACAAAGTACTCCAACTCCATAGAAGCTTCTTCATTTGCCAACTCTTGATCATGGATGTTTCAGACTTGATCACAAACCTTGGTTTATATGGAGAATGAGAGTGACTTGAGAGAAGAGAGATAGCATTAATTACCAGACCTTTTTTAATATCTATTACCAGACTAAGGTGATAACTGAGATAGTTAAGTAGCCCTTTGACAAAAGATTCCAGATCAAGATCTTGCCAAAGTAAAATATAATTTGGTTACCTTAGATCAGATCGCAGAATGTTGCAGACAAATTGCAATTATTTCAGAGCTGACCAAAAGTCTATTCCTTTCACACCCACACACAATGTGTAGCCTAAACTAAACCAATCGTTAAGATATTTTTAGAAAACTATATTTAGATTCTTATGAACCTGCCACTTTTTTGTCCTCACTGATAATTATATTACTTGGACACTTATTGCAAATTATACGTGTATTGTTTTCTATGACTATTGATTGGTTAACATCGTCACTATCACCACTTTAAACAATTCCCTTACGTCCAAGAGACCTATAATTTCTATTCAGAGCCACATGATCAAAAAGCAGAAGTGTGTCTTTATCCTCCAGCATCTTGTCCGACCTTCTTCTTCTTGTTGGGTTGGAAAGGGACAAAACTGTGACATCGATGGTCTCAATCGCACCTAAAGCTATCAAAACTCGGTAATGGACGTCGATTATCAAAGGTCATACTCTGTTCCCTTCTCGCATTTTTTTTCTTTCTTTCCTTACATCTTCACCTTCTTTCTTTCACCTTATAAGGCTTCTCAGAAACTGGATTATGTTGCTTGCACCTACCCGACGATCTTATGTCGCTTGCGGACGTACAAAGAGACTTGGTGTCTTCAATACTTGCACGCTTGCTGCTTTGTTGTCGTCTTGCCATCATATGGGTGCCTTGAAGACTTCAACTACACAGAATAGCCCATGATACAGTGAGAGTAGCATACGTGGCAAATCTTGATGATACATCGATGGAATGCGCAACCTGGATGTGCTTTCTTTGGGGGAGATGGTTTTGGCTCGGCTATACAGAATACCGCCACACCACCTGGTTGTTCCAGTCACCAGAGTTAAGAAAAGGAAGATCCTTCCCTATTGCAGAACCCAGATATATGAGGAAATAGAAGTGGTGATGATGACTTTGATTGGTGCCACAATAAATATATAAGAAGTGTTTCCGGCAGAACATATCTAAGGAATCCAGACAGTTCCACTAATGAGCTGGATTGGAATAGGCAATCGAATTCATAGGTCCAGTCCTTGAGGGAAAATATGTAGCCGGATTCAGCACAAAAATCATTCAGCAAGTATGAAGTTAATCAGTTAGGCAAATCTAGCTGCGTGCGCACGCCAGAGAATTCGAGCACAAACTGGTTTAGTGTATCATATACTTATGATAGTTATGCAGGGACTGTCATTCATATACCAGATACCTTTCAAAAGCATTCAGTGTGCTTTTATCATGCAGGTGGTCTGTGATCATCCATCCAAAAGCCTTTGCAAAAGTTGATTTCATTTTTGATTCTTCCAGCAAGGACAAACTCAGTTAGCCACTTAGCCCGACCAAAATCTTATACAAAATGTAACAATAATGAAATTACTTGATTATAACTGAGGAGACTACAACTCTTTGCCTCAGCTACTTTGGGCTATGCGTCCCACTTCTCAAGTCTTGGATGTGGAACATCAGCTGCAAAATAAAGAAAGGAAATTTGGAAGCATTCAAACAACATTTAAAATAGTAAGAGAAAAGGAAACTAAACATTTAGCGTAACACAAAATCGAATGCACTACCTTTGTACCCACGTATAAGCTAAAGAATACGCCGCCCAGAACAGGTACTCCTGTGATATCAAATGAATGAACATTATCGAATCGGAGCGTATGAAAAAAGATTGTTAAATGAAGACAGATAACCGTTGGGCTCTATATACCTTCTCTCGTAAGGAAGCTGGAGACCAACCAGTTTATACCTGATGGTCCAATGACATAGCCAGCAAGATTTGCAATCTGCAATCAAGGAACTCAAATTAATTTTTTAGCATGAAGGCGACTACACCAATGAGACTAAGAATATTCAGCAAAAGCTATTTACCATGAGGCATGTGATTGTGACGGCACCAGACAACGCCTTGAGTTCACGAAGGAGGAATTCTCCAAAAGCACTCTCAACCTGCAACAGTACTTATCATGTTAACTACCATTTCCATGGTTATGAAACCAAATTACAAAGGAAGTTATGGAGGTTCTATTTGTGTTAGGACAATAAATACTCCGAAGAGTGTTGACGGGTTCCAAAACATATCATGTGCCAGTCAGACACATTGCCCAGTCTCTACCATCATAATAATGTATGATAATCTATGTCAAATTCATCCTTCGAATGGTGCATGGTAAAGACTTGGAACTTATGAGGCTTCAGTTATTTGGAGTGAATATAACAACCATTGTTTAACTGACCTTATATGCATTGGATGCTGATTTAAGTAACATTTCTGGCATGAAGAATAAACATGTTAACCATGCCCATGAAAGAAGCTTCCTGATTGCAAAAGAAACAATAAACACATGAGAAGTTGGATAGAATAGTTCATACAACGCAAAGGAATTATAGGAAGGCAACGGATTACCATTCCAAATCGTGCCACATGGCAACAAATGTAAATACAACCCACACATTCAAAAGCTTTCTTCGCGATCCACCTAGAGGAATATACATATACCTAAAGGAAGATGTTAACTTACTATTAACGAGCTGACATTAAAAGAAAATGATGTAGCAACGCTTTAAGTTGAAACCAGGAATTTAGTGTTAAACATTCTCACCTGATAAGCCACCTATTAAATGAGGCATGCCAGGTTTTCCAGAATAATTCCAGGCTGTAGCAATTGTTAATGCAATTCGGCATGTTCTCAACAGTTTCAATGCCATTCACCTAAAAGAAAATGTTTACATAATTACATATCAGAACCGCATACTAACTTTTTTTATCCGGCGACTCTAGCTTGTAGCCATGAAAGTAGCAACAATTTGAAAATGGCTTGCTATTGAAAATTCATAGACCAGAACGTCATCAGTACAAAGGACTAAGTTTAACTATCCTAATGCTAGAACTATCGTTCCACCAAACAATCATAGAATAATAGAACAATCTCAAGACTTTGAAGGGGCATACCAGAGACCAAAAGCGGAAATATCTCCATAAAAGAAGGAACTTAAGCCACATGAAGTTTAGCACCTGCAGCAGTATAAATAGCATTACGGATCAGTTTCGGGTATTCTGGTTCTCTACAATAAAAAAAAAAAAAGTTAAAGCGCACAGCTAAACTTTCCAAGAGCCTCTTGTGCTGATATGAGATTGTCTAGTAAAAAGGAGTTTGTTCTGCTAAAACAAAAACATAACCATAGAAATATCAATAATATCTTACTCCATATCCGACAATAAATATTTCCACAGGAGATAGTTCTCTCCACAGACCACTGTCACAAATGCAAAGAAGTTAGCATCTTGTAAAACTAAAAGATTTGAAATAAATAACGACTAAGTCTAATTATTATCCTTTTCCTGAAAGAGTTTCACCTGATCACAAAGGAATTGTAGTAAAATAAGTGTGTCATAAGTTCAATCAGCAAGAAGCTTAATAACCAACGCACTCCATACCGAGCAACATCTTTGAATGAATGAGTATTCTGTGGCATATCTAGCTGTAAAAATATAGGCTTGTAGTGAGAGATCATGAAGACAAGACCCACTATGAAAAATAAAGGTGCAGATTCGTTATGAACTCTTAACTATAGTAAATGGAATTTTATTCAAAAGAACCAGAGTTCGGGATCTTAAAAACAAACAAAGACAGAAAAGGAATACAAAAGTGAAGGCATGACAAGAACCGCAGACCTGAGAACCAAATGCATTAAAGCTTATGATTGGCCCCGCAAGATACAAGGGTGCATACACCAAATAACAAAGGTACAGAGAAAAACTGCAGCTGTCACTTGCAAGACCTCTCTCCTAATAAGTTATACCACGTTAGAGATGAGTTATGCAATAGCAAAAGAAGATTAATAATAGAAGTGAAACGGTGGTGCCATGCAGTCAACCTGTCGAAGTACATAGCAAGTCTTCCCCAACTTACATAAGGAACAGCGCATTACGTGTTTCTGCAATAACGAAATAGCAAATAAGAGATGGCTACACCTATTCCAAAACTACCGAGAGAATGGTAAAAGAATTATCAGAAAGGACAGAGAGTGTTAGACTGTTAGATAGGAAGACAATATATATCACTTAAAAAATTGTGTAGAAAACCCGCGTCATGAAAGGCAACACACCTCCTGATCAAAATGAGAATCCAGTTGGCTCCAGTGATAATCGTATCCAAAACTTATCATGCGCAGAACAACTGCAACAAAATCATAAGTGAGCAACATACTGCAGTCAGATTGTGATTTTCAACATAGAAAGAAAATTGCAGTCAAGGGTAACTGGATAAAACAATACCAAAGTTGAAGCATATATGCCATCTAAACGTGCCCCGAAAGTTGTCCAGGAATTCAAACTGTTGCCTTGGATAAAGAGAGAGATAATCAAAGCGTTAAGGCTTTACAGCAACCATCACACTACAATTACTCCAACAATATGTCAAATATGAGATGTACATGACTCACCCGAAAATGGAGAACGAATATCCTTCATAAATGCGATTGCAGAAGAGAAAAAATATGTTGAAAGTCCACAGCATGTAAGGAAAGTAACTAGCCCGTGCAAAAACCTGCATTAATGTAAATCTAGGGAATTTTTGAATTATGATCAGCTCAGAACATTTCTATCTGAGAAGTAGACATAACGATTATATGTCACAAGAAGCCAAGATATGCTCTACCCTTCATTCTACATACTCTTACGATCCAAACTACCAAGCTACCAATATACCAAGATTACTGTCAAGAGGTAAATTGAAAGGAAACATACCTTAACAAGAAGGAAATTGGCTGTTGCAATCGAGAGAATGTAAATGATGCTGGAAGTGAATGCGGAAACAACTCAGTTTAGATACAGAAATTTTTTAAGAAACAATGTGATGCTAGGAAGCAAACAAAAAGATATGGAATCAGCATTACCAAGCTCCATGTAAGTAAATCAAGTATATAAACGACATCGAAAGCCACAAAATCGCCATTCCTTTGGCTTTTAAATGGAAAAAAGACCTAAACCCATTTGCAATCACAGTGAAAACTGCGAAAACGAAGCTAAGAATTGGCAAATTTCCACGAAAGTTCCTCCATTGAGCATCGGAAACATCCTACAACCAAAAACAGATAATGAACTTCAAAGTAATTAGAAAAAAGAAAAACTTCTGCAAATTCGGGAAAAAAAAAAAAAAAAAAAAAAAAAGAGAAAATCAACATTACATTGCGTCGATTAGGAATTAACCAGCCAGGAGCTAAACCATAAAGCTTGAAGTAATGATCTAAAAAGTCAAAAAAATTCATCACCATCACATGACTGAGATTTTAGAGATTTATACTTAAAATTGATTGGAGTTACCGTGAGAGAGACGAAGCGATCTCCATATGGCATAACCGTAGAAGGCGATGGCGTAGAAGAGTATAAGAACAAGCTCTCTCTGTTTCCATTTCACGAATCGATTATTGTGAGTTTCTTGGTTCATGGTTGCTCTCTCTCTCTCTGTGATGGAGTCAAACTCAGAAACGACGACTCATCAAAACGCAGCTCACACACTTCTCTTTGAATGAATGCGTCTTCCTCAATTTACAATTGTGTAGAGAGACACCGTTTTATACCAATAATAAACCGGTTCCAAATCCAAGACCGACATTGAACCGGTTTTCTTTCATTCATGTACCAAAACAATATTGACATACTGTTTCCTTCAACGAGAGAACCAAAGCCGCCAAAGGTTCGTCCTGTTACAGCATCTTTCCAGATTTGTTTGACTTTTAGGGTGTGTCTTGTTGATTGAGTTTTCAGATAATCTGGTTCTGTTTTTTTGTAGTTTCTGAACAAAGTTTGTATTTTTCCGGTGATCGGAGTTTGTTCTGAGTCCTCCAAAACCATTTCTTTTGTTGTTAGGGTGAAGGATTTATATTTTTCGAATTGGATGTTCTATGTTTGCTATGATCATACATTCATCTTTTACAGTGTAAAGCTACAGAATTTACAGTCAAAGTTAATACTTTTAGCAGATTCATTGCAGAATCAAAGTTGAGAAGATGAAGAGAAATGGTTTCGGTAACAGCAGCCAAGAGATTTACTTATCGGCATATTCTGGAGAAAGTTAATCCCGGAGCTGCCCCTTCATCGGTTATTCTTAGTTTCCGTAGCTGGGGACGAGCTTTGTCTAGTGACAGTGATTACAGAGAGATATTGAGAAATGAGCTTCGTGATATAAAGTTAGATGATGCAATTGGTTTGTTCAGTGAGATGGTATAGTCTCGTCCCTCTCCTTTCATTATCGAGTTCAGTAAATTGTTGAGTACCATTGCAAAGATGAAGAAGTATGATGTTGTCATCTCTCTGGGCGAGCAGATGCAAAAATTAGGGATTGCACATGATGCTTACAGCTTGAGTATTTTGATAAACTGTTTTTGCCGCCGTTCTCAACTCTCTCTTGCTTTAGCTATTCTTGGGAAGATGATAAAACTTGGTTATGAGCCCAATATAGTCACGCTTAACTCGCTGCTCAATGGTTTCTGCCACGGGAAAAAGATTATGGATGCAGTAGCTCTGGTTGATCAAATGGTGGAAATAGGATATCAACCTGATACCATTACATTTAACACCCTGATCCATGGACTTTTTCTCAACAACAAAGCTTCAGAAGCAGTGGCTTTAGCCTTTAGTTGACCGAATGGTTGTGAATGGCTGTCAACCAGATCTGGTTACTTATGGTGTGGCTATAAATGGAGTATGTAAGAGTGGTGATATCGACTTGGCTTTAAATCTGCTCAAGAAGATGGAAGAAAGGAAAATAGAGGTGAATGTTGTAATCTACAGCACAATCATTGATGCTCTTTGCAAATACAAACATGTGAATGATGCACTCGATATATTGAACGAAATGGAGAACAAAGGAATCAGATCTAATGTTTTTACCTACAGTTCCCTCATAAGTTGCCTTTGTAATTATGGAAGATGGAGTGATGCCTCACAATTACTTAGTGATATGATCGAGAAGAAAATCAACCCCAATGTAGACATTTTCAACGCATTGATTGATGCGTATGTGAAAGAGGGGAAGCTTTTGGAAGCTGAATAGTTGTACAAGGAAATGATCCAAAGGTCTATAACTCCTAGTACCGTCACTCACAACTCATTGATCAACAGACTTTGCATGCATGATCGTCTAGAGGAGGCCAAGCAGATGTTTGTTTTGATGGTTAGCAAGGACTGTCTCCCAGGCGTAGTGACTTATAACACTCTCATAAATGGATTTTGCAAGTCTAAGAGAGTAGAGGATGGTATCGAACTATTCCGCGAAATGTCTCAAAGAGGATTGATTGGCAGCACAATCACTTACAACATTCTTATCCAAGGGTTTTTTCTAGCTGGAGATTGTGATAATGCCCAAGATGTTTTCAAACAGATGGTGTCTGGTGGTGTGCCTCCCAGTATTATGACATACTACATTTTGTTAGATGGCCTTTGTAATAATGGGAAGCTAGAGAAAGCGTTGGTGGTATTCGAGGATATGCAAAAGAGTGAACTAGAACTTGATATTTTCATGTATACAACTATGATTGAAGGAATGTACAAAGGTGGGAAGGTGGATGATGCGTGGAAATTATTTTGTAGCCTCAGCCTCAAAGGAGTGAAGCCTGATGTTGTAAAATACAATACAATGATCTCTGGATTTTGTAACAAACGCCTACTACAGGAAGCGGATGCGTTGTTTAGAGAAATGAAAGAAGACAGTATTCTCCCAGATGGATGTACGTATAATACGCTGATCAGGGCACTTCTTCGAGATGGTTACAAAACAGCGTCAGCTGAACTCATCAAAGAAATGAGGAGTTACGGGTTTGCTGGAGATGCTTCAACCTTTGGCTTGGTGACTAATATGTTGTATGATGGGAGATTGGACAAAGGCTTTCTCGATATGCTTTCTTAAACATCTCTATCATACGCAAGAGAACCGGATAGGTATAGCAACACTCGTCCCTTCAAAGTATATGTGAGGTGAATCAAGTATTTATGTTGCTTTTCTGCCATAATTTTTCAGCTTTAGCCCTGCATGTGGGAAGTTTAGTAAGAAATATTTTTTGTGCCTAGTTATTATAACACCATAAACTTTACCGACAACTTTGTGCATGAAAGTTTCATGCTTTTTATAATTGGGTTTGCGTTCCAAATCATCCTAAGCAATAATTGATTGTGTTTCTTGGATGTGTTAATTCATGAATTACAAAATTTGTAGTATCATTGTGTTCATGCTTATTAATTTTCACTCATGAAATTATCGATGTTATCAAAGATATTATTGATACGTTCCAGTTAAATATGGATGCAAGTAATGTTGGTTTGATTATCATTTATGGTTTATGCCCAAAAGCCGCAAGGGTTAACTAGTACTTGTTCCAAACGCATGCGCTTTTTCCTTCCAACATAGCTCAACATTCTGCAAAGTGTACAGACCATTTAAGAGTTGATTGAAGATCTAAGAGGTAATAATGTGAACCACGAGAAAAGTGTACTATCAGTCCATCGAGTCTGTCCAAGGAAGCAAAATGTCACCACCATAAGGCCAAGGTAAAAATTATTTTTTACTGAAATAATTTTGACCTATGTGTTATCTATTAAACTAATGTAGTCTCGTTTGATATCGATAGATGGTCAAACGGTACATTGGCCGAAGACCGTAGTGTACCTTTTTAGGTGTTCAATTAGGAATTGAATATTCATCGACCCCAAAAAAGATTAGGAATTGAATATTCATCTACGCATGTGTTGTTGGACATTAAATTATGGGTCTACCTTCATTTTTCTTCGTACCATTTTACCCTCAAAGGCTTAAACCCTTGAAAGTTGAAACAAAGATTCAAAAGAAAAAAGATAAACCAAAACCAAGAAATTGTTTTGTTGATTCATTGATTGTATGGTGACAGAAATTCCTTAAACAACGTCAAGAATAATCAAAGAGTCAAATTCATATCAAGTTTAAATCTCCAGAGAGAAGAAAATCTGGTTAAGTAATATAATCAAAAGTGAAAAAAAAAAAAGGTTAGAAACTAGAAAATTGATGGATCATATAAAAAACCAATCAATCTCTGTGACGACTCTGTAAAGAATCCTCCAAATCAAGATCAACACCAACACGATTCCGAATTGATGCGTTTGCGTGGCACGAAGAAGAAGAGCAAGACGTTATCTTCCACTTGTTCTCAAGTTCCTTAAACCTCTCAACATCAAACTTATGACTCTTAAGCAACTTCCTCTGCCTAGAAAGAAACAACCTTTTCATGAAATCTTGATACGTTGGGTCTCTTGAAGTCATCAAGAAATAAGCATAACCCACAATAATCCCAGTTGCTGTAGAGAAAAAAGTTATTGGTTCCATCACATCCCAAGAAAACTCCCAAAATGTTAGTCTAATAAAGATTCCAATTTGAACCACTGAGTAACCAAGACCACCCCATAGAATCTTCCTCACTTGTTTATGAGCTAACACATCAATCTCTTCCTTCATACTTCTCATTTTATCAAACTCATCTCTAATTAGATTATCCTCTGGTAACAAACCTAAAGGTACTGCCTTTCTTATCAAATCCACCACCTACAAATCCACAAAAACAAGAAACAGATTCTAAGAAACATTAAGAGATAGAAGTTTTTCAAAAAGAGGGTTTTTTTTTTTGCCAGATTTCTCAAACCTTATGAGGATGAAGATAGACTTTATCTCGAAAAATCATAATCACACCAGCATCATCAAGAACACGAGCAAAAGCATGAGCTTCATCAAGAGATCTAGCGATACCTAAACCTTGAGATGCTTCAATGAGTGTAGCGTAAGAAACCATTTCTTTATCTCCCATACCAATAAGCTTCTTCTTCATATCTTCAACATTCACTAATCTCATTAGCTTCTGAGCTTCCAACACAGTCATATCCTTTTTCTCCTCTTCTTTAGATTCAACGGTGAGACACCTATACCCACCGAGTAAAGTCCTAACCGGAGAAGCTTTAATAACGGTGGACATAGCCGTACGTCTCACTAAACCCACCACCGACCACATCTTTAATCAAAATCGAATTTTTAAAGTGACCCACAAATTTGTTTCCTTTATGAAATCAGATCTGGAGTTTTTTGGGTTTGAAGAAGAAGATTTGAGAAGCTTGAAGATGGGTTAAGAGGAGAACAACCAAGAAGTGTTGCGATTCGATTCTGACGCACCAAGTACGTGGAAGGTTTAAAAATAGTAATGTAATTGAATAAGAGGAGGAGGAAGCTTTTGAAGTTGCTTACTTTCTGGAATCAGAAAAGTTAGGGGTCGCCATTGTGGACAACTTAAGCCATGGCTTTTCGAAATCCCTAATTCCATTATTTTTCGTTTATTTTGGTTCTCTTAAATACAAATAAAGGAGAGCGGTCCGAGAGGCACTTAGGGATTATTGGGCTGACCGACGACTGTGGAAGAAGAAAATTCAGAAAAGTAAATAAATGATTTGCTTCGGTTTTAGCTAAACCGGAGAAATTTGTGGATTTTTGACTTTTTCACTCAAAATTTTAGCTTGGTTTTTGCCTTTTTGAGGATTTATTCCGCTTTTTTTTTAAAAAAAAAAAAAATGTTTGTCGTACAAATCTGAAGAGAGAAATGTAAAATTTCTCAAATTCTCTTAAATACACCGAATTAAAATTGATCTGGTTTCGGTTTTAGCTAAACCGAAGAAATTGGTCAATAGTCAAAATTGACCTCCCTTTAGCCTTTTTTTATGTTTGTCGTACAAAAGAGAATAGAAATGTAAAAAATCTCAAATTCTCGAAAATAGACACGTAATAAAGTGGTGAATCTATTAGGAATATATGCAGATAAATAAAAAATGATTCAAGAACTTGTTCGATTTAAGAACGAGAAGCTATGACATTTGTCGATTTCGTATCTGATTTGGATTTAAGTAATGTCATTGCCGACATAAAAATGTGAGGGTGATAAATTTTGTTGTGTTCGATTCACTGATTCACATATACTATGAGACAAGGGAATACGCAAGCTGACAAAGGAATATAAGCTTATGAATGTTTTAGTCTCGATAATGTAACACTTTGTTTAAACAGTAAAATCTCAAAAATAACGCAAACGTTACAAAACAAAAAACAGAAAATTGCATGTAACAGATATGTAACTAAAGTTGACTAAGTTATGTGCGCGATACAAAGTTCATAATGCAGAACTCTTTTTTTATAGTTCATCCTATTGGCTCGGTTTTTACGAAATAAAAAAAGTATCTTTCAAATTGGAGATCAAGCTATCTATAATCATATGAACGAGACCTCAACTCTTTTGTTTGTTTGATCTAAAAACGAATCGAATTCCAAATATTCCGTGAAGGTCTGTAGTTGTAGAAGCTAAGACTCATTTTTTATCATTCAATAAGCATCTTGTATTTCATAAAAATTGGGGGCAATATAATCCTTACGTAAAGGCCACCCTATCCAACTTTCAGGCATTAGGATCCGTTTCAGTCGTGGATAGCTATCATACGTGATTCCTAACATATCATAAGATTTCCGTTCTTGAAAATCCGTACTTTTCCAAACCCAGAAAACAGATGAAATTCTAGGATTACTCCTGTGAGTAAATACTTTTATGCAGACTTCTTCCGCTTGATTAACACCATATTCTATTCTCGTAAGATAATACACACTGGCTAAGAGGCCACCTGGTGCCACATCATAGGCACATTGCGAACGTAAATAATTGTAACCATATACATAT